>JAUPFT010000009.1:24849092-25236592 GCA_036936625.1 Parnassius smintheus behrii | reverse complement strand
ATAAATTTTGATATGGATATTATTCTCCTTATTATAATAATCTACTACATTAACCACGCCTATGCCCAGCAATGTGATGTGTTAATTTAACCACAGTAAAAAAAGGCTATTATTTCAGCAGACTTTTCGACATTATAGGAGAATGCCTCCTTTGGTCTCTGAGAACTCCTCAAATGTTAATTGTTTCTTAATTGTACTTGTTGAAACGTTTATTTTATCTTTATATTATTTACTTAAAACTCAATTTAATTATAGGTGGCGTCACTCCAGCAAAAGATTGTAGTTGAGGACAAAGCTGTAGAAGCTCGAACTTTGGAGTTCCTCACCGAATGGGAACGTAATAAACCAACAGATGGCTCCACCAGACCAGAAGATGCTTTAGCACGCTTGCAGGTTATGGAAACTCGTTACACCAAACTGAAGGATGAGAGAGATAATGTTGCTAAAGCTAAAGAGGCGCTTGAATTGCATGATACTGGTAAGTATTGGATTTTAATTTAGAAATTTGATACAGAATAAGCTGCAAGTTTCTGACATGTTACAATATCATCTTGTATTCACAAACATAACTTTTCGTTTTGTACCTAAATATAAAAACACTGCTTTTGCTAACCCACCAACTGTGGCAAAATCCAAGGCCTTTGTTCAGCAGTGTAATTTTTGACAGGTTATAATGCACAAATGAATGGTAAAAAAAATTATATTTATTGAAGATGTTGCTGCCTAACTCCTGTTTGCGTTTTCTCTCTTTCACTTCTGAGACTTCCAAGCGGTGATACGCGGTAGTGGATTTTTTTACTCCACCATTATACGGCGAACTAATAGTTAAATAAATTAACAGAGAATGCGTGTTTCTTTGTCTATTTATATAATTTGTACTACGTTTTAACTATAATAACTAAAGCGATTTGTGCCTTTTGCTTAATTTTATTTGATTTAAACTTAGTAATAAAGAGTTATCTTTCAATAAATTTACAATATTTCTCTTCTTTATATAATAGGCAGTTCAGTGAACAATGAACGCATGACAGTGGTAATGGAAGAACTTCAGGACTTGCGTGGCGTTTGGTCTTCACTCAGCAAAATTTGGACTCAAATTGATGATATTAGAGAGAAACCTTGGCTGTCCGTACAGCCTAGGAAGCTAAGGTATTTTATATTAAGCAATTTGCAACTTTTTTTTTTCGTTGTTATCGTTATATTATTTTGAAACATTATTATGTATGATATGTTTGCCCCGTAGGTCCCGTGGGGACATGGACATGTGAGGTAGTGGGACCCTATAACAGAAAATAATGTGCCAACTCTGTGATTAGGTC
This sequence comes from Parnassius smintheus behrii, assembly GCA_036936625.1. NCBI lineage: Eukaryota > Metazoa > Arthropoda > Insecta > Lepidoptera > Papilionidae > Parnassius > Parnassius smintheus. The sequence goes on along the minus strand of JAUPFT010000009.1, from coordinate 25,235,273 downwards.
TAGGCATTGGGCTGGCCACCTATCACTTCTTGCCCAATTTTCCATCTATACCAATATTTTAGGCTTAACCTGGTCCAAGTAACTTGCTTGTCTTGGGACCCTGCTAACCCCTTCGAGAATTTTAAGCATGACACCATGTATATTACATTATGTACACTAAGACTAATGATCTCTAATTTTCCACCTCCAATATTATGCTTTAAAACAAACTGGTGTCACATCCCTAGTACTCCTAAATATTACTGAATTTTTAAATATTACTGAATTTTATTACTTTTAGACAACAATTGGAAGCCATGTTGAATGAACTTAAGGAATTGCCGGCGCGTCTGCGTATGTACGACAGCTACGAGTATGTCCGCAAACTTTTGCAGTCCTATACGAAGGTATTTGTGGTGTTACATCGATTCTTCAGTTGCTTCAATTATTATTTATTAATAATCTTCTCATAGATATTATTAATGATTTTTGCTAACAATTAACAAAAGTAGTTGATGTATGTAAGTGTAGGATGAATAACATACCATTATGTTTTCACCAGGTGAACATGTTAATAGTGGAGTTGAAATCGGACGCTTTGAAGGAGCGTCACTGGCGTCAACTTTGCCGTGCTTTGCGTGTCGAGTGGGCGCTTTCGGAACTGACATTGGGACAAGTGTGGGATGCGGACTTATTACACAACGAGCACACAGTCAAGGATGTTGTTTCTGTTGCTCAAGGAGAGTTGGCTCTTGAGGAGTTTTTGAAACAGGTTTGTCTCAAAATTGTAAATAGTAATGTCATATTTCTTGAAAAGTATCGTAGTTTTTAAATGTAGAGTTTTTTTATAGGATAGGGTGACAAACGAGCACACAGTCCACCTGATAGTAAATGGTTGCTGTGGACCATAGACATCTACGTCTATCCTCGATTACGAATCAAAATGCAGATGCGTTGTCAACCGTGAGGACTAAGATGGAATGCCTCGTAGACCGGAGACCCTTTTTGTTGGAATAAAAAGGGTCTCCGGTTCTTTACACTCACCATACGAAACACAGCAGCATTAAGCCACTATTTGACGCTGGTATTCTGTGAGAGTGTGGTCCCTCCTAGCCATTCATGTTACAACTATACTATTGGCTCTACCGCATATAAAGTTAAGAGTTGATTTAGTTTGTCTCATATAATTAGTAATTTAATTTCTCAGGTTCGCGAGTCGTGGCAGAGCTACGAGCTAGATTTGATTAATTACCAAAACAAGTGCAAAATCATTCGCGGCTGGGATGATTTGTTCAACAAAGTTAAAGAACATATTAACAGTGTAGCCGCTATGAAACTCTCGCCGTATTATAAGGTAATTTATACGGACATGATTTTTATATACAATATATTTCGGGTATAACGACGATGAAGGGACCACTCTATTTTCGTCGTTATATCCGGAAGTCGTTACAGGCAAAGGCAAAGAGATACAGACCAGTACACATGTATAGTTTATAATTTATTATTGAAAATATTCGCACACATAGTTATTCACTGGTACATTTCAAAATGCTACTCAGAATATCACTTTGTAACTGAACCATAAATTTAACTCCGAAACGTACACGCTTCCCTAACTACTTCATCATCATCATCATCATTACAGCCTTTCACAAGTCCACTGCTGAACATAGGCCTAACTACTTAGCTGATATCTATAAACAAAAGGTATAAAAGTCTCCACACTTGCTGACCATCTGTGTAGATGTAAACAAAAATAAGAAATATTTGTGAAAAAAAGAAATCTTTGTGTCTTTGGCGACCGACTCTGATCGCAATATCTGCATGGGATTTCTAAGAATTTGTTACAAATTATTCATTAAAAACAGTCGCCATACCCGAACTTGGCGTTACATCGAAAGTCGCTAAAGCCACATGAATTTTGTACTAAAGTATGCTTTAAATTCAAGGGACTTAGATTTAACGTCGCTATAGGTAAATTGTCGCTACACCAAGGTAATAATAAATGAAATCCACTATAAATTAATCTGACATGATTTTTACTTTTGAATATAAAAACTAGCTCACATTGGTTTAATTCTTAAATTTGGAGTTATAAAAATTCAATATTTTCAGGTATTTGAAGAAGAAGCCCTGACTTGGGAAGAGAAATTGAACCGCATCAATGCTCTGTTCGATGTATGGATTGATGTACAAAGGCGCTGGGTATATCTCGAAGGCATCTTCAGTGGCTCTGCCGATATCAAGACCTTGCTACCTGTAGAAACCAGTCGTTTTCAGAGCATTAGGTAGGATATAACATTATTATTCTTTAATTTTGGATATTACGTACACCATATTGTCCCCATCAAATATTGTATTTTATTAGTTATTTATTTTTGATCTGTATGTGTAAGAAATTAACTTTATAAAAAGATTTCTACAAAGCCTGTGAAGGTTTCTTACCAAAAGAAATTGTTTGTCTTTATCGGGTTACGATTTGATTACTTTTTGTGCGGGTCGCTGATATTTCTGACAAAAAGGAGATATTATAATGTATTGCACCAGAAAATTATAAAAAATAGTTTAATTTACCTCCTGATTTATTAATAGAATTAATTAACTTAATTCAACAACTACAATAAACTCTATTAATTTTATAGTTCCGAGTTCTTGGGTCTTATGAAGAAAGTTAGCAAATCTCCAATGGTTATGGATGTACTTAATATACCTGGCGTGCAAAGATCTTTAGAACGCTTAGCTGATCTTCTGGGCAAGATACAGAAGGCACTTGGCGAATACCTCGAGCGGGAAAGAAGTAGCTTCCCACGGTAAGTATATTACTTTTATAACATATAGGGTTATTTTTCAAAGAGTAGCCAAATTTTAAACCTCAAGTTTTTTTTTAAGTTCAAATATATAAAAAAATGATGACATTTATGTGAAATTATTTCAAAATGAATGTGATTTATGGGACACAATATTTTTGCCTACCGATAGACCCTTACGAATGTGTGCGTGTGCAGCAAAACAAAATTAGTTAAAATAATTCATTACCACGCATTTTGAATATAGATATGAAGGACGGAATGTTTGAGATTTTTTTAAGTCGCCTATATTACTTAATCTGAACTTTTCCTGCAAATTTGCCCGGTTATTGCAAAATAACCCTTATATTACGCAAATAAATAGAGAATGTTCAACCAAAATGCTTAAAAATAAATCGCTCCGACTAGATTGTGTTAGTAAAGTTTTTTTTAATAACTAAGTGATCCTACCTTATTTTTTTGCGATCTTTTACCATTTTTAGAGTGTAATATTTTACACAATAAATATTGAATTAAAAATATGATAATTTTTTGTAATGAATAATTAAATGATAAACTTTGCTTTAGTTTCTACTTTGTGGGTGATGAAGATTTGCTTGAGATCATTGGCAACAGCAAGAACATAGCTAGACTGCAGAAACACTTCAAGAAAATGTTCGCTGGCGTTGCGGCTATTATTCTTAACGAAGACAATACTATTATTAATGGAATAGCTTCCCGTGAGGGAGAAGAGGTGAAAGAGATCTCTTCTATAGAGTTATTGGCTAAATGTTAATTTTATATGGCTTCATCTATCATATATCTTTCAAAAATATACTTTCTTCAAAGTTTGAAGTAAAAATGATGTTTATCTTTGATATATAATATTTGTATACACAAGCAGTTCCAATAATTTGGTTTTTTTACAGGTGTATTTTATATCACCGGTATCCACAATAGAAAACCCCAAGATTAACTCTTGGTTGTCCTTGGTAGAGCGGGAGATGCGCGTCACTCTTGCCTGTCGGCTCAAGGATGCAGTGTTTGACGTCAAACAGTTTAAAGATGGAAATGTCGACCCACAGAAATTTATTGAATGGTGCGACAAGTATCAAGTATGTTATTATAGATTTTTGTGTTAACATTTTATACATTTTCGATAACATCCGGTTGATATATCTATATATGGATATTCTTTTTATTTATTATTTTTCTTACTACAGAATTTCAATTTCGTCTACAGGCTCAAATAGTAGTCCTAGCAGCCCAAATACTCTGGTCAGAAGATGTTGAGAACGCATTAACTAACGGGGGAGGCGATGGGCTTAAACAAGTGCTGTCCCATGTTGAAAACATGTTGAATATTCTCGCCGATTCCGTGCTGCAGGAACAACCGCCGCTTAGAAGGAGGAAACTCGAGCACTTGGTAAATAAAACTTCACGTTATGTCAACTAATATCTTACATTATAATTTTTTAATTCCAGTATTGAAATAATTTTATAGATTTGAACCATATAGTGGTAGTATAAAAATATCCACTACCCCGTATCATCCCGTGGGTGTCGTTAGATGATACAGAGGGAAAGAAATCCGGAGACTGTGGGGCAGCAGCGTCTCCTTAATAACAACTATAAATAAAAATCTGGGAGTTCATACCCGCTTAGCAAGCGTGGTTAATAACTCCCCTATAAGGCAATCTATGGGGGAGGCCTATGTTCAGCAGTGGACTTTCATTCACTCATGTTCATTTGTCAATAAAGAGCGTGTATTTCACTCTCAAGAGATCTTTCGTGTATCAGATAACTGAGAAAGTATTAGTACTTGCCACCAATCACTTTAGTGCCTTTACTTACTAATTTTCAATAAATCATAAAGTAAACAATGATGTCGATAAATTTAAGATATGAAAGTAAAATTCCTGACGAAATATTTGTATTCCAATATTGTAAATTTATGTTTTTCTACCGTTCTACAGATCAACGAGTTCGTGCACAAACGTACAGTAACACGTCGTCTCATCGCTTCTAACGTGACCAGTCCGCGGTCGTTCGAGTGGCTATGTGAAATGCGTTTCTACTTTGACCCCAGGAATAATGACGTAAGCACATCAGGAAACTTGTATAAATATAGCATTATAGATGTTCACAAAACTATTTTCATTTACTGACCAGGTCTTAATGTCAACTCATAGTTTTCTGGTGACCAAGGTCTTATATTATGTAAAACGAAACTCAATGTTAAATTATTTTTTCTTAAGGTGTATACTTGGGTTTGGGCAATGGTTATAAGATTACAATTATTTAAAAAAAAAATTAATTACTCTTAACAAACATCCAGAACATTCCAGCAAATACCGGCCCTGACCAACTAGGTGCAGAAAGTTCGAGTATGGGGGGCTTTCTAGAAAGCTTAATTCTTCTATTCGATACTAGAGTGGTAAGAGTTCTAGAAATATCTTGACACTTCTATTTCTGATACTTGATACCAGATGGCGCTAGTGCCATCAACTGTGGCGCGCAGCAATATGTACTTTATTTTACAAAATTGGCTGTAGGTGGTGTTTGCATTTACATTGGCATAATGTATTTATTAATTGCCATGTAACGTTTTGTAGGAGCGCCCTATTTACATTTCCGTAGGTTTTTTCCTAGGTATATTATAAGTATCAACTAAAAATAGAAGTAGATCAAAAGTTAAACCATGTGAAATTATCATTTGCACACCTGACCTCACCAGTTTAGACAAAAATTCACGTTCAATATCTGGCACAATATTTTATAATATCTTATCGTTAAAAGGTATTGCAACAGCTGACAATCCATATGGCAAACGCGAAATTCCTTTACGGGTTCGAGTACCTGGGCGTACAGGACCGCTTGGTGCAGACGCCACTAACGGATCGCTGCTACCTCACTATGACGCAAGCACTGGAAGCCCGCCTTGGAGGCTCGCCTTTCGGTAACTAGATACTTCCTTACTTTTAAAATTCTATTTAATACATTTAGACATAATTACATAGTCCTATAAAATCCATAAAACCGTGGATCTGAACCACCTGAATCCCTTTGATAGATATCGATAGAAGAAAGAGATCTGTCACTTTAATTTAAACACGCAAAACAATTAATATGCTTGTTATCTGGCATAGAGAATAAGTAGTTAAATTTTCGTCTTCTTACTATCGTTTGGATGTTTTAAAAGATATATTAGTCTATTAAGAATATTTTATATAGTATACATATATAGGGTATGTCCCGAAACGTTTCCAGTAAACTGCCGAATACAAATGATGTCATCAATTAACACCATATTGTACTGGCGTGCCGCCGGCATATTGTGTCGGATATCCGGCCATAATAAAACAATTTTTAATTATGTGTACGCTGAATGGAGCATGCCAGATTTTTTTTATTTTTTCAAGTACAAAAAAATATAGAATAATTGCTGGTATCTCCATCAGGAGGATATAATGATCTTTGGAGCACAAAATGACAAAATAATCGTCATATACTATCCTATGTTTTGGAACGATTCACCAGTATTATAGCGTCGATTCATGACGTCATTTGCATTGAACAGTACACTGGGTTCTACTTTGGAACATACCCCATAAAATCAATAGCTGTCCGTTAGTCTCATTAAAACTCAAAAACGGCTTAACCAATATTAATGAAAAATTTTTTGTGTGTTTAAATGGGTCCCTAGATGGCTTGATTCACATTAAGACCTGATGAGTCGCAATGGTGTAGAGATCCAGAAACGACCAGTGCGAAGCCATGGCGGATTGCTACTTTATGTTAAAAATCGCAACTCTAATTGTATACTCAATGTTTTAAGGGCCCGCTGGTACTGGAAAGACGGAATCTGTAAAGGCACTTGGAAACCAGCTTGGACGCTTTGTGCTAGTTTTTAATTGTGATGAGACGTTTGATTTCCAAGCTATGGGAAGGATCTTTGTTGGACTTTGTCAGGTAAATAAAATTCATATAACATAAGTGACGTATAAGTTAAAATATAATTAATGAGTTGTGTTGGTTTTTCATACGTCTAAGAAAAATTGATTTTTTGCTCTTTAAAGGTTGGTGCTTGGGGTTGCTTTGATGAGTTCAATCGACTGGAAGAGAGAATGTTGTCGGCCGTGTCACAACAAGTGCAGACCATACAGGAGGCACTAAAGAGCCACCAGGAAGGCGATAATACGGGTAATAAAATATATATATATATATCCTATACTATTAAACGAGCAATTCTTGTATATATATATCTATATAATCGGGATCTCGGAAACGGCTCCAACGATTTTCATAAAATTTAGTGTCCAGGGAGTTTCGGGGATAATAAATCGATCTAGCTAGGATTTAGTTTTAGAAAATGTCTTTTTGTCCGTGTTTTTAGGCAATGAAAAACTGCTACAATATCGTTAGAATAAGAAGGTAAATTTTGACGGATTGTTAGTGATTATTAATAGCTTAATTGGTATAATGGTCGGTCACAGAATCTTAAAACCCCGGTTCGAGCCCAGACCGACAGACCTACTTTTTTTAACTTTTTTTTCATGTTCCTTTCTTTTTTGAGAAAATCTATTTTTTCGAGCCCTTTTTTTAGTATTTTTTAAAAACACTAAAATTTAAATTAAAATAATTGCACTCATGATTTTTTATTCAAATAACCAGTTCCGTTTTTTCTGTTATGTCGCTAAGATCAAAAAATATTATTTATATTTCATCAGTATGTAATTTGTATCTAAATATAATTTCCGAAACACACGAATTAAAAAAAATCGAGCGAAAAATACCGAGCAAAGCTCGGTCAACCAGGTACTATATATACATATATATATATATATATATATATATATATATATATATATATATATATATATTAACTAGAATTACCAAGATAAAAAGCTACGTTCAAATCTATATACATAAAAAAAATCTTTTACAGCAAAATCGATAACAGTGGAATTAGTTGGCAAACAAGTGCGCGTGAGTCAGGACATGGCAATCTTCATAACTATGAACCCGGGCTACGCCGGCCGCTCCAACTTGCCCGACAATTTGAAGAAACTCTTCCGTAGCTTGGCAATGACAACACCCGATAGGCAACTGATCGCCGAGGTTATGCTCTTCAGCCAAGGTTTCAGGACAGCCGAAAAGTTGGCTTGCAAAATTGTGCCTTTCTTCAAGTAAGCTCAATTTTCTGATAGTAGAGTAATGACATTTTATTTATTGATTTCCGTTACTAACAAAACTTTGTAAAATTACATGCTTGATTTACACTGCCTCTCTTTTTCAGACTTTGTGACGAACAACTGTCAAATCAGTCGCATTACGACTTTGGTTTGCGTGCTCTGAAATCCGTGCTCGTATCAGCCGGTAACGTCAAACGTGATCGCATTCAAAAAATTAAGGTATGAAATACATTATTGTGTTCTAAGTTTTAAATATCTAAAATAAAATTATCACATTATACTTGGAAACAAAATTTCACTCACTACACTACTATATGGTGCTGGTTCTTCCTAGTTATATCTTTTAAATGAGTGATAAATTACATCGAAAGTCAAAATCCTCTAACTTTTTCCAACTACTATGTAAATTGTCTTCAACACAAGCATGAATAGACAACATAATATACAGAGTGTTTGGTAAGTAATGGTAAACACCTCGCCCACTCAGAAAGATTTATGTTACATTTTCATAAATATATTCTCTCTCTCGGGACTCTTTAAAATAATCTAATAATACTCGTTATAAATCGCACGTATGGCTCTCTTTTGCAAAACAAATATGCCTTCAATGTCAGTCGCATTAACCCCGTAGCAAAATTCCATAAGAGATTACGCTATGAAAGTAAATAAAATAACTTAATCTAGCTGTCTCAACATTGGTGAGACTTCTTATCTTCTATCGAATTTTCTGGCATAACAACAAATATTGTGGTCCGAATTGACAAGGCATCATCACGACTAATGTGTCCATATCAAATATAGGTTATATTAGTAGCCCAGGATCTAAGTGCTCCCTGGAAATTTTATTGTTCGCAAACGAACTCTGTTTGATTCCCACTGGCACCAAAGAAATTGCAATATTAAGTGCTGAAATACCACATGCTCTGTGGTGAAGAAAAACATTGTGAGAAAACCTGCATGTTTGAGGAGTAAAAGTATTTCGAGGACGTCAACCGCCAACACGAGCTGGAGCACCGAGGAGTAACAATTATTCCAAACCCCTCTCAGAAGAGACCAGCTGTGGGACATATAGATTGTAACTTAACAAAGCAAACATTGAGAGGTTTCTATCTCAGTATATTATATCAAATAATAATAATGATCGTGGGACCAAGTATTCAGAGTACCTGGTTCCCCAATTTCTGTTGAGCCTAACATTTGTACAATAATATAATTTATTAGTCTGCAGGTCTGTTTGTATTTTTGCACGCATTTCAAAGTCTGTGCTAAATTTTCACATGTAGATATTATGAGGTACCTATGCACATATATTTGTGGTTCTGTAATAATTTCTGTGCAGTTGTTGGCCTCCGATTATTAGGAAGACTAATAAAAGTAACTATTGCTATTTTTGCAGGAGAATCTGATTGAACGCGGCAACGAAGTACCAGATGAGGCATCTATTGCAGAATCTCTTCCTGAACAGGACATTCTCATCCAATCAGTCTGTGAGACTATGGTGCCAAAGCTAGTAGCTGAAGACATACCTCTACTATTTTCTCTGCTTAATGATGTGTTCCCCAACGTTGGTTATACTAGGGCTGAGATGACTGGTGAGTTATCAACTTATGTTTATCATTACAGCCCTTCTAAAGTCAACTGCTGTACCAAGGCTTGTGGGAATTCTTTTGTTTGAACGCCACGAAGCATGGTCCTAAGCCACTTGCATCCATCAATTTCCCGAATCTCTTACCAGGTCGTCACACCACTTTAGAACTTTTCATCCCCATTAGTAGTTTTTGAAGAACCGCTTCAAACTATATAGCCGACCCATTGCCATTTCAGCTTACTAATGCGTTGGGCTATGTCTGTAACTCTGGTTGCACTGTGGGTAACTTCATTTTTAATTTGAATTTTGCAGATAAATAGAGTACAGCCCTCTATATATAGCTTGTTGAACGAACTTGAGCTTCGGCCGTAATGAAGGACCATATATCATCACTGGCAACACACACTGGTTTTACATTCTTATTTATAAGTTTTGAGTTTTTTTATCTCCTGAACTTTGCTTGGATCTCTTGATTGACCTCGCGGTCAAAGTTAGGTTTACCTAGTCATACAATTTGTTCTAAATAGACAAACTCATCAATAACTTGTGTTGTGTGTGTTCCCAACAACTACCAGCATAGATTTTATATGAATGACTATTCTCTTGATATGTTTATTTTAAGACCCTCTTTATTGGGAGATAATATGAAGTTATTGAGTACAATGCTTAGGTTCTCATAATGACTATAAAAGTAAAGTAAAGTTACAGCCTATATACGTCCCACTGCTGGGCACAGGCCTCCCCTCATTTCTGAGAGGGTTTTAGGACAAGGAAGTGTTCGCCGCGCTGCCCCAGTGCGTGTTGGCGAACTTCACATGTCTTCGAAATATATATTGTTTTTCTTATTTCTCAGACATTCAGGTTTCCTCGCGATGTTTTCCTTCACCGCAGAGCACGTGGTAAATCAGCACTTAAAATTGCAATTAACAATTTCATTGGTGCCGGCGGGGATCGAACCCGGTTTGCTCGCATACTGTGATATTTACAGCGAGCGCTAACCATCTGTGCTACCACGGCTATATAATGACTATACCATCGGCAAATCGAAGGTGACTGATATACTCGCCATTCATGTTGAAACCATATCCTTTTCAGTCAAGTAGCATGAAAACTTCTTCCAAAGCAGAGGTGGAAAGTTTCGGGGATATAACGCCACCCCGTCTCACATCTCTCTTGCAAGTTGGATAGGTTTCATACTCGGGCTCTATACTCAAATAATAAAAGTTAAAGGGAAGTAATCCAACACAACTGGGGTCAGATCAGGCTCTGGATCAACAGCTTTACACGCTTTCTGAGGCACAGGGGTGAAACACCATTCACTTTCTGATTCCGGGTTATAAAATATTACCATAATTAAAATAAAAAATCAATAATGTTGTGGTGCGATTTCTATTGGCAAAAAATGTCGCACCATATATTTATGCAGTTTGCAGTGCTGATTACAAATTAAGTTCAACGTTTAAAATGCATTCTGCTTGCTATACTTGTTTTTTTTTTAGGTTTGAAAAATGAAATTCGTAGTGTGTGTGCCGAAGAATTTTTAGTATGCGGAGAAGGAGATGAACAGGGTTCAACTTGGATGGATAAGGTATGTGATATCAAACAATATTAATCTTGATCTAAATTCTAATTTTGATGTGGTTATTTAAGTAAGGTGTAACTCGAAACTAATAAAATCTAATATAGAGGAATAAGGGATCTATCATGTCATCAGTGAAAATCCTATCACGTTACATTTAGTGCTTCATGAGTATCCAACATAAGCACGGTTATTATTTTTATTTATTTAATTAATTCATTTACATTATATCATCCAAATCATCAACTGGGTGTCGGTAAAGTGTTTCTAATACGAATGAAATAAAATTTATAATATTTTAACTCATTAATGGTTTTAAAAGTAATATTTATAACATTTTTGCTTATCATTGCTTGAAACTATGTTTTTATATTACGAGGGTGGATTGAAAAGTACTCGGCCTAACCAAGAAAATAAACACATACTAAATCAGTTATATTTTTATTTTTCTACATAATCACCATCAAGTTCAATACACTTTTGCCACCTCCCCTTCCAAGCATTTAGACCGTTGAAAAAAAATGATTCTTCCTTAGAGTCAAAATATGCGTCTACAGCTGCTTTGACCTCGTCGTTTGTCGAAAATCTTTGACCTCCCAAGTGCTTTTTTAGGTTAGGGAACAGAAAGAAGTCTGATGGTGCCAGATCAGGTGAATATGGCGGATGCGGTAACAGTTCAAAGCCACAGTTGTGAATTTCAGCCATTGACTGTACTGACGTGTGAACACGGGCGTTATCTTGATGAAACAGGACTTTTCTTCTGAGCATTCCTCGACGTTTTTCTTTTATTTCCTCCCGTAAACGACGTAGTAAGGTGCAGTAGTAATCAGAGTTTATAGTCTGACCCCTTTCAAGATAATCAATCATAATCACACCTTTCGAGTCCCAGAATACTGAAGCCATCACCTTATTTGCCGACAAAATCGACTTAGCCTTTTTAGGGGGTGGTGAACCAGGTCTTCTCCACTGTTTTGATTGTTGTTTTGTTTCCGGTGTACAGTAATGAACCCATGTTTCGTCCATAGTAACAAAACGATTCAAAAAATCATCTGCATCGGCTTCAAATAACTCCAAACAGTCGCGTGAAATAGTCAATCGCGTCCTTTTTTGTTCAACTGAAAGCAGTCGCGGAACCCACCTCGCAGACACCTTGTGGAAACTCAACTCGTTGACAATGATGTTTTGAGTTCGTTCATAAGAGATGCCTATAATCTCGGCTATCTCTCTAATTTTTAATCTGCGGTCTCCCATTATTAAATCAAGTACTTTTTTAATATTTTCGTCAGTAGTTGACGTCGAAGGCCTTCCAGAGCGGGGTTCATCTTTCACACTCTCTCTCTACCACGCTTAAATTCTGCTATCCATTTTTTGACGGATGAATATGACAGCACAATCGCCTAATGTACTGACCATGTCATCATGGATGGCTTTTGATGAAAGCCCCTTCTTATGGAGGTACTTAATGACGGCACGCTGCTCGATTTGCACCATTCGCGGAAATTATGTCCGATTACTTTGTTAATAAATTTATAAAATCACAACTAATTATCGCACACGTTTCGAACTTCACACAATGAACTAGTCTGAACTGAACTAAATAATGTGGGTAGATTTGATTTTTAGAATTGAATGGATCTGTGTTAGGCCGAGTACTTTTCAATCCACCCTCGTATGTCCGAGGAAAAATGTAAAGTTAATTAAAGAGAAATTCGTTCGGTTCAAAAAAATGAAAATAAAGACCTAGTTTCGGCATGCATGAGTATCATAAATAACAAGAGCGAGTGTGAATGAATGTGCGTTTTCATGCTAACCCGTTAACGGCACTAGAGGAGGAACGCGTCTTCGCGCGCGCAGCACAGCACGTGGATCGAAAAGGTCAGTTTAGGCCGCATCATTGCCATTTGGTGTTCTCTCAGGAAAATATAATACATAAATATTGATTTATGACATCACACTTTGTAGCAAAAAACATCATGCAAAAATATTTTAACAATCAATTTTCCTGTGACGACATCACAAACGGTTTATAGTGGCCAGATGGGAAGGGTTGTTTTCTTATATAGGTGTTTGTTCCTGTGTGTTCGTGCTATTTGTGCGCTTTTGTTTATATATATATTTTACATTCTATCATTATTGTTTCTTATTACAAACACTAAATGCACAGCATTTTCAATATGTCATTGGCAAACGCAAAACTTTTCATACCTTTGACAACTTTTTTAACTGGCTTTACGGCTCTGGGTACTAGCCCTTCTGAGCCCATCATTTCTTTGAGAATCTTCATTTTATATATTTTTTCTTCACGATATGCTGATGAGAGTCACATAGCGAAGTTTTTGGGAGATTTTGACGACAGCTCAACCCAGCGGACTGTTGATGACGACAGCCACTCAAGTTCATAAGGCGCCCAAATTAACTTGAGGTTTATATCAACATTAAAGCACTTGTTTCGTCGTTTTCTCTAATAGTTCACACACGCAGACACTTAATTTACAAAATCACATCGCTTTTATGAATTAAAATCCACTTCAAACGATTATTCAAGCGACAAAACAGGAGCTACAGTCCGCCGTCGGCCAAGTTCCCGCCAAAACTCTACACTTGACTAACTGCTGTCGTTACCATAAGTAAAACTTTTTCATCTAATCTTTATTCATCAAAAGGGGCACTACTTTCATTACTTCCAAAATATGTTAAGGTATTAAATATAAGCTTGTATTTGTAAATAACTTTCTATGCCTATATAGACTTAATTTTGTGATGATAACATAGACTAATTACTCAAGGAAAAATCAAAATAAAATCAGGACAATAGTTAGTTCAATTGACCGATATTTTCCCTTAACAATTAAATGTAATTTATAATGACTTATATATTTCCCGTGTTTTATTTCAGCAAAGTGAAAATTTTATATAGATAGTGTAGAAGTAATAGAGAAGTTGCATGTTTTTTTATTTTGTGTTTTGAAAGTATACTAAAATTATTAAGGAAAAAATACAATTGATTTTTCATCTAATTTTACAATGAAAAATGTTTTTTTTCTAAAATGTAAGTTTAAACACCAGTGACGTCATTATATCGCTTTAGTAACGCCACCACAAGGTGAAATGATAAAACTACGTATGTACTCTAGTGAGGATAAAACATTTATGTTCACGTTGTCAAAAAATGTCTGTTTCCGTTTTTAACCAATCACAAGTCGTCTTTTTTCATTCAAAAATTTTACTATTTTCTAAAAGCTTTTATTTAACTTCATTATTAATAGTTACTAAAAAAATTGGAATTGTTAGTTAAAAAATTTTAAATATACTTTAAATGAGTTATTCTTCATTAGTATATAAATTTGTGGCAAAAAAAATTTAATGCAACTTCTCATTTCGCACTAAAAATGTTAATGTATAACATTAATGTTTTTATTTTACATTAAATATTTTAGAGTTATTAATATACAATCCATGTTTTACCAACTTTACATTAGCAATATTAATATTATGTAATGGTGATATTAAAGTTATAATTGTTTTTATTATATTATAGTTTTATGTTTGGGTTTGTTCCCAGCTAATTCTTTCTGATATACTTCTTTTGCATATTTCTATAAAACTAGCATAGATTTTCTTACTTTTGGTTATCATTACAATTCTATTTACCACAATTTCCGATTAAAAGCACTGTCTTTCTATAAGTAAAAAACAAATTATACTTATTTAAAATGTTATACAGGTACTCCAACTATACCAAATTTGTAAACTGAATCATGGATTGATGATGGTCGGTCCTTCTGGAAGCGGAAAGTCTACAGCTTGGCGTGTCCTTCTTAAAGCACTTGAAAGGTACAATCGAAATGTCTTTAATCATATGAATTTAATAAAATCACACTGCTTAAACAAACTAAAAACCTTGATAATATCAGTGTTAAAAATACCTTGATTAATAACCAAAATAATGAAAATAAAAAATATATTAATTATTTAATATTGACAATAATTTAATTCCATGGGAAGCGATATGAATGCAATTTTTGGAAAAATAGTTAAGCAGTGACTAGAGAAGTTAGACTGTTTAATAAGATGGTTTAAAATAAATAATATTTTAGCAATAACATGATAGTGGTCGTTTTCAAATAATAAGATAAAAAATGTTGAATGGCATACTAGTCGTTCACTTCAAGAATGCCGTTACCTCCCGCCGCGCTCCCTCATTCCGCGCCTCAAGCGTCGCCCTTTTAGTACCGATAGCAACGTCGAAGTGTACTTACGTCCGTTTTTTATGCTCCCGTACGTTCTCTAGTTTGTTACTGTTTTTGCTGTTGTTTTTGTTACTGTTGATTTTTTGTTTTTGTTTCTGTCGATATTCGTTAATTTGTTCTGTTACAATGAGTAATTTTATTTTTTTCGAATATTTAAAAATGTATATGTGTAAAAATGAAAATTTTATTTTATCGAACACGTTATTATTTCATCATCATCATCATTCAAAAAATATTTTATTTCATCGAACACGTTATTATTTAACTTTATTGAAAATATGAATACTAAAAAGCATAAACATGACGACTTTTTTCGTCTACGGTACCGTCAGCTGTGACTTCGTAACGGTCTACGACGGCAAACTCGAAATTACGCGTAGTAGTCATCGCATGGTAATACAATAGTTTTTCTTGTAATGTGGCAAAATGACAACCGATTGTCGTCATAAAGGGTATCAGCTTAGAGTATTTTTAGATCTTAAAGCAAAATCAAGGCGACAAAAGCATGTAATTGTGTAAAATTTTACTATATTTTTGTAATAAGTTCTATATTCTTATAATTGTTGAATGTTTATAGATTTGAAGGCGTAGAAGGAGTGGCACATGTGATAGACCCTAAGGCAATGTCAAAGGAAACCCTGTATGGTGTACTTGATCCCAACACACGTGAATGGACTGATGGCTTATTTACCCATATACTAAGGTAAGTCACAAGCTACGCAGTCATTAAATAATCTTCATATCTAATTGATAACATATATCCGTCCTATTATATATTATAGAAAACCTATTATAAACCTACTTTGGTCGTTGGTCAAGTCCGTCTGGGTAAGACCATGGAAGACAGTCAGTCGCCGAATCGAACTTAACCGTGCGGTATTCAGCCAATACAATTATGACTTACGTAACCGAGATGGTGGTCCTTCAGCAATAAATGGCCTCATAAGGAGGCTTTAAGTTTGTTTTATATAATATATGTTTTATAAAATATAGAGGAACTGTGTGGTGGAGTGTGTGAGAGTGAGAGAAGCTGTAAAGAAGAAGAAAAAAGCGTGGTTAGACTACTTGGCCTCTAGTAACGATAAGCATATGAGAGAGAAGATGAAAGAAAGATATAAGCTGCAGAAAGTTCATGCGAAAACATTGATTGAGGAAGAAGTACGTGAAAGGTGTAGAATAGAAGCGGACGAAAGGTTGTCGCACAACTTTAAGGAAAACTCCAAACTCTTCTGGAAAGAGGTTGGAAGGTCTCGGAGTGACAGCCTTAAGAATGAACAAAGTGCTTTCAAAAACCAATGACGTCCTCTCAGAAAAATGGGACGTCATGCAGCGATGGAGCGAATTTTATACAGAAATGTATGCGTGTCATGATCTTAGTGAAGGATCCGGGGATGACGCCGTGACTGGCACGCCAAACGCGGACCTCGATGACACTTAAATCATCAGCATGAAAGAGATTAAACGTGCGATTCAAAGTTTGAAATGTGGTAAGGCTGCGGGACTAGACAGAATTACTGCTGAAATGGTCAAGTACGGTGGGCCTCGCGTCTGGGACAGCTTTCATCTGCTGCGCAATTTGTGCTGGCGGGAGGTGTCCCGGATGACTGGCGATCATTGTGCCTTTAACCCTCAATCCACTAAGTGAAATTTGCTAACGTAAACACCTTCTATGAGTCCACTGGACTCATATATTTTCTTAGCGTGGTTTTCTCAAATAAAACACTTTTTTATAATTTCTTTTTTATTATTATTCTTATATATTAAATAAGGCACTAGAAAACAGTAACAAAACTGAATAAACTTCTCAAATCCTCTCAAAAATTAAAGAAACTTTGTTCTAACAGTCTCAAAAACAATTGTATTTTTAGACCTCTACAAAAATAACAAATATCCTTAACCAATATATCTTTTTATCTTTATAAGCCTTTCATAGGTATACAAAACAAAAATAATAGAACAAAAATGTATGCTTCTATACAAAAATAAAAAACGTGCAATGGGTCTTGCTACCGCTTACAGGCAACGACGGCATACCTTTTTTGAGCAACTCAAACATACAGGCTTCAGACATTTGGTGCATAAATGTGCAGTTATTGTTCTCTTTTTGTAGTGGCATAGGTAACAATATTTTCTTTCTGTCCTGGGTAACTTGTCTTCAGTTTCAGAGTGGCTTGCATCTTCAGGAATGTCTTTCTTCAAGATATATGAAATCGAACTACGTGATCCATGATTTCACAACTGAATCCGCCTGGTCTTCATTCATATATACAACTTTATGTTGTTTTAGATCCATTTTACAAACCTACAATGAAAGAAATTAAAATATATATGTTTTTATATAAATAATACGACAAATAAGCAATGTTTGAGAATCGTAAGAATTAAATAAAAATATTAACATACATAATTCACTAGTATGAGTCCATGGGACTCACTCGACTTGATAACTCACCAACTACGCGTCACAGGTGCACGTCCTCTCGCTACCGCGGTACCGGCTACACTATAGGAAGGTACTAAGGCGGGGGAGGAAACCAGTCGCTAGAGCTAAAATTTATAACGGTTTAAAATTTCGATGTGAGTCCAAATGGACTCAGGTAGTGAATTAAGGGTTAATATAAAGGTAAAGGTTCACATTTTGACTGCGGGTGCTATCGGGCGATCAGCTTGACTAGTTTAGCAAGTAAAGTTTACTCGAAGGTTTTGACACGTAGGATGCAAGAGAAATCGGAAAGATTATTATGGGAGGCACAATGCGGATTTAGACCTGGAAGAGGATGCACGGATCAAATGTTTTCTCCGCATGATCACGGAAAAGCTTCTGACTGTTAACCAGAGGATTTTCTGTGCCTTTGTGGATCTGGAGAAAGCATTTGATAAGGTTATAAGGAAGAAAATGTGGGAACTGTTGCCGGGATATGGTGTGGATGGTCGATTGTTAAGGGCTGTGCAGTCACTTTACTATGACTGTAAAGCCTGTGTGCGGGTAGGGCATGACCTATCAGCCATGTTTAGCGTCCAAGCGGGCGTAAAACAGGGTTGTGTCATGTCTTTCTGGCTGTTCATACTGTATCTCGACAGCTGTTTACAGAAGCTGAAAAATAGCTGTTTGGGTGTGAAATTGGGTGACATTAAAGTAAATTGTCTGCTGTATGCTGATGATGCAGTGCTTATTGCACCATCAGAAGCAGAACTGCAGGCATTAGTCACGTGTTTGAAAGAGGAATGTGAAATTAAAGGTCTCCGTTTGAATGCTAATAAAACTAAGGTTCTGGTATTTGAAAAGGGCGAAGAGAGAACGAATTGTGAAATATGGGTAAATCAGGAATGTCTAGAACAGGTAAATGTATACTTGGGGAGTGCTTTCAGCTGGGATGGAAGATGTGATTTAGATGTGGACAGGCGTGTCACTGCCGGGAATAAATTCAATGGTTTCCTGAATGCGTTAGTCAAAAGGCAAGACGTAGTGAAAAGTGCACGCCTTACCACGCCATAACGCAGTGTTGGTACCGACTTTGTTATATGGCAGCGAAACCTGGGTATGCCAGAAGAAGCATAAAAGCAAGTTGAATGCAGTGGAGATGCGATCTCTTCGTAAAATGTGCGGCGTTACCATAGCCGACCGAAAGCGGAACAAAGAGATTCGCAATATGGCAGGATTGAAAGATGACCTTATCACAAAAATTGATAGGGGCGTACTCCGATGGTTTGGGCACGTTGAGCGAATGAGTGAAGACCGAATGGTGAAGAAAATATATAGAGCGAAAGTAAATATTAAAAGGTGTCGAGGTAGACCGAGACTAACTTTCGAAGACCATGTGAGCAAATTACTTGAAGAGGGGAAGGTCAAGGGTACTCGGATACCTAGACGTGCATGTATGAAGAAGATAATGAACTTGAAAGAAGCGAAAGAGGTATGTAAGGATCGTGACACTTGGCGATCTGTTCTCTCTGGCTACCCCGTTAGGGATTGTGCGTGAAGATGAGTAAGAGAGTAAGAGAGTGGTTTGAATCTCTTTGTGATAATGTCTGTAATGAGGATATTCGCAGTCGACCCAATTCACTGACATAGTCAACCTTTCATTGAACTGAAGTGGCAGTGGTTAGTTATATCTATTACATCTATACAAATAAATAAAATTGAAGTGTCTGAAGAAGTTTGACGTCCCAATGTCATAGTTGCCCGGCTACCTTCAGTTTTTTAATATTAAATCGCCTGGGACGTCAAACATAACAGTCCCCCCGTGACCACATGGGTGCTGTAAAGCACCCGAAACGTCGGGAATTAAAAATTAAGTAAAAGTAGTTAATTAAACGCGATATAATCCGTAAATTTAGTTTTATTCAATGTGTAGTGTTCGCGTAAATTTCTATTTGTAGTATCAAAATAACAGCTAAATACCTTATACATACTGTCTACCCACTGTCTACCCGTTTGTTCCGGCTAATCTCCGAAATCGCTAGACTAATTTTGACGGGGCTTTCACTGGCAGATAGCTGATGTTATAAGGAGTATCTTAGGCTACATTTATTTTGGAAAATAATTAGTGTTCCGCGCAAAATAATTAAAACCTATGAAATGCGATCGTAATAAATTCCACGCGAGCGAAGTCGCGTGGGACAACTAATTAGTATTATAAAAATTTCTTAGGATGTTACTTTGTGTGTACTGCAATGTTTATAATACCGATAATGTAAATAGTGAAAACTTTACGCAGGAAAATAATCGACAACGTTCGTGGTGAAATCAACAAGCGACAATGGATAATTTTCGACGGTGACGTGGATCCAGAGTGGGTTGAGAACTTAAACTCTGTACTGGACGACAACAAACTGCTCACATTGCCCAACGGCGAGCGATTGTCACTGCCGCCGAATGTTCGCGTCATGTTTGAGGTAAAAAAAATAATAATAATGTCCTCCAGACCGAATTTCGCTCACGGGGGCGTGCCTCAACGTAGACTAGCCATCGGCGCAGGACAGGATTATAGCGCCCAAGTGTATGCGCAAGCACACTCTCTATTCTCATAATCCGATGGGACGGTAAACCGACACGACCGGAGAGAGATCAGGCGCAGGACCAACAGCTTCACGTGCTTTCCGAGGCACGGGGGTGAGACACCGCCAACTTCCTGACTCCGGGCAGAGACGGAGAATTTCTTGACAGAAAAATTCAATAATTGATTTTTTGGCCCGACCCGGGATTCGAACCTTTCGAACCTTTGAGGTCTTGCCTCATGATCATCAGTCACACTACTACAACCACTAGACCAACGAGGCCAGTCGACGTGGTAAAAAAATATCTTATTATTAACACCACAAACAGGAAAGATTTCTATAATATTTATAACTTCAAAGAAATCTCAGAAACAAACAATTTTGTGTTTTGATTAGTCAGACTATGTATATTCCTCATGTGTACTGCATTTCCATTCGAGAATAGTTAATTTTGAAGTTTAATGTACTTATATCAAATTATGTGTTAATCTTATTACTTGCTAATTGTTCAGGTACAAGATTTGAAATATGCAACACTCGCTACAGTGTCACGGTGCGGTATGGTCTGGTTCTCCCAAGATGTGTTATCAACAGAGATGATCTTCGAGAACTACTTGCTGAGGTATTGACACCACCAAACTTGTACATATTTAAAAATTTCACCTGTCCTACTCTCCCTTAAAGCTATCTGTATAAATTATCTCTTTTTCACATTAATTGTTTTCAGTAATCTCTATGCTTCTCCAAATGTTTTTCATGGTCATAAAATTTTGGCTCGAATTTTATTTTTCATAATGATATTATTTCTTTAGGTTAAGAAATATTCCTCTGGAAGATGGCGAGGAAGACTCTTTCAGTATTGTAATGGCGGCACCGACCGCTGGTGGAGATCAGAACTCAACAGAAAATATACTGTCTCCAGGATTACAGGTAAAGACATATTCCAGACAGAACCAAAGTTTAGCAAACTAATAAAAAATTTGTCATTCTGGAGCCTTCACTTACTAATAACAAAATGAAAAAATTTATGTTTAAAGTTTTAAAAAATATCGGTTTTTTATTTATCTGTTTTTCTGCTTTTAGACTCAACGCGACGTTGCCGCTATTTTGCAACCTTTGTTCTACGGCGACGGTCTGGTTGTGAAATGCCTCGAACGTGCAGCTTCCTTAGACCACATCATGGACTTCACCCGACACAGAGCGTTGTCATCTTTACATTCGATGCTAAATCGCGGCGTTAGAAACATTCTCGCGTACAATCGACAGCATCCTGACTTCCCGATCACAAACGACCAGCTAGAGGCGTATGTGCCGAAGTGGCTGGTGTACTCTCTCCTATGGTCTTTTGCTGGTGATGCTAAATTGAAGGTTTGCATTTTGATTTCATTTTTTTTTAAACAAAATCCTAAAGATCGATTTACACTTCGACAAGTAAAGTAGCGAGTTAACTTGCGAACCTGGCGAGTTAAGTAGAAAATCTCGTTTACTTACTTACTTACTTACTTATCGTCACGCACAATCCCTAACGGGGTAGCCAGAGAGAACAGATCGCCAAGTGTCACGATCCTTACATACCTCTTTCGCTTCTTTCAGGTTCATTAACTTCTTCATACATGCACGTCTAGGTATCCGAGTACTCTTGACCCTCCCCTCTTCGAGCAATTTGCTCACATGGTCTTCGAAAGTTAGTCTCGGTCTACCTCGACACCTTTTAATATTTACTTTCGCTCTATATATTTTCTTCACCATTCGGTCTTCACTCATTCGTTCAACGTGTCCAAACCATTGGAGTACGCCCCTATCAATTTTTGTGATAAGGTCATCTTTCAATCCTGCCATATTGCGAATCTCTTCGTTTCGCTTTCGGTCGGCTATGGTAACGCCACACATTTTACGAAGAGATCGCATCTCCACTGCATTCAACTTGCTTTTATGCTTCTTCTGGCATACCCAGGTTTCGCTGCTATATAACAAAGTCGGTACCAACACTGCGTTATGTATTGCAAGGCGTGCACTCTTCACCACGCCTTGCCTTTTTATTAATGCATTCAGGGCACCATTGACTTTGTTTCCGGCAGCGACACGCCTATCCACATCTAAATCACATCTTCCATCCCGGCTGAAAGCACTCCCCAAGTATACAATTTCATTTACCTGTTCTAGACATTCCTGATTTACCCACGTTTGAACGGCAATAAGCGAGTTAAGTAGCAATTTAACAATTAAGTCGAATGGGATAGCCGGCCGGGCAATTTTTCGGCGAGTTAAGTGCGAAGTGTTGCCCTCTCGCGCGTCTCCCGTCACCCGCAACTAAACTCGCCACTCGTGTGAACGAGCGAGTTTAGTTCAGTGAGTACATAAATTGACAGGACGCAACGTTTGCGCGCCGAAACGTATAATTTTACCTTTATAATTAAACTCGCTACAAAGTTTGTACGGTTTTGTTTATTGAATATTTATACGTTTTATATTGGGTTTTGAATGTTATTGAAATGGACAGAAGATATGACGTATAAATTCGTACAGGAGTATTTAGAACACGAATGTTTATATAATAGTAGAAGTTCAAATTATAGAATTAAACCTGCTCGAGATGCTGCACTCATCTCTAGCAGGTCCATATCTAAACTGGCCACGAAGACTGCTTGAATGCTACTGCCCACTTAACCGTTTACTAAACTAAACGTTAACTGCCCTGTAACTAAACTTGCTACTGTACTTGTCGGAGTGTAAATCGGTGTTAAGAAGCCATTAAAAATATTCTTTGTTTATTAAGTAAGAAATAAATGTTTTACAGGATCGTAATGAGCTGGGTGACTTTATAAGATCAGCTAGCACAATGGTTTTGCCGAATTGCGGTGCTAACCAGCACATCATCGACTTCGAGGTTTGTTCGTTTTAAATTACTATGTTTATGGTAAATAAAAAGTGGCTATTAAGTATATTATTTATATTACGATAATCTCGTTTTATTTTTTGCCTTTAAGCACAATCATATTCTAGTTTACAAATAACCAATCCAATCCAATTTAATGTAAATATCTTAAATATCAATCATAAACTCATAAACAATAAGATATAATTTTAAAAAGTAAGGAGAAAGCTCCAGTTGTATCCTTTTTTAATAATAAAAATATTAAACTTTTAATTCGCAACCATCCGCTTTAATTATATACAATGATGTGTCTTACCTGGCTTGAAGAGCACCTCAAACATAAGACACATCATTGTATATAATTAAAGCGGATGGTTGCGAATTAAAGTTTAAATCTTTATTATAATGAATTTCCGCAAAGTAACGCCTGATTCTATCAATTACCTTTTTTAATAACTGAAGTTAAATTATATTCTTAATTTTCATCAATCTGTAAATAGTGCACTATACCAGGGTGGATTTGCCATGTTATTACTTTAGGACTAATTCTAGTGTGTTTCTTCCTACCTACAACAAGTCTTAATTTCTTGCGTATTCTTTAACAGGTGTCTATAACTGGAGAATGGGTACCGTGGTCGGCTAAAGTGCCCCAAATAGAAGTGGAGACGCACAAAGTGGCGGCGCCCGACGTCGTGGTGCCCACGCTGGACACCGTGCGCCACGAGGCACTGCTCTACACCTGGCTAGCGGAGCACAAGCCCTTAGGTAGGATAAAATCTTCTTTTAAAACAAATCTTAAGCAACGTAATTAATCAAATAAATAATTTATAACATCAAAACCCCAATTGCATAAAAGACAATATAAAAGTAATGCACTAAACAAGATTGAGAATAGAAAATAAAATTAAAATAAACTATAAACAAAGTAAATTCTACTTCGACTTAACAGACTACATTATGAGATGAAAGCCTAGAGTAAATACCGACATTAAGTAGCAAACGGAACCCAATAATGTTCTTTCACTGTCTGCTACTAAATTTTGTTTCTGTATTAGCTATAGTTCCATAAATTAAATGGTGTTATTTTTTGAAAAAGATATCTTATCCTTTTGTTTAATATATGTATCCATTTTCTTATGTTTATTTTTCAGTATTATGTGGCCCTCCTGGCTCAGGCAAAACCATGACTTTGTTCTCTGCCCTCCGAGCGTTGCCTGATATGGAAGTAGTTGGCCTAAACTTCTCTTCAGCGACAACACCTGAGTTACTACTCAAAACATTTGATCACTACTGTGAATATCGCAAGACACCTAATGGCGTGGTGCTTGCACCTGTACAGGTATAATATTTTCTTTTACATTTAAGAGGACTTTCTTTTGCATTTAAGAGGACACTGAAAATGCAACAAAAAGAGACATCGAATATACACAATTTGTAAAATTAAAAATGACTATGAATAAATGAATTACAACCGACTTCATTATAAATAAATGTGAACATCATCAATTTAGTGGAAGTCAATTGAAAACGCATTATTAAGGATCACTCCAAAACTAATTGTCAGATCTTGATCGAATTACTATGGGACCACATTAGAAGCACCAGCTTTAAAATATAAAAGAATCATCAAAATCAGTTTGCCGAGAAAAAAGTTCTGAGGTAAACACATATTTCAAAAATGCAGTCAAAATGATAACCTCCTCCTTTATTGAAGTTAAATTGTGTGTCTCAAAATTCATTTGTACAACATTATTTCCAGGATCAGCAATCAATCTATTTGTGGTCAAATTCATGCTAAAAAACCTCGCAGATTGTAGGCTTAGCAATTAATGATGTCTCACCGGAGCTATGATCAATTTAACGAAACATTGGGTGCGTTTGGCAGAAAAAAGCGCTAGCAAGCGCTAGTAAGCAAAATGGCGAAACTAAACAGTTTTCGGCAAGGACACGTTTGCTAACTTCAGTAGCGCTGACACAATCCGCCATTTTGCTTATTTAATTTGTTTGTTTTGAAGTAGAGTTTATAAGTTGTTTTGTGCAATATTAGTTTTATGTAATATAATGACATGAATAGACATATACGTGTTATTAAAAATTCATGATTGGTAAGTTTTAATATGAATACTTTACAAACATATATTTAAATTAGGTTAGGTTCCCCGGATAAAACTAACTTCGTGTCCTAGAGGAAAATAGCTACTTACGATTTGACAGCGCTTACCGCTTACGATCGCTATTTTGCTTACAAGCGCTTGCTAGCGCTTTTTTCTGCCAAACGCACCCATTGAATCGAAATTGTTGGTCTATGTCATCTCTGTGTTCCTGGTATTACATAATTATTGATTCAATTTTTACCATAAATTTTACCTAATAACGCCTTTAATTCTGCCCAACTTCTTGTTTTCCTATCAAAAATATTTTTATTTATATTTTAAATTAAAAATATATTTATAATTGATTACCAAAATATTTTTTGTTTCTAGCTTGGCAAATGGTTAGTGCTGTTCTGCGATGAAATCAATTTGCCAGATATGGACCAGTACGGCACTCAGCGTGTCATTTCTTTCCTACGTCAATTGCTCGAACACAAGGGCTTCTACAGGGCAAGTGGTAAGAATTTTTTTATTTACTTTATGTTAGTATTTTTAAGCATTGGTGTTTCTGTTATCCATCCTTATTTAGTAACAATATATTACATAGTACAGTGCCGTATAGTGATGACGTAATAAAATCCAAATACCATCGGGTTTGTAAGAAGCAAGGAAGAGGGTCGCAGCAGGACTGTAAAAACTACCGTGGCATCAGCCTTCTTAGCATTGTGGGAAAACTGTATGCTAAGGTACTGATTGAAAGGGTCATGAAAGAAACTGATGCAAAAATTTGGGATATGCAAGCGGGATTTAGAAAGGGAATGGGATGTACAGATCAAGTCTTTTCCATGCGCATGATCGCGGAGAAGTTTCTGGCCAAAAACCAAAAGGTTTTTTGTGCGTTCATGGACTTGGAAAAGGCCTATGACAGAGTGGATAGGGATTTGCTATGGCAAACACTGAACTCATTTGGGTTGAGCGCTGGCTTGATACAGGCATTGGAGTCTCTTTATAGAGACTCTAGTGCTTGTGTTAGGATCAACGGGGTCTACTCGGACTGGTTTGACATCCATAAAGGTGTCAGACAGGGCTGTGTGGCTTCCCCGTGGCTGTTCAACCTATTTATGGACAGTTGTTTGCAAAATTTGAAAGTTGAAGAATGCGGATTAAGAATGGGTGAGTTAACCGTCAAATGCCTTTTGTACGCCGATGATCAAGTTATTCTTGCGTCGTCGGCGGCCGAGTTGCAAATGATGGTTACATTAATGAACGGATCATTAAAACAAAGAGGTATGAAAGGGAACGCAAGTAAGACGAAGGTTATGGTTTTTGAAAGAGAAGAAAGTAAAACGATTTGTGAAATAAGAATAGAAGGGGAGTTGATAGAGCAAGTAGATGAGTTTGTATATTTGGGCTGCGTATTTAGCAGGGATGGGAGATATGATAAGGATATAGAACGACGAGTGAATGCT
The DNA here is from genome assembly GCA_036936625.1 of Parnassius smintheus behrii. Classification (NCBI taxonomy): domain Eukaryota; kingdom Metazoa; phylum Arthropoda; class Insecta; order Lepidoptera; family Papilionidae; genus Parnassius; species Parnassius smintheus. The sequence goes on along the minus strand of JAUPFT010000009.1, from coordinate 25,208,458 downwards.
GGAAATAGAGTAAATAGGGCCTTGCACTCTATTGTGAAGAGTCAAAATGTGCCGAAAAAGGCACGTATGGCAATTCACAATGCTGTGTTGGTCCCTACTTTAACGTATGGTAGATAAAGTTGGGTATGGCAGAAGAAGCACGAGAGTAGAATAAACGCAGTAGAAATGCGGTCGTTAAGGAGTATGTTAGGGTTGAATCTGAATGACAGGGTAAGAAATTGTGTAATAAGAGAAGAGTGTGGTTTGCAAGATGATGTGGTGACCAGGATTAAGAAAGGAATGCTTCGGTGGTTTGGTCATGTGGAAAAGAATGAATGAGGAAAGAGTGACAAAGCAGATTTATGGTGCAGAAGTGAATGGCAGAGTCGGAAAGGGACGTCCTAGGCGAAAATTTATCGACCAAATTGGCGATTTATTGAAAACGGGCCAAATTAGGAGTACCCTTAACCGACGAGCATGTATGCGTAGGTGTATGGATTTGAAGGAGGCAAGAGAGGTGTGTCAGGATCGTGCCAAATGGAAGTCTGTAGTCTCTGCCTACCCCTCTGGGTGACAGGCGTGAGTGTTTATGTATGTTTATGTAAGAAGCGACAGAGGGAAATGTAACAGATAAATAACAACGGTTTCCAAGCCGCCTGGCAAGCGTAGCAACATTGGCAGTACAATTGTGACGAACTGTATTCTATGTTACCCGCCATCCACGGCAACCAGCCAGTGTGATGTCTACAACCGTTTTTACTCTCTGGATCGGATCGACCAATCACCCTGCGGCACGTACCTCGAGTCGATGGTATATAAAGGTCGCTGCATACAGGACAGTATCAGCACGTGCACGGGACGCAGACGGAACAGGTTGTATGCCAACACGGACGGGAGTTTAATGCATACGTACCATGACAATTACTCTAAACTAACATGCTAGTGTTGTGAAAAATGTATTTTTCATTTAAACAATTGGCATTAATAGCTATTGCTTCAGATGATGAAGAAGCTACAACCGTCAAGAGTAAAAGGAGATTTTCTGTACATCCTACAGATCCTGTAGGGTGTGGTAATAATCAACTGTCATCATTTGGATGACAAGACTCAATTTCATGTGTAATTTTCGTATAACAACATAAATGAAAAATAAAATTTAAACTAATCCTTTGCAGTGAGTAATAATTCGACTGCAATTTTCCGCCACGGGAAATGTTTATATTTTGTGTTCAATTTGGTGTGCAAGATTATACAAACATGGACATGATCATACACATTTAATTAGTTTTTGTCGTACATTTTGTTCGGTACAACACAGGCATCACTGCGTAGCCAACGGAGCGACTGTGCACACGCAGCGAAACCACGGACGGAGCTTGGCACGCGCAGGGTGGGACGGGGTAAACATCGTCGCCGATGATGCTTTTCCCGTCCTGTTTATGCCACGTCCCCGTTCCGTCCGTGCATCCGTAACGTGCATTATCACGTACATTTTCTCTTGAAACGTTATTGCCAAAATTTCACGTCCCGCTCCGACCGGGATAAATCACGTTATGCGTGCAGCGACCTTAAAAGCTTGAGCAGACTGCAAACGCGGGTGCGGGCGCGGCGCAGGTGCGGGTGCGGGCGCGACGTGACAGTCCGCAGTAGAGTGCGGCTTCTTTCAGAGTGTTGTCGTGATCAGTGTTTGTCAAACTATAATACGGATGAAGAAGACTTATTTTTACTGGAAAGTTCTAACTTTGAATGGCAAATTCTACAAGTGAAAAATGGAATTAATGAAATCAATTTACCCACAGAAAATGAAGAAAAAATTCACACATTTTATGTAAAATTGCGAGTGCAAAATCAAAAGTTTTTTGTATATAGGAGAATATTAATGGATAAGTTTTAGAAAACATAGTTAGTCGACTAAAATAAATCATTTTACATTTATTTCGGAAGACGCCATTACCACGCGCGCGGTTAGCTCGATGTGGTTTGAGACGCCCGCTCCTGGCGTAGTTAACCGCATGCCGCCCGCGCGTTCACTGCGGTCACTTGTATGAACGAGCTATGGCGTGAGCTGCCCGCGCGTTCCCCGCGTCAACAAGCCCGCGCCCGCCGCCGCGTCCTCCCCGCGCCCGCGTGGCCACTATGGGCACTAAAAGGAAGACTTTATGTTTGAGTACGTCGCGCCGCGCCGCGCCCGCACCCGCGTTTGCAGTCTGGCCAAGCACTAAGACGCGTCGCACAGTTGGAACTTTTCCTTTTTTTTCCATTTATTCTTATGTTTTTCTATTTTAACGAATTAATGTTACGCTCTAATATGTTAAGAATTTTATATCAGTGCCTATGTAAAGTAGTATTAGCGCATTACTATAAGGATTAAACACTGTGTAAACTACCAAGTCTACATCATTTCTATATCTTCGTTCGATCACGAACAAAATATAAGTTTCCTAAAATCGAAATCTTCAGGAGTGGTGGGACTCACGCCTACACCAGCCAGCGCCTATCTGCTCCAGCGTAATTTATTCAAAATTGTAAAAACCCAAACATCAAACACACAGGAAGGACCTCTCAAGGTTTATGAGCTTGAAAACGCGTACGAATAAACTATATAGTAAAACATTTTAAGAATACGAAAACATAACGATTTCTTATATTTACGCGAATACTACACGTTGATTAAAACTACCTTGAAATATAAATAATTAAAATTAAAAATAAACGTGATCAAATCCGTAAAAGTAGTTTTAATCAATACGAAAACACTTTTGCTCAAAAAATTATAATGAATACTATTTTCACAGATCATTCATGGGTCCATTTGGAGCGCATTCAGTTCGTAGGGGCTTGTAACCCGCCTACCGATCCTGGTCGTAAGCCGTTATCTCATCGACTGCTTAGACACGTTCCAGTCATCTATGTTGATTATCCTGGAGAAACTTCCTTGGAACAGGTGAAATTTTTACCACCCTTATATTTTTAATTTATTAAGATATCAAAAAATATGTTTGCTATAATAATGTGAAATTTCTGTTTTTTTTTTGTACCTATTTGATTGTAGTTAATGTCTGCGCATTTAATGGAAATAAGGTCAATTGGGATAAATGCAAACTCCTTCATTAAAGTTTGATTGTATGACCAACTTCTCTCGCTATTAACATACTCCACTTTTTAAATTTACTAATTGTTGTTGCTGTTAAATAATTCGTTCTGGTTAGTAAATTCCTTTTTTAAAGTTCATAATATAAATAAAACAATATGCAATAAATGAAATATATGGCGTCAGAAAATAAAATTTCATATGGAATAAAACTAAATTTACGGATTTTATCGCGTTTATTCTATCGCGTTTGCAGCGACTGTTCTAGTGCGTAATGCATAATATAAGTGCATTGATGCAGTTTAACGTGTTTTTCGTGCGGGCCGTGTCAGGCTTTTGTCACTCTTGCCACCTGCGTGAAGTATCGATCGTAGTCGCGCGGAACCTCAGGTTACATTACGCAGTCAGGGCTAGCGCGTTTTAGGCGAGCGATGCACTAGTGAATTTCAAAGTATTTTTAAAACTGTTTACATAAATAGATTTTTTGTAAATAGGTGCTTAGTTAATTTCGTTTATTGTTTAGTATATTTACTTACATGATAAAATAGTTGTATAGAATTTAGTGTAATTTAACATTAACAATTTTAAAGACATAATATTAACTTTAAAAAAAAACACCAAATTATTCACTAAAAATGATTAACGAATATTAAATGAAGAAGTTTGGCATTATAAAATCTGTACAAAATTCTCTATCCTGTGGTCTAAACAAAATTCAAGTTTTACTTCATTACAAAAATATTTTATTGTATTTTGATAACAAAAAAAATATACCAAGCGGATGTCGGCAGCGTGAAAATCACAATTATTTATATATATATATATATATATATATATATATATATATATATATATATATATATATATATATATATATATAATATTACTCAATTTATTTACGTAAAAAGATAAATTATATTCACACAAAAACTTTCATTACGATTTTATACTAAAACGCTAGAAAAATCCAAAAATCAACACAATAACATTCACACGAAAATGGCTTACGAAAGACTTTTTATTCCACTAGAGGATAGAAAATTTCCTATTGATTCTATAATGGCAAACTTCTTCATAGAAAAGTAGTCTCTAAACATAAATATTGATGGGTTAAAGTGGGTGGGTGTGGTCACATTTGACATCTTGAATTTTAACGAAATATCGAAGCGGTCAAATTTGGACGCTTGACGTTTGAGAGGTTAAAGTTAAAAGTTGCAAATAAAATAATTAATAAAACGATCCTACTACATGTATGTACTGTACTTTCGTTGAAACTTTGTGTAACCACAAAGTTTTTTAACAGTGGTAGAGCCACGCGGCAGCTTTGCTGTTGCACGTATGGGCCGGCTCAAACCGGGGTGGTACCACGACCTCACAGAATACCGGCGTGAAGTGGAAGCTCTGCTTCCGCGTTTCGTCTGGTGAGTGCAGGTGGCCGGAGGCCCAAATCCCCCCCCCCCCTCCCCATCAACATGGTAGCGGAATTAAATAATGATAGACTACCCCAGGAGGGTACCAGCACCCCTGGAGAATCCCTCGCTGAGCATCCACGACCATGTTTCTACCCCAGGAGGGTACCAGCACCCCTGGAGAATCCCTCGCTGAGCATCCACGACCATGTTTCTCCACTTCTGAGCGTGGGTGCTCAGGCTGCCCCGCGTATTCTGGGGGGGGCAAAATTCCGCTCAAGACTACAACTGCTCGGGGCAAACGGAGCAACAAAACCAAGGCGACCCTGCCACGCTGTCCGTGAATTTCTGCAATATCAGGGGACTTCACTCTAACCTAAACGCCGTCCACTACCATCTCGAGACGGCGAGGCCGGCTCTGCTCTTTCTGACCGAGACGCAGGTGTCCTCTCCGGCTGATGTCTCGTATCTCTCCTACCAGGGGTACAAACTGGAACACTCCTTTGTGCCTCGGGCTGGAGTTTGCGTTTACGTCAGAGAGGGCATCTGTTCTCGACGCCTCGGCAGACTTGAAGGTTCGGACCTGTCCATCCTTTGGCTACGCGTAGACAGCGACGACCATCCGCGCGTCTACGGGTGCCTCTATAGGTCCCATAGCGGTAATGCCGAAACAGACCGACTCTTCGACCATGTCGAAATGGCTGCAGATTCGTTGCTACAGCAGATCCCCTCCGCAGAGATCGTGATCCTCGGCGACTTTAACGCCCATCACGCCGAATGGCTTGGTTCACGTTTAACCGATCATGCGGGGAGATCTGTTCATGATTTTGCCTTGGCATATGGTCTGACACAACTGGTTACTTCGCCTACGCGGATTCCAGATGTGGAGGATCATGCACCTTCCCTGTTGGACCTTCTGCTGACCTCTCACCCGGACGGATATCAGATTTCCGTCGACGCACCTTTAGGCTCCTCGGACCATTGTCTGGTCCGGAGTTTTGTGCCACTCACGCTGAAATCGCGGTTGCATTCTGCGGGCTGCCGCCGTGTTTGGCACTATAGGTCAGCCGATTGGGATGGGATGCGGTCTTTCTCTGCATCCTACCCTTGGGGGCGGGTTTGCTTCTCGCCGGATGATCCCAACGTTGTTGCGGATTCTGTTACTGATGTGGTACTTCAGGGTATGGAACTTTTTATTCCTTCCTCTGTGGTGCCCATTGGAGGCAAATCTCAGCCATGGTTTGGTCGCTCCTGTAAAATAGCATCATGCTATAGGCAGGAGTGCTACCAAGCCTGGGTTGATGCATCAGCGTCCCGGGATGTAAACACCAGCGCTCTAAAAAAGAAGTATAATTCCGCCTCTAGGTCCTTCAAAAGAATCATTGCCAAAGCAAAGTCAGAGCACATAGGCAGAATTGGCGAGAAACTAGTTCGCCTTCCTTCTGGAACCCGTGCATTCTGGTCTCTCGCCAAGGCTGTCCAGGGGAATTTCTGTCAGGCATCTCTTCCATCTCTGCACAGGGAGGACGACTCACTGGCCCATACTGCAAAGGAGAAAGCCGATCTTCTAGGCTCTTTCTTTGCGTCTAACTCGATTCTCGATGACGGGGGGAGTACGCCGCCGACCATCCCGCGGTGTGAGTGCTCCATGCCGGAAGTGCAGTTCACACAGCGCTCGGTTCGCAAAGCACTCCTCTCCCTGGACATCCACAAGTCGAGTGGGCCTGACGGAATCCCCCCAATTGTGCTGAGGACGTGTGCTCCAGAGTTGGCACCGGTTTTAACGCGTCTTTTCCGGTACTCCTACTCCCGGCGTAGGCGTAGGCGTAGGCGTAGTCCCAAAATCATGGAAGACGGCTTTCGTCCACCCGATCCCTAAAAAAGGCGACCGCTCAGACCCGTCCAACTACCGGCCAATCGCCATCACCTCCTTGTTCTCCAAAACAATGGAGTCCATTGTAAACTGCCAGCTCATGAGGTACCTTGAGGATCACCAGCTGATTAGTGACCGCCAATACGGTTTTCGCCGTGGTCGGTCAGCTGGTGATCTTCTGGTCTACCTCACTCACAGATGGGCGGAGGCAGTAGAGTTCAAGGGGGAGGCATTGGCCGTTAGTTTGGACATTGCGAAGGCCTTCGATCGGGTTTGGCACAAAGCGCTTCTTTCGAAGCTCCCTTCCTATGGGCTTCCCGAGAAATTGTGCGATTGGATCACCAGCTTTCTTGCAGATCGGAGCATCAAGGTCGTTGTAGACGGTGCAAGCTCCGATTGCAAGCCTATTAATGCTGGTGTTCCACAGGACTGCGTGCTATCGCCAACGCTGTTTCTTCTGCATATCAATGATATGTTGCAGACCCGTAACATTCATTGCTCTGCGGATGACAGCACTGGTGATGCTCTTTACACCGGCCGAGCCAATATTTCTCGGGAAAACGTCTCCGAGTGCCGGGACAAACTTGTGTCTGAAGTCGAGTCTTTGCTGAACAGAGTCTCGGATTGGGGACGACTAAATCTAGTCCAGTTTAACCCCCAGAAGACACAAGTTTGCGCGTTAACCGCTAAAAAGAACCCCTTTGTCGTATCCCCTCAGTTTCAAGGCACTCCCCTTGTTGCCTCAGCCAGTATCGGAATCCTCGGCGTCGTCATATCGAGTGACGTGCAGTTTCGTGGTCACTTGGAAGGGAAGGCCAAATTGGCCTCTAAAAAGCTTGGCGTGCTCAGCAGAGCGGGACAGTATTTCATGCCGGCACACCGCCTGCAACTTTACAAGGCGCAGGTTCGGCCGCACATGGAATACTGTTCCCATCTCTGGGCTGGGGCTCCCCAGTACCAGCTCCTTCCACTTGACCGCATCCAGCGCAGAGCGGCTCGAATCGTCGACGACCGATTGCTTTCCGATCGGCTCGATTCACTGGCGCTGCGAAGAGATGTTGCATCTCTTTGCGTATTTTATCGCATCTATCACGGGGAGTGCTCTGAGGAATTGTTCGGATTAATCCCAGCCGCCAAATTTCGTGAACGCACTACACGGCAAACATCCCGTAATACCATCCACACCATCTGGATGCTTGGCGGTCCACCACTGTACGTTTCACAAGGAGTTTTCTTCCACATACAACCTCTCTGTGGAATAGTTTACCACCGGCGATTTTTCCGGACCGATACCACCTGGGGACCTTCAAGAAAAGAGCTTACTCCTTTCTAAAGGGCCGGCAACGCACCCGCAATTCTCCTAGTGTTGCGGTTGATCATGGGCGGCGGTAGTCACTTAACATCAGGTGAGCCGCATGCTCGTTTGCCCCCTCTTCTATAAAAAAAAAAAAAAAAAAAAAAAAAAAAAAAAAAACAGAATATCGTCCGTAACGTAGGTAAAGGAAAATATGCAAATCTTAAGGCCAAAGCCAAACACGGACACTCGTGCGCAAGATATAGCGATAAAGTTAAATTTAGCTTGCGTGTGTGATTTATCTAAGTAATAATTATTATGTAGTCTATAAGACGTCGGCAAGTAGTGAACATCAAAAAAATGCAACGTTCCGTACGTAGTACCCAGTAATATAATTAAATGTGTGCGCTGCGCAGATCTACGGCACGTTCACGCGCGCGATGCTGCGCATGCAGCCGGCGCTGCGCGGGTACGCGGAGCCGCTGACGCAGGCCATGGTGCGCCTGTACCTGGCCTCGCAGGAGCGCTTCACGCAGGACATGCAGCCGCACTACGTGTACTCGCCGCGCGAGATGACGCGCTGGGTGCGCGGCATCTGCGAGGCCATCAGGTACCCACACCGCCACGCGACACGCTACACGCTGCCTGCACATAAACACTCACGCCTGTCACCCGGAGGGGTAGGCAAAGACTAGACAAGATCCTCCTCTTGCTTCCTGTACATCCATTTTTTTCATAGGATAGGGTGACAAACGAGCACACAGTCCACCTGATGGTAAATAGTTGCTGCGGCCTATAGACATCTACATTTATTTTCGATTACGAATCAAAATGCAGATGCGTTGTCACCCGTGAGGACTAAGATGGAATGCCTCATTTCCAGTAAAAAGGGTCTTCGTTTTTCTACACTCATCATACGAAACGTAACAGCATCAAGCTACCATTTCACGCTGGTATTCTGTGAGAGCGTGGTCCTTCCCCGGTCGAGCCGACCCATTCGTGCTATGACTATACTACTAATATAACTGCAACATGGCTCTACCACGTAGAAAATCCATATACCATAACCATACATACAAGCTCGAAGCACCCCGGTTAAGGGTACTCCTGAATTTCTCATTGCCCATCTTCATTAATATACTTAAAAAATATAATTATAAAAAAACATATGGTGTTTAAAATGCAATAGCGATGCATATGCACTAATTTCCGTAATAAATATAAAATATATAAAGTAATAAGAGCTGTAAGTCACTATTTATTAGACACAAAAGTTTGAAACTTCCATCACTTTCATTGAAAAGGACTTTATTTGTTGAAAGGATCCCCATCGCTTGCTTTTTCGCTTAGCTGACTTTAAAATTTTATATTAAAACAAATATTTGCTTATATTCTAATTGCCATTTTATTATTTTCATATCAGACCTCTAGACAATTTGAGCGTGGAAGGATTAGTGCGACTCTGGGCTCATGAAGCTTTGCGTCTCTTCCAAGATCGTCTGGTTGAAGATTCCGAAAGGCAGTGGACCGATGAGAACATAGATACAGTAGCTATGAGATTCTTCCCAGGTATAACTTAAAGACTATTTCCGGTCACACATTTTACAATAATTGTCAATGATGAAATATATAACATTGATTGTCATTGCAGGCATCAACAAGGAACAAGCTCTGGCTCGACCCATTCTGTATAGCAACTGGTTAAGCAAGGATTACGTACCTGTTCAAAGAGACCAGCTTCGTGAATATGTTAAAGCAAGACTTAAGGTAATAATCTTGTGAAAATGTTCAATTCAAATTTCTTTTCTAAACTTTGATTAATAAGTATATAATTTATCGATATTTATCCTTAAAAGTGATTTAATTTAATGTCGTCATGATAAGATTGATTATTATTTATTATTTTAAATTATGTTTGAAACATTATAATATATTTAAACGTTTTTTATTTTTTAATTTATTTATCATATTTCAAATATAAATTACAAGTTTACCACACTAAATGTATCCGCGTTTAATGTTTAAATTAAGAAATAAATTTAGAAAATTGTGTCTCTGATACACATGATAGTTATTATAATGCCTCGAATTTCTCCATAACTTTGTTATAATATCAATTACTTTACTTACAATGCAATAAATACAATAAAGTGTTAATGAATAGTATATAAATAGTAATGAAAGATTTTCCACATCACGAGGCGCACCAAATAATATCCTGTAATATATTTTCCATTACTAAATTTTAAATATAACTCATAATATTATCACAGGAATTAAACCTTAATTTTCGCTTTAATTTACCCATATCTTGTTTATTCTTTTAGGTATTTTATGAAGAAGAACTTGATGTACCATTGGTGTTGTTCGACGAAGTGTTAGACCACGTGTTGCGTATCGACCGTATCTTCCGGCAGCCACAGGGTCACTTGCTTCTCATCGGAGTATCGGGAGCTGGTAAAACTACGCTCAGCCGTTTCGTAGCCTGGATGAATGGACTTAGCATCTTCCAGATAAAGGTAGTCATAACAAAAATTTCCGTGTCAAAAGTAAAATCTTACTGTTTAGAACTTTCACTTACACTTTTTTAAAACTATGGAAGTTATGCCGTGTTTATATTATAGTATCTATATATTTCTGTATGCTGGTTTAAAGCTAAATAATATTGCTATTCTCTAATTTCTCAATTATTACATTTAAAAAAAGGAAGAGAACTGAAGTGTATTATGCCTTTGTTTTTCTTTTGTTATCTTCTTAAGTTCATAGCAGATCAAAGTGCAAAGTGCTAGATAAAGAATATTAGGTTGATGTAGGGAATTTTTTGCCATGGTCGAAATCTTTTATAATAGTAATCATTAAGATTGCTAAACAATTCAATTAAAAATCTATATAATGTCTCACTGCTGGGTACTAGCCTGTAATTTATGAAGTGTTTGTATTAGGGAGTAGTCCACTTGAGTGCGCTGATAATTGTTGACAGACTTCATCATGTCCATAAAATACTTTTAATTTATTTATTTAACAAGTACACTTACAATATGCTTATATGACAATCACGAAAACATACACATGTCTATACTCTCTGATATGTATATCCATAACAAGTGTACATAACATTCACAAATTGAGTTGTGCAATTTTGGGTTAATTTGGAGTACAAATATCATCCGATCAATACAATGCAAATTAGAACTATTCAAATAAATTATGTGCTTAAATAAGAAAAATCTAGAGATAAAAAAAGAGGTTTAGTTATTAAAACCCCGGAGTTCTTCACCCTGGATTGGGCTTGATACTGTTTGGATTCAAAACCATTGACAACAAAAATTTGAGATCTCTTCTCCAAATAAGATCTAAACCATCCAATCAAGGAAGGACCAGTACCATACAGAGAAAGTTTGTTTATGAGTTGCTTGTGGTCAACCTTGTCGAATGCACTGCTAAAGTCTGTATATATGGCATCAATTTCTTGGCCCTTATCTACCTCTTTTAAAAGATCAGAAGTAAAATTACACAAATTAGTTTGAACTGACAATCCACTTCTGAAACCATGCTGCGAGCTAGTAAGAAAATTATCAAGGTACTTGGCAAGAACTGGGTGCACAAATAAATAAATAAAACAATAAAGGGTTCGCGATATTTTCCTTCGCGGCCGAGTGCGTGGTAAATCAGTATTTAAAATTTTAACTCTAAAACTTACTAAAAGTGCCGGCGGAAATCAAACTCGGTTTGCACAGGTATGAAGAAATTTAATTATATATATATATATATTAATTTACAACTCCAGCTACCACGTCTCATTTCAAGGTTTAAGATGAGGTATTAACATTTCCCGTGTCTCACGCAGGTGCACAACAAGTACACAGGCGCAGACTTCGACGAGGACTTACGTTCCGTGCTGCGCCGCGCCGGCTGTCGCGATGAAAAGGTTGCCTTCATTCTTGACGAGTCCAACGTACTGGATAGTGGGTTCCTGGAGCGCATGAACACGCTGCTTGCCAATGGAGAGGTAAGTTTCTTCAATTTTATATGTTCATTCATATTTAGGTGTTTTGCGCTTTTATAGGAATAGGCAAAAATTTATGTAACAAAAGAAACTAATATTTAAAAGTAAAGACCCTTTCTAATATTAACAATGCATCCATCTTAGACTTCGGGAGTAATAACGCATTTCGATTCTTTATCAAGGATAGATGAAGGTGTATATAGGTTAAAGCATCCACTTCCGTCGATGATTAGTCCACCTGTCGTCTCATATTGTATAACAAAAAAAAGAATTGATTACAAACTTATTTCTTGAATCTGCTACATAAATACAGTACTAACCATTATTATAATAATTAATTCAGATAACTTCTTAAGATTTTCGGTTCGGAAAGTACTTCTATCCTTGAAAGAAGCAGAATTTTTTTGTAATAATTAGATTATTAGGAACACATAAATTTTATCAAACATTCCTTGAAAAATGATACATTCACTCTCCATTCAATATTATTATCTGTAGTACATTGTTTTAAACCTCTTTGGAGAAGTCTAATGTTACACTGTGTTTATTACTTTTAGGTTCCTGGTTTATTCGAAGGCGATGAATTCGCAGCGTTGATGACTCAGTGTAAAGAAGGTGCTCAAAGGGAAGGACTTATGTTGGACTCCAATGATGAATTATACAAATGGTAAATTTCTGCACATATCTTACCTTTTTTCAAGCTAAGTAAGGAAAACGTACAGGCTTATTTGGTACATATTATTTGCAGGTTTACGGGTCAAGTAATGCGTAATTTGCACGTAGTGTTTACAATGAATCCATCGTCAGAAGGGCTGAAAGACCGCGCGGCCACTTCGCCCGCACTGTTTAATAGATGTGTGCTCAACTGGTTCGGCGATTGGAGCGACGGCGCGTTATTCCAAGTATTTATTTTTATTTTGTCTGACCATCCGCTTTACCGATTTAACTGATTTTATGTATCGGAGTATTCTTTCGTAGAGGTCATGAAGGTTAGAGAACAGGAAAACGATTGCCGTAGAAAATAGTGTCCCAGAAATATGGACACCATAAGCGAGGCGCTGCGATCGCTAAGTTCGGTCAATAAAAGTCATTTTCAGTCTATTTTCCGATCAGATGCTCAACCACTTGCACATCCACGCACAATAAAACATTTCTCCATTTTTTAATGTTTCTTTTTCTCAAAAATACAAAATTACGGAGCACGAAAATTTTCTCACCAATGCGGCGGAGAAAATTTATAAATTATTCAACTAACTTCCTCTACTTGTACTCGTAAACATCTAACTTCGAAGTCGCTACTCACCGACGTCAGCGCCGCTATAAATTCTACAATTTTCGTGGACAGGCGGGCTATGCTTTAGTACGTAGTGATCGTTCTCCTGTTCTCTAACCTTCATGATAGAGGTGTAATATAAATGTCATCCATCCGATCATAAATGAAGTTGTTTTATAGTATACTAGCTCTTCCGGTAGATGTTATTCTGAAATTTCCACTAGGTGGTGCATAAATTCACTCGGACTTCTTACGGTGTAAAACCTTTGAGTACAGCGCTACCTATATAATCCAGATTTTGTGCTTTTGTTTTTGGCGCTAAATCAACATTTTATTGTGAATACGAGTCATTTTGATCCACTAATAGAGAATTTGTTAATAACTTATTTATAGTGGTGCCGATTGGATCTTAACATAGCTATGAACAAATAACTTGTGCAAAACAATTATGTAAATATGACCTCGATTGATCAAGTTGTTCAAAGCCAACCAACGATTATATGTATAAAAAGTTTGCGATCATAATTATAAACTAAGTTTCCATTTAAATACATACAATGATACAACTAAAAATGTCCACAAGTCAACAACGTTGTTAAAATTGGGAGTGAGTAGACGAGAGTTGCATACCTTTTAATCAGAATCAACAAACGGTATTCATTGAAGGTCGTACAGTTTACTCACCAACCTCCGCACATCCCGATGGAGGTGGAGGAAATGTATGAGAATGTATCTAAAGCCATGCATTTCAACAAAACCCACTGTAAGGTGTTAATGGTGGACTTCTACGCAAAACTAGGCACAAAAGAGAATGGTTAGCTGAAGATAGGATAGGATTCGGGATAGGGCAACGGAACCCAAAGGACCAGCTGCTGGCCGACATCATGGAGAAAGAGCGACACTTTGTAATGAACTCTCTGCCAGGAGCGGTCCCACAGAAAGTGGACCTGGTCGAGCCCTGACGTTTCGACAAAAAATGAGATTGACTTCATTATGACGACTAGATGGCAACTTTTCAGTGATGTGTCAGTGATTGCGAGGGTGAAAACTGGCAGTAATCACCGATTGGTGAGAGGCACTGAACCTAAACATTAAAGTTGAAGAGGTTACAAAACCGTTTTCAATGCCTAGAAGATTGGAATAAAGTGTACGTTGTGGATGATGACATTGTAAAGCTCGTGAAAACTGCCTATGCGGTCGGAGCTAAGTTCTGCAAGCCCTGTCGCAGAAGAACCAAAAAACTCTCTGATCACACTTTATACTCATGACTGTAAGACGGAACAGGAAGCTGCAGTCTTCATCAGATATGACAGCATACAGGCCTCGGATGAGGATTAAATTACAGCGGAGTTTCTGAAAGCTAGAGGTAAACAGGTACTTGGTGTCCTTCAGAAGTCTTAAATTACGTTCTCCACGGTGGCATTACTCGGGAAGCTTGGATCAGAAGTGTGGTGGTCTTCAAGAAAAGCGACATCACTCTCTTGAAGAACTACAAACCGATTTCGTTTATGAGCCGCGTCTGCATGCTGTTTTCGAAAGTCATAGCGAATCGTCTCGCGTGCAAATTTCCAACGTCCCGCACAAGCGGCATACCCGACTTCCAGCCTCACGAACAAGCTGGTTTCCGTAAAGGCGTACATAGTCTTCGGCAAATTGTATATAACAGCGAAGAGTACTCTACCACTTTGCGTCGTATGTGGAATACGAGAAAGGTTTTGATTTCGTCTAAATTTGAGCTGTGCTTTAGTCTCGCATGCACGACTTCCAGCCTTCCGAAAAATCTGGTTTCCGAAAAGGCACATACATACTCTTCGGCAAATTGTACATAAGAGCGAGGAGTACAATCTACCAGTTTTGATTTTTTTAGTACACAGACCACCTGATGGTAAGTGGTTGTTGTGGCCCATAGACATCTACATCTATCCCCGATTACGAATCAAAATGCGGATGCGTTGTCATCCGTGAGGACTTAGGTAGAATGCCTCGTTTCCAGTAAAAAGGGTCTCCGGTTCTCTACACTCACCATAAGAAACACAGCAGCATTAAGTTACTATTTGACGCTGGTATTCTGTGAGAGCGTGGTCCCTCCCCGGTCGAGCCGACCCATTCGTGCTACAAGTATACTTACTACAAATATAACTGCAGCATGGCTCTACCACGTAAGAAAATGAAGGATTATGAGAAAAGTTTTGATTCCGACTAAATTTGGGCTTTGCTTCAGTCCCTTCATCGATGCCAAGTTGACTGTCGGTATATCAAAGTGTTCGTACACTAGGGCTACGATGGCAATCCGAGTATTGAGCCAGAGTACGAAACCTTTCCAACTGCAGAGAGGTGTAAAACAGTGTGACGTTATATCCCCGAAGCTCTTCATTCACTGCTGCATTGAAAGACGTTTTCAAGCTACTGGACTGGAAAGGATACGGTATTAACATCAATGGCGAGTACATCACTCACCTTCGATTTGCCGACGATATAGTCCTTATGGCAGAATCGCTGGTAGACCTAAACACTATGCTCAATGATCTCAATGGTGTCTCCCAACGGATAGGTCTTAAGATGAACATGGGCGAAGCAAATGTCATGTATAACTTCCGTGTCACACCTATGCCGGTAGTTGTTGAGAGCAATAAGCTCAAGTATTCGACGAGTATGTTTACCTAGGACGGAAAGTCCAACTAGGCCAGTGCAACTTCGACCGAGAGTGATTGATGGATTCTACTCCGCGAAACAGCGTTCGGGAGATTAAGACACACCTGATCAGGTATACCTCAAAACCTGAAAACGAGATTGAACAACCAGTGTGTATTGACAGTGATGACTTATGGATCTGAGACGTAGTCCTTAACTTCTGGCCGTATAAAGAAGCTCAAGGTCGTTCAGCGAGCTATGGAGAAGGCTATGCTCGGGGTTTCCCTGTGTGATAAACTTAGAAATAAGTATATTCGCAGTAGAACCAGAGTAACCGACGTAGCTCAACAGAGCAACATTAGTAAGCTGAAGTAGCAATGGGCCGGCCATGTAGCTCGAAGAACCAAAAACCGATGGGAAGAAACGTTCTCGAGTTGTAGCCTCGTACCGGTAGGGGAAGTGTGGCCCCCCACTAGATACAAGTGTTGACCAGGGAAGACATGCAGGTAGTCGATGAATGCAGGTGCCTCAAGGCTGTGCTTTGTGGCATTCCTTTGGGGAGGCCTATGTTCAGCATGGAACTTGTGAGGGGCTGTAAAATATGAATGAATGACATTATTATATTTAAAAGTTGGTAGGAAATGGTAAGTAGGTAAATTACGTTTCGTTTCAGATTATTATTTTCGTAATTTCGATTTTTCCTTCATACTTTTACGGGCTTAGTACAGTCTAATATGTTGTAGTTGAGAAGAATCACGTGTTAAATTTTATCTTCCATAATAATTAATTGATAAACAGTTTCTAATAATAGTTTTGTCTACCTTATACGGCAACATCATGGCGTATTTAATAGATCGAAATCAACTTATTTTCAAACTACATTGACTGATATTTACAAAATTATACATCATTGTTATTTACAAATTAAAATGACCTCTTGAGCAATGTTGCAGTAATTGTTCAAAAGTTGGTTTGTTTACAGTTTCCTTCTAAACACAAACTAGCACGTCTTTGTAAATTGTTTGTTTAACTTGGAAACGTGTCTCTATCACTTTTTATCATTTTAAATGCATTTACTATAAGCTACTTTAAATATCTATTATTTTATGTTTCTTCTGTGTACACTAATGTGATCTCGTTGACCAGTTCACAAGTCAAACGCGAACTATCCACCTATCACCGAACTGACTTGTCATTTTTAGATACTCGACATTAGAGTATTGGTACATGTTTACGATACACATGCGGAAACATAAACAATACGACGGCGACGCGACGTCATGTCTCGGCTAACCACAGCTAAATGAATTGTTGAAGGCTTTGCCCTTGAGCCTGTGACCGTGCGAAAGGACATTGACTAAGATGCGTACTAAATCTATTGTTTTATTGCCGTGCGTAAAGTAGGGCTTGATTAACCTCACCTGTTACACCGTATTTTTCCCAGACGGTAAAAATAGTCTGTATAGAGGTCAGTCATAAAGCATTTTGTTTACGTTATTTGTGTTGCGCAGGTGGGCAAGGAGTTTACGAGTCGCATGGACCTTGAGTCGGCGGAGTATGTCCCGCCGGAGGACTTCCCCGCGGCGTGCGGTGAGCTGGCCGCTCGGCCGTCGCACCGCGACGCCGTGGTGAACGCGTGCGTGTACGTGCACCAAACGCTGCACCGCGCCAATGCGCGCCTCGCCAAGCGCGCCAACCGCACCATGGCCATCACGCCGCGGTGAGTGTGTGTGTGTGTGTGTGTGTGTGTGTGTGTGTGTGTGTGTGTGTGTGTGTGTGTGTATGTTCCTGTCTGATTGCCTTGTAGAGGCATATATAATTTGACATAGTTGCCACACTTGGCAAGCGGGTTGACAACCGTAGTTTTTATTTTTATCAGGAAGATGCTACTGCCCGTCTCTAGGTTCTGTCTCTCTGTCTTCACTTACGACACCCACGGAATATTTATATTATTTTAATATTACTACGCACACCTTAAATCTCACGACTATATAGGCTGTTTGGCGCATGAACCGACACAATTTTTCCAAGGATTTGGAAGGTCATTAGCTAGGTTCTACCCATACATCCTTTGTCCCAAATGTCACGGTTGGTTGATGACGATTTTTTTGAAATGAAAAAAAAATACCCAAAATGTTTCCTTTAATTCAAAATAACTTTTTCTGACAAGGACTTATCTGACAAAGATGGATTTAGATTTAAAAGACTGGAGAATACAACAAAATTTAGTTTGTGCCTCTACACCTACAAACAAAAAAGTTTCGAATTAAAGGAAACATTTAGAGTATTTTTTTTCATTAAAAAAACATCAATGTAACCAACCGTGTCATTTGGGATAAAATACGTATGGGTGAAACCTAGTAGCTAATGACCTCCCAAAACCCTAGAAAAGTTGTGTCGGTCCATGCGCCAACACTCTGTATAAATGTAATCCTATTATTGGTCATTATGCCTGTTATAACTAAGTTAATTATACTATAGGTTTACATATCAGTTATTTTATACATGCATGCACTCTGTGTACTTCGTGTATTTATTTGTTGTTTTGCGATTACAATGTTATAATTTTAATCCTTCATGCCTTTTTAGTCACTATCTGGACTTCATCCAACAAATGGTGAAATTGTATGCTGAGAAGCGTGCGGATCTGGAGGAGCAACAATTGCATTTGAACGTTGGCCTTGGCAAAATAGCGGAGACGGTCGAGCAAGTTGAGGAAATGCAGAAGAGTCTTGCCGTTAAATCGCAGGTACCTAAACTGATGAACACCACAGGTTATTAGGTCGGTTTATAGGTCGGTTTTTCTTTGTTAGTAAATTGTTTCCATTTAAAAACAACATAAAAAGTTTTAATAGGTTTGTATGTTACGCGATATCTTCGCAGATTGAGAACGGAATTTAAGAATTCTTTTTTTAAATTAACAAGCTATATTATATACCTCAAAGTCGGTCGCATTTAAGTTTTGTAATATAAAAATAAAATAGCATTGTATTACATGTGATTTCAATTTTTTTTCTTATTTAGTCTTTTTTTTAAAGAAGAGTTTTTTTTTTATAGAAGAGGGGGCAAACGAGCATGCGGCTCACCTGATGTTAAGTGACTACCGCCGCCCATGATCAACCGCAATACCAGGAGAATTGCGGGTGCGTTGCCGGCCCTTTAGAAAGGAGTAAGCTGAAGGTCCCCAGGTCGTATCGGTCCGGAAAAATCGCCGGTGGTAAACTATTCCACAGAGAGGTTGTACGTGGAAGAAAACTCCTTGTGAAACGTACAGTGGTGGACCGCCAAGCATCCAGATGGTGTGGATGGTATCGGGACGTTTGCCGTGTAGTGCGTCCACGAAATTTGGCGGCTGGGATTAATCCGAACAATTCCTCAGAGCACTCCCCGTGATAGATGCGATAAAATACGCAAAGAGATGCAACATCTCTTCGCAGCGCCAGTGAATCGAGCCGATCGGAAAGCAATCGGTCGTCGACGATTCGAGCCGCTCTGCGCTGGATGCGGTCAAGTGGAAGGAGCTGGTACTGGGGAGCCCCAGCCCAGAGATGGGAACAGTATTCCATGTGCGGCCGAACCTGCGCCTTGTAAAGTTGCAGGCGGTGTGCCGGCATGAAATACTGTCCCGCTCTGCTGAGCACGCCAAGCTTTTTAGAGGCCAATTTGGCCTTCCCTTCCAAGTGACCACGAAACTGCACGTCACTCGATATGACGACGCCGAGGATTCCGATACTGGCTGAGGCAACAAGGGGAGTGCCTTGAAACTGAGGGGATACGACAAAGGGGTTCTTTTTAGCGGTTAACGCGCAAACTTGTGTCTTCTGGGGGTTAAACTGGACTAGATTTAGTCGTCCCCAATCCGAGACTCTGTTCAGCAAAGACTCGACTTCAGACACAAGTTTGTCCCGGCACTCGGAGACGTTTTCCCGAGAAATATTGGCTCGGCCGGTGTAAAGAGCATCACCAGTGCTGTCATCCGCATAGCAATGAATGTTACGGGTCTGCAACATATCATTGATATGCAGAAGAAACAGCGTTGGCGATAGCACGCAGCCCTGTGGAACACCAGCATTAATAGGCTTGCAATCGGAGCTTGCACCGTCTACAACGACCTTGATGCTCCGATCTGCAAGAAAGCTGGTGATCCAATCGCATAATTTCTCGGGAAGCCCATAGGAAGGGAGCTTCGAAAGAAGCGCTTTGTGCCAAACCCGATCGAAGGCCTTCGCAATGTCCAAACTAACGGCCAATGCCTCCCCCTTGAACTCTACTGCCTCCGCCCATCTGTGAGTGAGGTAGACCAGAAGATCACCAGCTGACCGACCACGGCGAAAACCGTATTGGCGGTCACTAATCAGCTGGTGATCCTCAAGATACCTCATGAGCTGGCAGTTTACAATGGACTCCATTGTTTTGGAGAACAAGGAGGTGATGGCGATTGGCCCTTTAGTTGGACGGGTCTGAGCGGTCGCCTTTTTTAGGGATCGGGTGGACGAAAGCCGTCTTCCATGATTTTGGGACTACGCCTACGCCTACGCCTACGCCGGGAGTAGGAGTACCGGAAAAGACGCGTTAAAACCGGTGCCAACTCTGGAGCACACGTCCTCAGCACAATTGGGGGGATTCCGTCAGGCCCACTCGACTTGTGGATGTCCAGGGAGAGGAGTGCTTTGCGAACCGAGCGCTGTGTGAACTGCACTTCCGGCATGGAGCACTCACACCGCGGGATGGTCGGCGGCGTACTCCCCACGTCATCGAGAGTCGAGTTAGACGCAAAGAAAGAGCCTAGAAGATCGGCTTTCTCCTTTGCAGTATGGGCCAGTGAGTCGTCCTCCCTGTGCAGAGATGGAAGAGATGGCTGACAGAAATTCCCCTGGACAGCCTTGGCGAGAGACCAGAATACACGGGTTCCAGAAGAAAGGCGAACTAGTTTCTCGCCAATTCTGCCTATGTGCTCTGACTTTGCCTTGGCAATGACTCTTTTGAAGGACCTAGAGGCGGAATTATACTTCTTTTTTAGAGCGCTGGTGTTTACATCCCGGGACGCTGATGCATCAACCCAGGCTTGGTAGCACTCCTGCTTATAGCATGACGCTATTTTACAGGAGCGACCAAACCATGGCTGAGATTTGCCTCCAATGGGCACCACAGACCGCAGCCTACGGCGGCAGCCTGCAGAATGCAACCGCGATTTCAGCGTGAGTGGCACAACACTCCGGACCAGACAATGGTCCGAGGAGCCTAAAGGGGCGTCGACGGAAATCTGATATTCGTCCGGGTGAGAGGTCAGTAGTAGGTCCAACAGGGAAGGTGCATGATCCTCCACATCTGGAATCCGCGTAGGCGAAGTAACCAGTTGTGTCAGACCATATGCCAAGGCAAAATCATGAACAGATCTCCCCGCATGATCGGTTAAACGTGAACCAAGCCATTCGGCGTGATGGGCGTTAAAGTCGCCGAGGATCACGATCTCTGCGGAGGGGATCTGCTGTAGCAACGAATCTGCAGCCATTTGGACGTGGTCGAAGAGTCGGTCTGTTTCGGCATTACCGCTATGGGACCTATAGAGGCACCCATAGACGCGCGGATGGTCGTCGCTGTCTATGCGTAGCCAAAGGATGGACAGGTCCGAACCTTCAAGTCTGCCGAGGCGTCGAGAACAGATGTCCTCTCTGACGTAAACGCAAACTCCAGCCCGAGGCACAAAGGAGTGTTCCAGTTTGTACCAGTTGTAGTCTTGAGCGGAATTTTGCCCCCCCCCCAGAATACGCGGGGCAGCCTGAGCACCCACGCTCAGAAGTGGAGAAACATGGTCGTGTGAGAGTGAATATAACCTAGTGTATATTAGCAACCAAAACTGCATCACCAGCTACAACCGTTGAACTCTGTTCAAGAACTTGCTTAAAATCTATAAATCTATAATATTATATTAGGCCTTGTGTTGCTGACAATCCGACTCAAAAGACCAAAAATATATTCCTCAAAATGTCACTTTGGTATTAGATATTTAATGTCTGTTGTAGGTATGTGGGAGTTTGCATTGATAAAAAAAATACGAATGGCACCATAACTTTGAACTAATAAATAAGTTTATGTTCGTTAAAAATTAGTTACGAAGCTAATCCGTGGCGATAAACCTTTTTTCAGGAACTACAAGCAAAGAATGAAGCTGCTAATGCAAAATTACGTCAAATGATTAAAGATCAACATGAAGCCGAAAAGAAGAAAGTCGAAAGCCAGGAAATTCAGGTTTGGAATCAAAATTCTATAACTTTGTTTTGGTTACTTGATAACGTTCTTAACGGGGAAGCATTTTCAAAAAAACACGCTATTTCAATTTAGTTTGCAAAAAAATTGAAATTGGAACATTTACGAGGGCGGCACTGAAAATTTCGGGAATCAAGGAAGTGACACAACATTACTATTTAAAAATGTATTTATTGCTTTTCGAAGTATTCTCCGCGAAATTCGACACATATTTCCATACGATGGAACCAATCATTGAAGCAACCATTCCATTCGTAAGTTGGGGTCTCCAAAATGGCCGTTTTGTAGGCGTCCACAGCTTCTTCAGGTGATGAAAATCTCTGTCCACGCAATTTATTCTTTATTTTAGGGAAAGTATAGAAATCATTAGGGCTTAGGTCAGGGCTGTCGGATGGTCTAATAATTCTATGTTTTCTTGCTCTAAAAACTCTTTTGTTCTGTGTGCGGTGTGAGAACTCGCATTGTCGTGATGGAGGATGATGCGGTGGTTGCAGTTCTCTTTACGGAGTTCAGAAACAACCTGTGGCAAACAAATGCTAGCATACCATTCTGCATTAACCGTTCTTTGTCCCTCAAGAGGAATAGACGGTTTTGGAGACAAACGTGGCCACCATTCGTACGCGTATATCCAGGATTCGTCACCTGATACGATGTTGTATACAGCATTTGAGGATCCTGCGTGGAATCTTTCGAGAGTTCTGACGCACCAAGTAACGCGAGCCGCTTTTTGCTCTTCACAGAGCGAATGCGGTATCCATCGGGAAAACAAACTTTAACTTTTACACCTAATTGTTCATGCAAAATTATTTGTATTTGACTCATGCCAATGTCTAAAGTTGCTTGAATTTCGCGGTATGTCACATGTCGATCTTCCTCAATCAGCTTACGCACAGCATCAACGTTTTCTTGGGTAACTGCAGTTTTTGTACGACCTTAACGGGGATCATCACTGAGCTTGACACGTCCACGTTGAAATTCAGCAAACCAGCGATAAATTGTGGTTTTGGATGGGGCTTCATCACCAAATGCAGAAATCATCCGGTCAACACACTGTTTTTGTGTTAAACCACTTCGAAAGTCGTAATAAATCATCGCTCTTGAATTTTCTCGAGTCAATTCCATTTTCTCAACGACTAAACAAGTTTGACAAAACCTTGTGACAAGACCGACAATCTTTTTTTAAATAAATAAATGGTATTCGATTTTTAAAACCAAGGAGTTTTCAATTAAAAAGATTTTAATATGACAGGAACAGTGGAAATATTCCATTCCCGATACTTTTAGTGCAGCCCTCGTATATTTCCAATTATGTCTCACACAAAAATACTTTTATCTCGCAAAACATTATTTGTATGTGTTTTGTTCGAATTTAAGATAAAATCAAAATTACTAAAATTATTTTTCATATATTAGGTTGCCTTAGAAAAGCAGACAAAAGAGATAGAAGCAAAACGTAGGGATGTTATGGCGGACCTTGCTCAAGTGGAGCCCGCTGTCATCGAGGCGCAAAACGGTTTGACTCCATTTTTATTATATTATATTGCCTCACATGCTTTAATAATTTAATTTTTCTTTGTATAATGAAAAACTTCATGTGTTTTTGTTTTAATATAATTACATACTCACTTAAAATGAGCTTTTGTAGTTGTGTGGATTTCAATTGTAGTTCAGAAGAACTAGTCAGTTTTACTGAAAAAAAAAACACGTGTTTAAGTGCTGAGACGCTATTATAGAAACAATTGTTTTTAAAGTAGATAACATTTTAACTACTTATTAATAAGACATATTTCTACCATATACAGAAATTGCATTGATACACTGGGTGTTAGTGTAAACACCGTTATCCTTGAAACCAGTGGTTTGGTTTGGTAAAATCTCAATTTTTCTTTAATTCCTCAATGTTTGCCTGTCCTAAGCCAGGATAAAAGTACGAAGAAAAAGTTACATCACAGGTTATGTGTACCTATTGTTTTTATTGGAATGTTGTGTAGGTAGATAGCGTGGGCAGATCTTTACAGTGATTACGTCACTCGGGTGCATAGGGTATCCATGTATTTACGGGTGGTGTCTGACAGAAACTTTTGACAAAAAAAACGCTATATTCTTTCATAAAATTATGAAAGAATATAGCGTTTTTTTTTTTGATTCACTGAATATACGTTCTATAAGTGAAACCAAACCACTGGTTTCAAAAATAACGGTGTTTACACTAAGAACCTATATACTAATATTTTTAGTCTTTTATTCTTAGTGTATTATGTGTTAGAAACACTAAAATATATAATAATAAAGAGATAAACATTTTCAATGTAAGGATTGTATATGGGTTTATCTATAAATGATTCGAAAATAATGTTCCTTTTAGAAAAAGATGCTTAGTTAGTTTTATATAGGTTTTATAATTAGTGTGTATCTAACGTGTGCCAATTAATACTCAAAATGTATTTGAGTGTGATTGAAATGTATTATTAGACAAAATTGGTCATGCCTTATGTTGTTATGTTAGTATAGTTATTGTGTTAATTCGTAATGTAAGTACCATTTTTGTCGAAGCATGTTTAGTACTAAATGTCACGATGGTTCCACGAAACAGCGGTACGCTCCATCAAGAAGCAGCAACTGGTTGAAGTACGATCTATGGCTAATCCCCCGTTGGTGGTCAAGATAGCACTCGAGTCTATTTGCATCCTGCTCGGGGAAAAGGGCGACACGTGGAAGGGCATCCGTTCCGTTGTAATGAAGGATAACTTCATATCAACCATTGTTAACTTCGAGACTGAGAATATCACGTTAGTGTTGACATGTTTTTGACAAAAATGATAGCATGGTGTACAATTTATAAAATTGTGGCTGTGGCAAAAGTTGTGCCTCACATTGAAAAAGAGCTTATAAAAAGAGCGAATTTTTATTACAAAATGAGAAGTTAAGCTGGTCTTATGCTATAATGTAAAGTTTACTTATTTTTTAAACTGTAACAACATGCTATCTTCTAACCTGAGATATTGTATTAAAACTGACTTCTCATTTATGATAATTCCAGTAGATAGCAAGCGTATGTTATTTGATTCAGTTTGTATTTATTGGCAAAAACATTGTAGTGTATCCGTGCATTTGATATGTTATCCCAGTATACTTAGTTGTAACCACATTTTGTTAAGCATTATTATTATTATTGTATGAAATGTAAGATTTTCTTTTCTATTATCATGAATGATTATTTAGCCTCCTCTAATGATAAATCATAATATTGTAAATATGCTGAGCTTCATTGCATCTGTGACTTGTTATTAATATAAAATGTTTAAATAACGCTATGTACATGTAATAAAAACGGCATCCACGTAAGGCACACTAATAGCAATGACTATGTTCGTATGTGACTAACACCGCATCGTCGCGAGTCGGAAGTTTCGACCGTCGAATCGCTTCGGTCGTTCGGGTCGTTGTCGGGTACGCTCGGACGCCGGAGCCGAACGTGACGACAACGGCCGCATGCGACGTCGCTAAACGCCTTTTCTCTCTTTTTTGTACTCTCTCGCTCTCGCTTCGCTGGTGGCGGACGCGACGCGAAATCGACGCTCGACCGTTACACTGTACAGCCGTCAAATCTATAAAGAAGCAGCATTTGGTGGAAGTGCGCTCGATGGGCAACCCGCCGGCCATAGTAAAAGTGGCCTTGGAGTCCATTTGCCTGCTGCTCGGTGAGAACGCCACAGACTGGAAGGCGATCCGTGCCGTCATCATGCGCGAGAACTTCATCAACAGCATCGTCTCCAACTTCTCCACAGAGGACATCACGTGAGCACCGCCGCTTGTATACCTCACCCTTGGCCCTATATCCTATATCTATCAAATTTTGGATGCACGTACCTTCCAAACCAAATCTCCCTATCTTTTTTTTTCTCCAATGTCATAGAGTGAATATCCATCATCTTGCATATTTTGCTTTTCTTTTTAGTACAAAAATTCATAATTATTTGTTATATATACCTGGACTTTATTGAGCCATTTTTATGTATTCAAACAATAAAATTTCCTTGACTTCTTTTTACTATGTCAACGTTAAGTTGTGATTGATAAAACTGGAATCTTGTTTTCATTGGTATATTTAATTTTTAAATTAAAAAAAAATTCTTTAGTTTTCTCTGTAAATAATGCTTCCACTGAAAATCATTGAGTATTGAATTATGTTTCTTTTCTCGATTTTTAGATGACCATAATATCATCTAATACTATTTTCTGTTAGATCCATTCTCAAAACTTTGTGCAGCTCTTCTATCTTTAATTTTGTGTCACCTTATGTTATTTTCTTTATTCTAGTATTCAGCCCGACAAACATGATCCATAGTGTGTCGTATTTTGTTTCGTTCTCAATATCACAATTATTATTCTTCAAAAACCCTTATCCTTTAAACCTTTTACTCCTTATTCATGTTTTTTTTTTGGTGGTGGAATCTTTTCGCGATACCATCAGATCACACAATTGAAGTGCTAGGAGTTAACTACGAATTAATTGACTAGAAACACAGGAATAAACGAAAAAAGTAAAGAGTTAACTTCATTTTGCTGTTTAGGATAGTTACGTATTTAGACACTATGTCTAGCACAACAATATTAATAAATTAAAAAAATCATAAACTGATGGTATCAATTTTGTATAAACGCAGACGAAATACTATGTATGGGGTGGTACCTGGGAGTGGTTTTTGTGATTTTTTGCATTTTTTATTTTTAACGCCTCATGCCTGCTTTTGCATGGTATGCCAAAATTTAAAAACAAATTGCGGTGAAATCTTCGTATTGCTTCTTAAAATATAACTGCCTTACTTATAATTATTGATTAAAGTTTATATAAAGTAAATATTAATTATCACTATACCTGTTTGTCTCTTTCTATTATCATTTAGTGAAAAGAGAGAGAAGCGTTGAGCATTTCTTAAATTGACGTTAATTTTTATGAGTAAGGCCGTAACTTATAACTAGTAAAAACTATTTATTTGAACTTAAATGTGCTATTATGACAGATTTCACTTTGAAACAATGGCATGGTCTTGGTGATGGTACTTACAACTTTTCATAAAAAAGAAACAACACATAACATTTTTAAATGAAACATTAATCGTTACAGTCAATATTTCTTATTTAAAACTTCCATATCAATTTGACTTCTTACATAGATCAGTGAAAAAGTTTCTGAAATGGTTGCAAAACAAAATTCTTTGTACCATTTGTTATACAATTTCTGATATAAATTTCTTAATATTGCATGAATGTATTTGCCAATAAATAATTTTTCATCTACATATTTCCACCAAGAAAGCTGTTGAAAAGCACTTGTGACAGTGAATTGACAGGCTTTTTTCGTCCATATTTCACCTTTTTATTTGTTTGCTATCTATAATGTCTTCTAATTCCAAATTCATGGTATGAAGACATGTATTTTACAATTTATTTGCTATGCAATGGTAAGTGACGTCCTATCCTGCCCAGGTATTAAATTTTGAAATTAAATAATTTACATTGCATGACTTGTGGTGTGATGTATTTCTTATGTCTTAAATGGTATGGTATGGAGGTGCATTTGTCATTCGGTTTGGTTCATAGTGTTGTTCTATTTTTTTCCTAACCAAATATACATACTAATCATTTATTTGGCCTGTGCCAGTGACGACGTGCGCGAGAAAATGAGAACTCGCTACCTCAGTAACCCAGATTACAACTTTGAAAAAGTAAACAGAGCCAGTATGGCCTGCGGTCCTATGGTCAAATGGGCTATCGCTCAGGTAAGTCATAGACATCTTACGATTTAAATAACATAATGTAATTACAAATATATGAAATTGTTATGTATCATTGACGACATATTACGGGCTTTTATTTATTTAACTTTGATTTACGTGACAGCAATTTGACGAATAATAATTTATGAAACATTTAAAAACCTCATTATAATTAAGCTATTCTTTCAGATCGAATACGCCGACATGTTGAAACGTGTTGAACCTCTACGTAATGAGCTTAGAGCTTTGGAAGACCAGGCACAGACAAATGTAAAGGCTGGCGATGATGTGCGTGATCTGATTGAACAATTGGAAAAGTCTATAGCTTCATATAAAGAGGAATATGCGCAACTAATTAGCCAAGCACAAGCCATAAAGACTGATCTTGAAAATGTCCAAGCTAAGGTACTTCAACTTTTTTCAGTAGATTTTCTTTGTAAATCATAAGTTTCACAATTTATTTCTTTGCAAGAATGTTCAAATTTGAGTTAGCATGTTATTGTACTTTAAAGTTTCTTGCTGTCCAAAACTGACAGGAAACCACTTTCCAGTCAAGGGTTGGGTATTTTCGATTTCACCTTAGGTATTATTTATTTTATAATAAATAATTCGCAATGTAGTAGTGTGCACATAATTTGTTGTAATAGTGACACTTCAGGTCTGGGCTTATTGCGTCAGACGTAAAAAACCCGGACCGGCGACGAATTTGCAATACGTTTGGCACTAAGATCGTCAATGCAATTAAAGCAAATTCTCCCTACAACGGGAGAGGTCCAGGTCCAGCCGTGGAGTTATTCGACCCCATAGATAATGTCTCACATAGGACTCGATACGGTACCAGACCGCACCTTTGACACTGCGACCGTCATACATAATATTTTAGGTATTTATACAAACTGATGGTTATACCGTATGTCGGAATAACAAAAGATATTGATATTTTGTTTAAGCTTTTTCATTTTTATATTTATACAGTTATCAACACAGCGACATGACAAGCCAAATAGATAAGGTCTGTCGGCAAGAGTTGACAAATACTATGAAAACATGGCGCAAGAGCGACTGACACTTAAGTATCACAATCTGGGGTAAAAAATCCATCGGCAGAAATAATTAGCGGGCCGTAGTTTGTAATGAATTAGGAACCCTCTTTTTAATCAACCATCGCTGAAGAGACTAGATATATATAAGCTGATGTGATAGAGTTAATATTCCCTCAATATTATCACTTTTCTATATTACGAAGACGTACTAGTACATGAAAATAGTCGACACGATGCCAACGGAGAAAAAAATAGTGATAGTCTTTTACGCTGCCTCCAAACTGAAATTTTATAAATGTTTGGTTATTATTAAGGTTGACAGGTCGATAGCGCTGCTGAAGAGTCTCGTGATAGAGCGCGAGCGGTGGGAAGCGAGCTCAGAGACGTTCCGCTCGCAAATGAGCACCATCATCGGCGATGTGCTACTATCCGCCGCGTTCATCGCTTACGGAGGATACTTCGACCAACACGTAACTGATTTATTTATATTTACCCGACAGTCTAGAATCGTAACTCTGTATTGAGAGCTGTTTTGGATGAAAGTGTGCATGTATGTATTTTAATTGTGAGATCCCGTTCGACTCGTCTTTAAATTCAAAGTGTAGTAGTACGCTAAATTTTATGCTCATTATACCAATAGGTCACTTGTAAAGAAGCTAAGCACTTTTTTAAATAAAGCGTTACTTTATCATGCTGTGATATACGACAGTTTGATTTTTTTTATAGCATTAGGTGACAAACGAGCACACAGTTCACCTGATTGTAAGTTGATGCTATGGCCCATAGACATCCACATTTACCCTCAACTAAGGATTAAAATGCAAATGCGTTGTCACCCCTGAGGACTAAGATGGGATTCCTCTATTCCAGTAAAACGGGTCTCCGGTTCTCTACACTCACCATACGAAACACAGCAGCATTTATGCTGCTATTTTACGCTGGTATTCTGTGAGAGCATGATCCTGCCCTGGTCGAGCCGACCCATTTGTGCTACAACTATAATATAGCTGCAGCGTGGCTCTACTACGTAAAAATTTTAAAGGTTTTTGGTTTTTTGCGAATAACTTGTTCCCTTTATTGTGAGCATAGGACTAGTTAGAGTTGCGTTTAACATTATCTCCTATTAAAACTTCTGCTTCTATTTCTTCACCATGTTCCCGTGAATATCCAATCAGTGTTTGACACGAGTGTATACGGTTGTAAGAAGGATTTTGTCAAACTCGTTAGGCGGATTGACGACTGCACTCCCAGACGTCTCGCACACCTTTGACGCTGCAGCCCGTAAGTGGTCTAAGTAATTTATACCTTACGTATAGTTGCCGACACTAAAACGTGAGCACAGATGAACTGTGGTGGGGGTTGAGCCAGCGTAGATACACTGTCGGCCAAAATTATTAGGTACTGTTGTTATTTCAATTCATTATTGAATATTTTCGCTCACTTTTTTTTCGAAATTCTGAGTCGTTAACTCCTTTAACTATACGCCGTACAATAGCTACGTAGACATTAGTCGCCTCAGCAGTCTGTTTATAAACGTCTATCATGTTTTTCGCAATACCTAATTATTTCATGTAACAAAACACTGAATAGACCATTTGTCGAGATTGTCTATTTAACACCGAATTCTTTCTTCTCTACATATTTAGCACAAAATCCGAATGCTCAAATTATAACAAACAAAAATTAACAACAAGAAATATCAAAAACAGTTAAAAACAAGAAATACACAAACAACAATTAACAACGAGGTAACAATACAATTAACAAAAATAAACTAATTAAAAAAAAAAGTTATAAAATTTGCTCTCAAGTGTACGGTAGTCGAATGATACGTGCGAACCCAATAGACGACGAGAATCCGCTGACGAACCAATCACGCTTAGCGTCAGCTTGGTCAACGTCATATCGACCAATAAAAAGTGTGCTCACGACTCGTGGCGGCAATTGTAAACGAAATGGTTTACCAACATCTTTGGGAACCCATTCATAGGCTGCTTTTGCGAAAAGGATTTTGAATTTTCTCACTTCGCCACCACACGGGAGTTTGTCGTATCGAAACAAATTATATAGAATTACATACACAGTAAATGCAACTAGCATTATTTGTTTAATATACACATTAAATATTGCTTTCTGTTTAAATATAAGTCACGCTAAAAATAATCATTTTGTTAGAACTACTTTAATGCAAAAATCTTGATTCGAAAGTAAACGATCCGTTTTTATTTAGTACCGTCAGAACCTGTTCTCGACGTGGACAAGCCACCTGGCGGCTGCCAACATCAAGTTCCGCGCGGACATCGCGCGTACAGAGTACCTCAGCAACCCGGACGAGCGGCTCCGCTGGCAGGCCAACGCACTGCCGACGGATGAACTCTGCGTAGAGAACGCTATCATGCTTAAGGTATGCAGAGCTATTTCTTTACTGTTGTAAAACTTATTTTTTCAAAGTAGAGTAATATGACGTGTTAAGATCTTCGTAATCGATTGTAATACAGACGTCTTAAAGGCAAATTGAATAGGCTATTATTACCATAGAATACTATAATACACAATAGAATGGCTGTCAACCTTATTTTGTATAACGGTCGGCGTCGCCGGGAGCACACATACAAGCAATTACGTCATATTGACACTACTACAAAGCCGATCTAAAATCTAAAATGTGTGTGTGAAAGACTAAAATGTTTAAATTTACTCTGTCAATACAGCGAGTATTGACAGAGTAAATTTAAACATTTTAGACTTTTGATTAATGTTCAAGATCATCATTTAAAAAAATCGTTTAAATTTTAATACATATTTTTAAATAGTTCTGCAATTTGGCATTTTCTTAATAATTTGGATGCGAAATTTGGAAACGATTGTAACATCAAAACACATCTCGTTTTGACATTTATACGTGTGAATTGACATGTTAGTGACATTTTAGTGGCATGTTATTGACATGTTGACATTTTAGAACGGGGGAGTGGACGGGCTCCGTCCACTCCCCCGTTCTATTATGTATGTATTATAGTATTCTATGACTATTACGCTAAGACAGTGTGTTTAAGCTTGTTATGTAATTGTGATTTTCTAGGGCTTCATCACCACTTAGCGCCAGGTGGGATTGTAATCAAGCACTGACTTGTAATAAGTTTAAATTATCTAACACACACACTCTCTCTCTTTTTCTCTGTCGTGACGTCATGTGTTAATATTATTGTTTTTATTATTTTTGTGAAACCTCCTAGGCCACAACAAAATAAGATTCCACCCCTTTCTTAGCTTTGAAGGGTAATAAAGTAAAGAGAGATAAATAAAAAAGCTATTAATACAATTTAGGTACAATCGGTTTGCATAAAAAATTTTAGGTCTTTACCTATGAAATTGCCGTTTTTTCATGAAATAAGTTAACGTAATTTTTTTTTCTATTTCTGTAAATCAAAGTAATCACCCATACAATCGATGCATCTTTGCAAACATAGTAGCAGTTTATTAATGCCCTTCTTGTAGAAATCAGCTGGATGGGAGGCAACAAATTATTCCACGGTATTTTGTACTGCCTTTGGGTGTAAAATATTTTTCCCGTCAAAAAGTTATCCAAATTCTGGAAAAACTATAAGTGTGGGCGCAAGGTCTGGTGAGTACGGTGGATTAGATCGGAGAGCTTTCAACACCAGCCCTTGTAACTTGGACACCGCCTGATGTGCAGTATGATGTCGCGCAATGTCGTGCAGGATCAACGGAGACGAGCGATTGACCAAAGCTGGTTGAAGACGTGTTATAGAGAAGCTCTCTATCATTATGTTCAGTTCTTCACTGTACATATCTGCAGAAATGCTCATTTTGTAAGTTTGATAAGAAACTGTGATTTATCACACTGGATCTAGACCACCAAACAGTGATCATCACTTTTCTAGGGTAAGTATTCATTTAGGGCATTGTTTAGGTGCTGAACCAGGTTTCAACCAACTTGCGGAGCATGCGATTTGCAAACAGAATTTTTGACAACCATTTTTTGTCGCAGATAACAGTGCGGTTCAAAATTCCTGTGTGCAAAAAAATTGTTGTGTGCATATATATGAATATATATTCATTCTGAATAGGTCATTTTGAATAGGCCATTCTTTTCTTACATAATGATGTTGTTTCGCTCTGTTGTCCCACAAAGGAAACAACAGTATTTTGTGTAACCGCCCTGCAATCCCAATAACATACCATAGCATTAGTGAACCAAATGGTAGGTGAACGTTTTCTTCCGGTGACCACTGGAATAAGACGATTCTACAGCTTTTGCAAAAAGCATGAGAAATCCACTTTTTATCTTGATTTTGCAACAGGAAATCCAAAATAATGAAGATATGCACTTTTTAACGAATCTACAATGGGTCTTCTCTATTTTGAAAATATAAACTTTCACACTTTGTACTCGACATATTAAATCAATCCGAAACAAGATGATTGTCGTTTGAAGCGAACGAATAAACAATAAACTGTCGTCACCACGCCACGTTAGGTAGTTAAAAAAATTGACTGCAAGCAGAAATTGTGACTTGATAAAACATTTCTGCTAACACTGTTAGGTTTAAGGAAGGTAGATTAACATATTTATATACATTTATTTTGGGGTATAAAAAAAGTTCAGTTTAGTAAACTATATATTATTATTCAAAGAAAAATTATTTTGATTTGACATAGTATCGGCGAACGGCAATTTCATAGATATACAAGAGAACCATACAACTGATAAACAATTCTAAAAATTAATGTTGAAACTGTATTAAATCCAATTGTTTAAAATTTAAACCTTGCAGCGCTTCAACCGCTACCCGCTAATCATAGACCCGTCCGGACAAGCCACGGAGTTCATAATGAGGGAATTCAACGAACGGAAGATCACCAAGACATCGTTCCTTGACGACTCCTTTAGAAAGAATTTAGAATCGGCATTACGTTTCGGCAACCCGCTGCTTGTTCAGGTCAGTAAAAACGACTTAAAACTATTGGATTCGATGAAAATGTTCAATTTAACCATCGCTTAAAGCAATCATTATTACAACACAGTAGATTTCCATAAAATTTATATTTATTAAGTAACCTTTGTATAACTTTTTATTATATTTTTAGGATGTGGAGAACTATGATCCAATTTTGAATCCTGTTTTGAACCGCGAGCTTCGCCGTACCGGCGGTAGAGTTCTAATCACACTCGGCGACCAGGACATCGATCTCAGTCCATCATTCGTTATATTCCTCAGTACTAGGTAAATTAACGATTTGCTTCATTTATTAACATTGTTACTGCTCATCATAAATCTGTTTGAAAGAAGGCCTCCCCATATCTATTGATTTCCGTAAACGATCTCAATCCCAAGTCACCTATATCAATTAACTCACCTCATGTTCCGTGAGAAAGATTGCAAAAAATAATTAAAAGGTCCACTTCACTCCAATCTGAATAAATATTTTCCACTTTTTTATAATAGGTGATGAACAACCTGATAGTCACTCCTAATGCTTAGTGGCTACTGCACCTCATGGACACCTGCAACCAACTTTAAACAAAAAAGGCAATTTTTATATATTGTCATACTGTGTGAATAGTATAAAATACGTCACAGCATACCGGCTCTTTTATGGTCTACTGCTTAGTGACAGAAAAATATTTGGGGCCATGAAATCAGACGGATCCCGAATCGAAATTGATCTTTACCACCGAATAAAATATAATAAATTTCAAAGCTTGCCTTATAAAATTAAAAAATCAACTAAAAGATGCTGCTCCTAAATAATGGTTGGAATCACTATGATCTCAGAGATGACAAAAGTTATATACATAAGTTATGAGCCGAAAAACAAGGAACTGAGAGGTTCGCGATATAGGAGGATAAAGAAAAGCGGATAAAGAATGCATCCACATTTTCATAATTGAGATGCATTTTCTTTACAACACGAGAGGGCTATGACCTGCTTGTAGACCTCACTGCTCACCATGAATACATTTCTTCCTCTTCATTTTTAACTTCACTGCTGAACAAAGGCTTTTTCTAAAGCATTTTCCACACATTGCTTGGTCATGGCATTCCAAATCTTTCTTCGGACACGTGTTTTCCTTACCGGGGCTAACTCATATCAAGAAAGTGGAGATATTGTATTCCGACGTTTTGGTGTGCACATATTCCGATGTCCCGTCCCGGGCCTGCACGGAACACTGACCAGAAACTGATCCGGAAATGTGTAGACAGCGCTTAAACAAAATAAACCAGCAGTCATGAATTCTTTAATAATATGCCTATATTCACCGCTTTTTTTAGTGATTAGCAGATATTCTACAAAAGTAATATGAGCAACATTAATTTAAGGTTTTGCATTCTTGACTGGTTTTTCCAAATCCATATAATCATATTCCTCATTACTCCAATTCCAATGTAAATTACGAAAATTTAAAAAAAAATCTTAAGTCTGACCTGGTTGTCGCAGGGACCCAACGGTTGAATTCCCACCGGACATGTGCTCCCGTGTGACGTTCGTCAACTTCACTGTGACGCGCTCGTCGCTACAGTCTCAGTGTCTGCATAGAGTTCTCAAAGCGGAACGACCGGATATCGACACCAAACGCTCCGATCTGCTCAAATTACAAGGTATAGTAGCCAATTCTGATGTGGTAAATTCCTGAGTAATGCATAAATAGTCCAGGAGAAATCAGCGCATGACTACCGAAAACTATTCCACCTCAATTTTTTCATGTGATTCCCTTCAAATTGTCCTACTTTTGATATAAATGCATATCGCCATGGGCAACTCGGTGCCTTACTGTTTAAACAGATTTTTTTTTTCAATTGCAAGGAATGGTTATTTTCAAACGGGACATTTTTATATTTTATTTGAAGAAATACAAATATATGAAGTTCTAATTAATAACTTCTTACGATAAAAATTTACATTTTCCGAGTTATGAATTTTTAAAAGTTTCCTAAATTTGGATGTTTTGACTCATTAAAAATGAATAAAGAGAATACGAAGCATATTTTTGTATAATCTTGAGACAAAAGTTAATAATATCTTTAAGCGAGAATTAAAAAAAAAACATTTTTATACATTTATGTACATGTTTTAATTAGTCAGAAGTGTAGGAATTTGGAATTTTTCAAACTTAAAAATTCGTGGCTCCAAAAATATTAACTTTATCGTAAAATGTCATAGGACCTTTTTTATTCGTATTTAATCAAAAAATATAAAAAAAATTACCGCATTTGAAAATAACAATTCCTTGCAAGTGAAAAAATATATTTGTTTAAACAGTAAGGCAACATGCGTTTATATCAATAGTAGGACAATTTGAAGAAAATCTTATTCTTCCTGGACTATTATGCATTACTCAAATTATTGGATTTTGAGCCTCAATATGGTGACCGACTGACTGACTGATTGTCACTGCAGTCATAGAGAGGCGTTGTGAATTAAATTGGCTAAGAGAACAATGAAGCACTCGCAGAATTTATTTACATAATTGTTAACTGCATTTTAATTACATTTTTTTAATAATATTTTGGCAAAGTATAAATTGTTGCTAATTCCTTTTCTTAGGTGAATTCCATCTAAGGCTCAGACAACTTGAAAAGTCATTACTGCAAGCTCTTAACGACGCAAAGGGTAAAATCCTTGACGACGACTCAGTCATTGCTACTCTTGAAACACTGAAGAAGGAAGCGGATGATATTGGACATAAGGTAGAGTTTTATTTCAACTCAGCACATAACAAATTTAATTTAAAAAAATTCTTCGATTTTTTTTATTTAATCAACAAAATGATTAAATTATAATTAGTTACAAATATTTTATTATAATTTGTAACTTTAATATTTGTAACTTTAATTTTTGTAACTTTAATTATATTAATTTTGTTTTTGCAATATTCTTAACCCTTTAATCTCTTAGCGATCGAATTCGACCGCGCACACCCACAACACTTTAAACCATTAAAACTTATATTTAGTGACTAATTTTCTATGAAGAAGTTTGGCATTATAAAATTCTCTATTCTCTAGTATTTGCCGGGTGCATACGACTGCATGGGATATTTATGAGGATTGAAGGGTTAAATTTTAATCTGTGTTATCTTTTTCAAAAAGATCTACTTTTTCCTGGTACATTAACATCTAACAATATCTTCCAGGTTGAGGAAACTGATAAAGTTATAGCTGAAATAGAAACTGTGAGTCAGCAGTACCTGCCATTATCTCAGGTAAGTTCGAATTTATCATTATATTAAACTTTTTCATACCATTTCCAAATAGACATACAACTAATTGTCTCTTAGATTCAATTTACATTGAGCCATTATCAAAGTTAAACGTTGTTAGTCGCTTGCGTAGCATATTTAATTCTATTCTCCACTAAGTAATAAACAAATTTATGAGTGCGGAAAAGAACGGGAAGACGGGAAAGAAACATTCTCGAGTAAGAAGTAGTTTCTTCGCCCCCCCCCCCCCCCCCCAGTAGATAGCGTGACTTGTGATGATGTGATGTGGCCTATAATAATGATTAAGAGCCTAATCATCAGATATTTTACATGTGAATAATTTCAAAACCACATCATTTTTTATAAGTTCAATCTTTTCCTTCTTATCAGGCGTGCAGCAGTATTTACTTCACGATGGATTCGCTCAACCAAGTGCACTTCTTGTACCAGTACTCACTGAAGATGTTCCTCGACATATTCAGTTCTGTGCTGGTGTGTTCTTCGCTAAGCGGCGTCACCGACTACACTGCGAGGTTGAATATAATCACAGAAGAATTATTCACGGTTTGTTCCCATTATAGTCTCTGATAATACGGAAGTTGGAATCAAAATTAAAATATATATCATTAAATTTACGTTTACATAATTACGTTTATGAACGATTAATAACTCCAAAGTTAATACCTAGTTTTAAAAGTTTGATTTCATTTGAGTTTTGAATGTTGTTTCCTGTTTTTTTGTTCAGTTTAGGTAAATCAAATTTTTTCTAGTTACAATTTTCTTAGTTAAATATTGTATGATTAACTCCCGCTAGTTCTTTTTTTTTAATGGTAGCAAAGGTAACTAACGAACACAGTCGTCTACCGGATAATGATGTTTTGACCGATTTACGTTAAAATTAAAACACAGATGTGTTGTTACCCTCGACTGCTTTAGATGTTTTGTTACCAAAAAAGAGGTCTCTGGTTTCTGTTACTCACTCAACAAAACTCAGCAGTGGTTTGCTGGTGTTTTACGTTGATTTTTTATTTATTTATTTATTAACTCTTTATTGTACACCAAAATACAAAACATCAAGTACAGTTAAATCTAAATTATTTATATATTATGATCTAAATTAATTAGATTAAATCTAAATTATGATATTCTGTACGATTTGGGGATTATTATACGACCTCACATCATTCAGTGGGTGCTGTAAGTGAATATAGGAAAATTGAAGTAGAAAATGGGTAGCAGCTTCTTCATGATAACAATTTAAAACTATAAACACTGCAGCTGCCAGCCTATCAGGCGTGGCAATATGGAAAACATCCCCTATGAAACAATACATATGAGATGTATGTTCATCAGTGGACTTAACAGTAATGAGGAGTGTGTGTGTGGTGCGCAGGCGGTGTACGAACGCGTGGCGCGCGGCATGCTGCACACGGACCGGCTGACGTTCGCGCTGCTGCTGTGCCGCATCCAGCTGAAGGGCGCGGGCGCGGGCGGCGACGCGCTGGAGCGCCACTTCGCCGTGTTCCTGCGCGGCAAGGAGGGCTTCGTGGCCGCCACCGACCCGCTCGACCCGCTCTCGCAGCAGCAGCACGACGCCGCCGCGCGCCTCAGCTCCAGGTACACCTTCTTTATTTACGCACTTCAACATTTATATTAAAATTTAACAAAACTAATAAACACACATTGAACATGAGCTGTGATGATTCTGGAAAGAATTATCCTGGTAAACCTAATCTGGATACTAGGAAAA
Source organism: Parnassius smintheus behrii (assembly GCA_036936625.1). Taxonomy (NCBI): domain Eukaryota; kingdom Metazoa; phylum Arthropoda; class Insecta; order Lepidoptera; family Papilionidae; genus Parnassius; species Parnassius smintheus. The sequence continues at coordinate 25,169,835 of JAUPFT010000009.1, read as the reverse complement.
AGTTATTAAATTATTGTATTTTCATCGATCCTTAATACAAGCGCAAATTTACAAGTCAATCTGTTTGAACAAGTTGTTGAAAATTACACTAAAAGATTCAGTTACACAGATGGATAGATACACGAGCAACTAATAAAAGCGTGTTTATAAAATTAGAAGTTCCTATTTTCGACTGTATGTATGTTCACCGATTCTTCCTTTAATTACAAACCGGTTTAGATGATTCTTTTTTATTAAATAGTTTATACTTCAGTTATGGTCCCATAACAATTTGGAGTAAAAATTCCACTGCTAAAGGTGGCAAAATAGGGGACAAATTTTTTTTAGTAGTAGTTATAGGTAAAAAAGTTATGTTTCGATTAATCGGTAACACTGGTAAACTTGTTTTCCTATACTATACTTGTTAACTTACAATTTATTAAATAACAACAGAAGATGCTTTATCTAAAAATCACATCAACAATTTAAAACAAAGATAAAAATGTATCTGTCACAGTTAAAACTCATAACTGGGCAAAACCACTTTTGATTGCGAAAATCATGCAAAAATGATTTTGGCCGAGACCCTTACTCAAAAACAGTTTTGACTAATGTTTTAGGCAAAATAGTTTTGCCTGATTAAAACTCAGTGATAGTGGGTTAAGGTAATCATGCATCTTAAAGCCGCGTATATTATAGTGATATAAAATATAATTTTAGAATTGACTTAATTTCAAAATGTATAAGTCGAAAGTAATTTTGACTAACATTCTTAGTCAAAACCACTTTTAACCGATAAAATTTGGTCAAAATCACTATTACCCTATATGTTTGCAGTTAAAAGTGTTTTTTACCAACATCCTTAGTCAAAACTAATTTTGTCTGATTTTTGCAGTCAAAAGTGGTTTTGACCGGTTAAGAGTTCTGACTGTAATGTATCGATATTTTTAAAACAAAAATGAGGCTTTTGTGTTACCCCACTCAAGACCGCGCTTTGTGGAAGTTTAAAAAACATCAGTATTTTCCATTGGATATGTGGTGGGGTTGCACTGTGCAACAATACGCTAATAAAGCTTTACATAATGGATTATTCGGATTTATAAAGCATCTATTTATGCATATATAGCAGCTTTATAAATCCGCAGCTAGCCGATTACTTATTTTTAAAGCCAAAGTCTGTTCAGCGAGAGTTGATAAAAAACTAGGGTTCTTAAACTATGTAATGAGCATAGCATGCTTATTATTTTTTGCTGATAGTGAGCAGAACGCACATTTGCCAGCACTGTGTGCGCCGCACGCGCCGTACGCGCCGTACGCGCCGTACGCGCCGCATTTTAGAATTCATTGTATCAAATCACAGGAAACCTCGCACATTACACACCGTACTTATAAAATGCCGTATTTTATAAAATGCAGTAAGTAATAAATAATGTCCTCCAGACCATATTTAGGTCACGGCGGCCTGCGTCAACGGAGGCTAGCCATCGGCGCAGGACGGGATTATAGTGCCCAAGTGCATGAGCAAGCACAGGTGCACTCTCTATTCCCTCACTCTCATAATCCGATGGGACGGTAAACCGACACGACCGGAGAGAGATCAGGCGCAGGACCAACGGCTTTTCGTGCTTTCCGAGGCACGGGGTTGAGACACCGCCAACTTCCTGACTCCGGGCAGCTACTGAGAATTTCTTGACAGAAAAGCTCAATAATTGATTTTTGGCCCGACCCGGGATTCGAATCCAGGACCTCATGATCAGCAGTCGCACTACTACAACCACTAGATCAACGAGGCAGTCAATGCGGTGAGTATCCGAATATTGAAGCAGTCCTGCTGATGACGTTATATAATACGGTACATTCGGCGCGTGCTAATACTCAGTGTTGCTTATTGTTGCCAACTTAGTTGACTTTTCACTAAAACTGGTGGTTTCGACTACCCTTTTTATTGAGAAATATTGTATATGGTGGCTAGTGTTTTTCTAGTGGTTCAGTAGAATAAGGTTTCAATAAGTGGCAAGATGATCACTCCATTATTAACCCACTTACATGTTTCGAAATATAGTTTTTAGTTTATATAGTGAAGGCAACTACGCGTCGTGAGACAAGACGTGCGTAAGACGATTCATCGATCAAATGCAATATCTGTAAGATTGTTCATCATTATCTAATAAGTATTTACATAACTTATAACAATACCCATACGAATGCCTTCTTTAATTAATATCGTGAGTCCAGAATCTTCTATTTCCTCAAATTTTATTTTTTTCTTCCTCTGCCGATAAGCAGGCTATTAGAAGATTTTTTTCCATAGAAACTGCAAAAGTTGTTGGCAATACAAAATATTTGCGTACGTGCCAATGTGCGAGGCCATCAGTAAATGCGGCGCTTACAGCGCGTGCGGCGCGTACTGTGCTGACAAATGTGCGTTCTGCTTAAGAAAGCAGTCGCGTCGGCTCGCCCGTCCAGTCTCACGCTCGGCAAATGCTGCGAGCCTTTTACTATGTATATGGGTATGATCCAAAATACAACCCAGTGTACTGTCCAATGTAAATGACGTCATGAATCGACGCTATACTACTGGTGATTCGTTCCAAAACATAGGACAGTATATGACGTCATACATTTGCGCCATATTGGAAAAGTGTTGGCGATTATTTTGTCATTTTGTGCTCCAAAAATCATTCATCATCATCATCATTACAGCCCTTCACAAGTCTACTGCTGAACATAGGCCTCCCCCAAGTAATGCCACAAAGCACGGTCCTGAGCCATCTGCATCCATCGACTTCCTGCATGTCTTACCAGGTCGTCACTCCATCTAGTGGGGGGTCGCCCTACACTACGCCTACCGGTACGAGGCTGCCACTCGAGAACCTTTCTTCGCCATCGGTTATCAATTCTTCGAGCTATATGGCCGGCCCATTGCCACTTCAGCTTGCTAATCCGTTGGGCTATGTTGGTCACTCTGGTTCTACTGCGGATATCCTCATTTCTGAGTTTATCACGCAGAGATACCCCGAGTATAGCCCTCTCCATAGCTCGCTGAGCGACCTTGAGCGTCCTCGGAACACGTCTCAGATTCGTAAGTCATCACTGGCAACACGCACTGGTTGTACTTAGTTTTCAGAGATTGAGGTATACCAAAAATCATTATATCCTCCTAATGAAGATACCAGTAATTATTCTATAATTTTTTGTATTTGAATATATAAAAAGAAATTCTGGCAAGCTTCATTCAGCACACACACATTTAAGAGTTGTTTTATTATGGCCGGATATCCGACACAATATGGTGGCGGCACACCAGTACAATATAGTGTCAATTGATGACGTCATTTCTATTCGGCAGTATACTGAAAACGTTTTGGAACACACCCTATAAAACTGTCCTTGCGGCGATAAGCGACGCCCGTCACATAGATTGCGATACCTAAGCGACAGCCGCTATTGTAAGAGTTTTCATAATATTTATCAACTCTCACCGAACATACAGCATGCTATCTGAGAGTGGTGGATATAACGAGTGTGCCGCGACAGGCTGCCGGAGTTCCGGCGGCTGCTGGAGAAGGCAGCGGAGCTGCCCGAGCTGGCGGCGTGGCTGGCGCAGGCCGCGCCCGAGCAGTGCGTGCCCACGCTGTGGGACTCCGAGCCCGCCGCGCCCCCCGCGCCCCACCTTCTCGCCATGTACCGCCTGCTGCTCATTCAGGTGCCCACGCCCATTCACACATACATACATACGTAACGCGCCACACAAGTTCGATGTCAAACGGACATTTATTAATGCTAGTGGTTGCCTAGTTACTTTCAATTGCATATTATTGTATGAAACACTAATATGAGACATACACAACACAGATTATTGAAAAGGAACATTTAAAATCACACAAAATTCAGAGATCATTCAGCCAATCTTTCAGTAGTCATATTTGAGCGTAATTTTTAAAATTCTTTGGCAAAAATCTCTGCACATAGTGATTATATACTCTTTGATCTTTACTCTATGAGGCTGTTTGACCACAGGCTATTATGTGTTTGACATTGGCAGTATAAACGTAAACAATGAATGTTTTATTTCATTTGATATATTTGTAAAACGTATCATTTATAAATTTTAGCTTTCTGCACTCCTCCATATAAACTTGAATTACACTCAGCGCCACGGAATCTTGGCCAAGCGCTAATATCGCGATAGCAAAAGCTTTAAGTGTTTCTGATAATTGTTTGTTATGCAGGTACGTCAAAAATTGTTTACCCTTAAGTGCAAGAGGGTAATTCATTATAATCAAGTGCACCATGACGAATTCTTCAATTTTTAGTTGAATCGGGTCATTTGAGTGACTAAGTTTACATTTCAAATTTGTGTTTTGTGAAAAGTTTACTGTAAGGTTATTCAATTATTGTGATCTTGTCTTAATTCAATAACTAAAGGAGCTTTAATACCAATAAAAATGTCATTAACACCAGCACAAGTTGCACAAGCAGTAGCATCAATTGACCAAAGGCTGACACATCGTGAAGTTGCTATAGTGCTTAACGTACCACGGTCTTCAGTGCAATATGCACTGAAACGATACCAGGTGACAGGCCGCTTCACCCGCAGACCAGGCAGTGGGGGCGTAAGGTGCACATCGTCCCTGGACGATCATTTTATTGTTCTGGAGATTTTGAGAAACCGCTACCTGACCGCTGTTGAGATACGCCAGCGGCTCCAAATCGCAAGAGGCGTTAATGTTAGTGGGCGTACGGTGAGAAGACGAATGGAGGAAGTGAATTTAAAAGCTCGTAGACTTCAGTTCGCAAGAGAACAATTGGACCCACGAGCAATGGGCTAAAGTGTTGTTCACAGATGCGTGTTGAATAGCTTTACGTGCTCCAGGCGGTCGAGAACGAGTGAGGAGAAAAAGAGAAGAGAGGTTTCTACCCATTACCACCACGCAAACTGTGAGTTTCCATGGAGGCTCAATAATGATATGAGGAGGTGTAAGTTCCGACGCACGTACAGAGTTGGTCATCATCGACAATCGGCTTACAACTACTCGATACATCGAGGAAGTTCTTCAGGAGCACGTAATGCCTTATTCGGGGTTCATTGGACACGACCAATTCCTCCTCATGCACGATAATGCATGCCCACATGTCACACATTGTGTAGAGGAATATCTGGAAGAGGTTGGAATACAAAAATTACGGTGGCCAGCTCGTAGCCCGGACTTAAATCCATGTTGAGATTGAGCATGATCAAAAAAAAGATAAAGTCCAGCTCCAAACCACCATGAACTGAATGAGCTCCGAAAAACAACGCTGGCCGCTTGGGACAGCATACCGTAAGTTGATGTCAGAAACATCATTCAAAGCATGCCAGACCGAATGCAGGCGGTTATCAGGGCTAGAGGAGGAAACCACCCAATATTAAGGTGGAAGCGCCGGCCGTCCGTCCATACATTTTTTAATCAAATTGTACACTAAACACAGACACTCTTTCTTTAAGACTAATCATTTTATCACTTCTCTGCAATGAAATGTGTACGCGTTTGACTTTTATTGGCAATAACTTGCATTATATACTGAAAAAAAAACAATAGTAAGATCCCGGAAAATTTTGACACTACTTTAGTAGTGTGCATGACTTTTGACAAGCAAACGAAAGGCGACGTTTAAACATTGGCACGCTAGATGGCATGCAAGTGATCTTAAATAATTCTGATAAATCAATATCTTAAGTTCAATAATTGGTTAATTTCCTTTCCAAACGTAAAAAAAAAACAATATAAATTAACATAAAACTAATGACATTAGACACTCATGTTTTTTTTGTAAACAATTTTGTTACTTATTATTGTTGTGTGGTAACATAAATACCAAAAGTCGTAAATAGAGCGACTATGCCGTCCTTCCTGACCTTGACTTGACGAAAAAAAGCGTTGCCAATCTTCGTTCACTTGTTTGACTTGTTATAAAATACATTCTTATTTTGGTTGTCACGCACTATGATTTGCGAGCGGAACTTCTTCTGTATTATACATATTTTGTATGCATGTTTTCATTGATCCGAATTGCAATATTTCTCTAGTATATATTTGAGACTATATTGTAATTTATCGTAGGTATAATAATTAATTATTCTAAAAACGCAATTATGTTTTCGGTGGTATTATCTACGCCATACGTGTCAGTGTTACATATATGAATGTGTTTGAATATGTTTTTGGTCAACAATAAATACAATTGTTATAAATCTATAAACTACCAAAGTAGTCACAAAATTAAACTTGCAAACATTTGCTAATATGGTTTTGCCGGGTTACATTAAACACCTTTTACGCATTTTGCAAACAGTTTCAGACAGACACACATTATTAGTTTGTTATATTTTGTAGAGCTCAAGTTCACGGTTATGGTGCGTTCAGAAACAAATATAATTGAGTTACATAAAATCCTTTTTTCTGTTCCGTGCTTTATTGTTTATAAATAAATACCTTATCTAATCTGAGTTATATTTTTCTTATTCGTCGGCCAATTCTACCAGGAATATAAAGATAACATTGAAATAAAAAGATAAGTAAATTTTTGTACATTTTAGTGTTCCTGATCTTGTGTTCCGAACGCAACCCAATGCATATAGAATTGAAGGAAGACTTGTATATATATTGTATATTTATATTTTTGTTTTACTAAAAGCTTTTGTTGAGTGCCTCTAAATTAGGAAATATTATTTTCACCTTCCTGGTTATTATCACAAAATAAATCGTGTTATGGATTTGTTGTTATCTCTTGTTTATGAATGATAGTTTCTTACGTGTTGATTATGAAATGTCTAATTATTGTAATAATTTTTACTATTACAAATCATCAGTGTTATTAGTTTTGAGTGAATAGGCATGTATCATCATAATTATGTTGCTTCAAATAGGTACTTCTGCTTTGATAAAAAATTCAATAGTGTAATGTAATGAAATAAAACCGCGTTATATTGTAATCAATGTTAATATAATTTATTTCCCAAAGTTATAAATCAGTTAAATAGCTTACGCCAACAAATATAACTTTTATTTTTACAACAATCGTACATAGCGTTTTGTAGTTCTGCCTACCCAATCTACACATACAGAAAAATTAAAAACTTGTTTTTTACATACACGCTATCTAGTGTTCAAGCTTCGTAAACGTAGGGATACGTCTGTGTGTGTAAACACATATTCAATGGCCGATGTTATAATCAAGCGATTATAACATCGGCCATTGAATATGTGAGACGAAGATTGTGTTGAATTGGGTGGATTTTGAGGCAATGATATGACCCATTCCAATAAAATGTAATGTCCGATAACCGCTAAGTCTACTCCTACGACTTAATAATTTTCCAATTACACAAAAACCCAAATAAACTAATAATGTTGACTTCAGCACCATCTTGCGGGAGAATGGCTGGGAGCTGTCCGTAAGTTTCACCTTAAAACCGATAGACAATCAAGAAACGAAACAAAGAACGACGAACAACGAACAAGAAAAGAAAGATGTTAATTTTAGTGAAAACATGTTATCTTGAAAAGAAACTATTTGGTGAAGTAAAAATTAAATTTTTAATTTCTAAAACCATTAGAGACACTTATTGTATCCATCTACCCTTAATTTACTGTTAAAAAAACGTTTTAGTGCAAATAATCAGCAAATTCACGAGTGGCCTAGTTTCTGTGCCGGTGTGTGTATATGCCAAATACACACCTTCGTGCGCGCAGTATATTGAAAAATAAGCACAAAGTATTCTCTTCACATATTAATATAATATGGTTAAATACCAATTACTATGTTAGTGGACTAGATAAAACATAAAAAAATTGAAAGTGTATCCTTTCCCTGTAACTTTTAATTTTATGAAAAAAAAAATCATACATTAAAGGCTTTACTCAATTATTTTATAATATTAGTATATGCACTGTAGTCCCTTGAAAAATTAAACAAGTTCTTTTCACTTGCGCATTTTATATTACCTATATTATTTTGTATAAAATAAAATTTCACTAAAACAAGTAAATATCGATTCCCGCTAAAACACCTAGTTTCTTCTTTTGTTTAATATATTATTTTGTATTCTTTTGTATTTTATAATAATAATGAACCCTTTGTCGCGGGACAAAATATCGTCTCTGATCGAGGAACAGGCGTGAACGCGCATGAATCCCGCGAAAACCACCACATTCACGTTCACGCCTGTTTACGGAGCTTCATGGCGATGATGTGGATCCGCGGTTATAATATAACTGTAGCTTATGCCTAAACTGTTAAACGACAATATTTTTATTATTGTAGGCGTTCCGACCTGACCGTGTAATCGCAGCAGCTACACAACTTGTGGCTGCCGTTTTGGGCAACAGTTTTATGGCTAAGGCCGAGACTGAGCTAGACCTGGCCACCATTACCGAGACTCAGCTGAACGCCACCACACCTGCGATTTTATGCTCCGTTCCGGGATACGACGCTAGCGGTAAGATTCACACATGTACATATAGACTGACACAGAAGTACATATAGAATCATTGGTGTGGATTTTTTTAAAGTTAAGGGGGTCTGAATGCAGCTCTAATAAAGTTTATTATTGTTTATCTCACATTGATATCGTTCTAATTTAATTTAAATTGTGTTATTTACAGGTCGAGTGGATGATATGGCAACAGAATTAAATAAACCGCTTTCAAGTATCGCTATTGGATCAGCTGAAGGATTCAATCAAGCTGAACGAGCCATTAACACTGCATGCAAGAGTGGACGGTGAGACTTTTATTTAATCAGCAATTTTATTAAATTATTATTTTTTTTACAGTTCATCGTCATCATCATTACAGCCTTTCAAAGTCCATTGTTGAACATAGGTCTCCCTCGTAAGGGTGATACTTGCCATAGTTGCCACGCTTGGCAGGTGGGTTGGCAATCGCAGTTTTTTTTTCATTTTCTAATTGTTATCAGGGAGATCCTGCTGTCCATCACCTGGTGCCTCTTACGACACCCATGGGACGACATGGGACAGTGGATATTTTTACACCGCCACTAGACTGTTAAATACGCTGCCCATACACTATAAGATTATAATAATTATCTGTTACAATAAAGTTTTATATTGTTCAATATGGAAGGTATTTGATAATTTGCTTTCCTTTTTTCTGATTTTCATTGTTGGAAATTAAAATTTTAAAATATAATTTAAACCGAACTAAAGAGTACTATGTATTTATATTCCAGTTGGGTGATGCTCAAGAACGTACACTTAGCTCCCGTTTGGCTTGTACAATTGGAGAAGAAACTGCACTCACTGCAGCCTCATCCCAACTTCCGTCTGTTCCTCACCACGGAAATCAGTCCCAAGCTGCCGGTGAACCTGCTGCGCGCTGGCCGTGTGGTTGTATTCGAACCGCCACCGGGTATTCGCGCCAACTTGCTCAGGACATTTGCAACTGTGAGTTCTCATGAATTATTGCTCGTTTACATAAAACTAATATTGTAATCTGCACTGCGATTGTGTAAGTATGGAATCTCTGTAATTGTTTTGTTGCATTGTGTAAATGTATCAGTATAGATTATGAGCCGATGTCTTTTTTTTATACTTATTGTAATATAACAATAACACCGTTACAAAGAAAGTCACTCTGCTGAATTTGCTTCGTCCGCCCGTTTCGGCCGAATTAGCTAGTTTTAATGGCAAATTATGGACAAATGTGGTGCTTGAACTTGTGAATCTCTGTAATGGATGGCCAGGGAGTGTTGTTTTATGTTTAGTCTTATATTAGGTTACAATATAAAAGAATAATTGCAGAGTGAATCTCATCGACTATAACGATTCACACCAGAGTAGTAAATTCGCTTTGCTGTTTAAAAAAAAATAAGGCGTTACAAAACTGCCGACAACGCATCCACGAATTTTACCTTTTCTGCGTGTGTTAGATACTAATAAGCGATTTTAGCAAAAAATTTTAATGTTTGATAGGTTAATTGTTGAAGATACACATCGCGTATTATGGGGAAACTAACATACCTCAAGAATTAAATATATTTCTTGCGCGAAATTCTTTTAACACGCGCTAAAGCACTTAGAGACTACTTACTACCTGGCCTCTGCCCAGCACGGGGACTTTTATAGGCTATGTTTGTTTTAGTCCGCAAATTTTTACACCATCTGTTTTATTTTAGGTACCAGCGGCTCGCATGATGAAACAACCTTCCGAAAGAGCGAGGCTATATTTCCTATTGGCTTGGTTCCATGGTAAGAATTAAAGTTACCCAATAACCATTTTCAGAATTGTAGCACAATTTGTTTGTTTACAGTGAGAGTGAATTATTTTTTATTTAATTATGTATTCTTTCCTCCAGGTATTGTGCAGGAACGTCTCCGCTACGTGCCATTGGGCTGGGCCAAGTACTACGAGTTCAATGAGTCCGACTTACGTGTGGCCTGCGATACCCTTGACACATGGATCGATACAACTGCTATGGTATACTTTTTTGGCAATACATTATAATTTTTAACAAGGTTCTAGAAGCTTCTGTATATGCATGGGTTTTAGAATTTTTTAAATCAACACTTGAGATAACAAGTTCCAGCAAACAGAGATTTAATTAAAATTTCAACATTTAATATTTTATTGAACTTACTCCCTCAGCTACCGCTACCGACAATATCTTTCGGCTCTATTTCTCTGATTTTTGAGATAGAGTAGTTTAATTTGAACTTTTTTAAATTATTTATAGGCTTAGTGATACGTAAAAAATATTGTAATTTCAGGGTCGTACAAATCTGCCCCCGGAGAAGGTCCCTTGGGAGGCACTGGTGACTCTGCTGTCGCAGTGCATCTACGGAGGCAAGATCGACAACTTGTTTGACCAGCGTTTGCTGCATTCGTTCCTGTGCAAACTCTTCACACCCAAGTCATTTGAAGCGGACTTTGCTCTCGTCGCGAACGTTGATGGGGTATGTCATAAAAAATCTACCTGATGGACTTTTTATCTGAGAAAATTATTTTTTTCCTGATAAAATAAATTTTTAATAATTTTTTTTTCAATAATTGTAGTTATAAATATCACAATACAAATTATGTGATAACTTTAATATTTTTAAATGGTTCGTTATAATTAATGTAACTGTCAGTAGGATAATTGAATGTTGTGTGCAGGCGAGCGGCAACCAGCGCCACATCACAATGCCAGATGGCAACCGGCGCGACCACTTCCTTAAGTGGATTGAAGAGCTCTCCGACCGACAAACACCTTCTTGGCTCGGTCTACCCAATAACGCGGAGAAGGTGGGCTTATGATTTTTGCTTTAAAGTTAACACTATACAAAAATTCATTTTGCCAACATTGTACTATATTTTAAACAGAATTATATACGAAACATTAAGTATAACCATAATTAAAAAAAACTAAAACTTAAATTATCACAGTCTTGCTCACCGCGGTATAGCGCTAAGAGCAATGGCTGCATTTCGTTGCTGTGACGCAATACTTAGCTTTTGAGTAACGAAAGAACCATCTCTCTTATTACCAGCGGCGATAAAAAGTCGCGCGTACAGTTCCTATTCGAACTTCACCGCACAAGGATCCCACGGACCGATATACTACAGTAAATACCACAAATACTGTATTTTTATAACATTCGTCGATATATTACAATGCGAGTGTACAGTAAATATTGTCTGTCACAGTGCTCATTGTATATTGATGCTGTATATATTTGATGATAACTTACTAATTACTATCAACTGACTATATAATATTTATTCAAAATTCCATCAATATAATCACAAATCTAACGCGTTAATAAAGGCAATTTTACCATCGTGTTATAATTCATATATTTGTCCTCACTAATTTAAAAACAACCCTCTATCAATAGACATAAAGGTTTGAAGAACTAAGTGAGTTTCACATTTGTGACATACACAGGTCCTCTTAACAACGCAAGGCAGCGACCTCGTGTCCAAATTACTGAAGATGCAACAGCTTGAGGATGAGGAAGAACTCGCTTACAACGCCTCTCAGGACGACCCCAGTAAGTTTCCCGAAAAACATTTTTTTACTATTCTAAGTTAGCGCTTGACTACTATCCCACCCGTGGTAAGTGGTGATGAAACTGGAGATAGTGATGCGCACTGACTTAACCATATAATACTATAATACATTCATAATAGAACGAGGGAGTGGGCGGAGCTCATGTAGCTACTAAAATATCACTAACATGTCAATTCACACGTATAACTGTCAAAACGAGATGTGTTTTGAATCGTTTCCAAATTTCGCATGCAAGTTATTTAGAAAATGCCAAATTGCACGCTATTTACGAACAAATATTCTTCTTCTTTTTTTAAAACGTTAGCTCCACACTAGGATTTTCTCCTGTATCGCGGGGGCAGTTTACAAATATAAATTACACAAGGACAAACATCCAGACCCGTAACAATTACTTGTAGAATAAATACTTGTTCCGTGCGGGATTCGAATCCGCGGCCCTTAGCGCTATAACTCATTGCTAAGCCACTGCGTCACGGAGCTGTCAATATGTATTAAAATCCATCTGTCAACACAGCGAATCGGGTTTGTAGTATTGACTAACTGATAATACGACGTAATTGCTTGTATGTGTGCTCCCAGCGACGCCTATCGTCCTACAAAAAGACGTTGACAGCCATTCTATTGTGTATTATAGTATTCTATGGGCTCAACAAAGGACTATTGTTTGGCCACCTTTGTCTTGAAGTCACCCACATTGTAATCAGATGGAACAACAGATACTGGCAACTTATTCCTCTTCTTTGCTGTACGCATGCACGCGAACGATGAACCGTAGACCGTTTGGTTCGAATCCGTGGTAACTCGAGAACGAAAGGTAGAGAGAGAAATTAAGTTTAATTGAATTGATTTGATATGTTGATTCCAGTAATTTATTAATGTGAAAATGTCTGACATTTACGTGACTTAACGTTCACTCTTATATATTTATGTTTACTATTAGCGTGAAAGATAGTTTTAATGGATTATTTTCACAGATGCCGCTGTAGTGATCGGTGATGGCAGACCAGCTTGGATGAAGTCTCTTCATCAAACTGCTACAGCCTGGCTGCAGCTGTTCCCGCAGGAGTTGCCCGTGAGTAGTCTAAAGCTATCTATGGATATCAGACTTAAGCCGCTCGCGCCATAACAATAAAAGAAGTAACACTGCTTTCTCTTACCTATCTAAGTTGTGCAAAAATAACATAAGGAGGCTTCTGTTTTATCCAGACTCTGCGTCGCACCGTGGAGAACATCAAAGACCCGCTATACCGTTTCTTCGAGCGCGAGGTGGCGGCCGGGGCCTCGCTGCTGCAACAAGTTTTGCACGATCTCAAGAACGTCATTGCCATCTGTGAGGTGAGACTTTTTTCATAGAGTTTTTTCACTTTTGAGGCTTGCGTGACTTGTCGGATATTTAAACATGATGTGTCATGAAGTAAGTAAATCTTTACTTGCAATAAATATTTTAATTTAAATAATAGGTCACTTTAGTCTAGTCCTTTATTATTTTCGAAACTGTTTAAGACCACCATACCGTATTACGCAATTAATTTTCTACGGCTATTAAAAATAACATTTTTATTTAAAACAAAAGAATTACGAAATGTTTTTTTCTAAAGACCTTAAAATAACCTATCATTCTTCCATTTACTGTATCAGAAAATTCTTCATAGATTTTTAGTTATTTGATAAAATATAAAGTATACCTAGATTCTGTTGATGTGTTTATACTCGTAGATTAAGATGAGGATTTTCTTCCTTCTCTGCTGCATGCATATTTTATCCAGCACAAAGGTAATGTGCTAAAATTGGTGAACATAAAGTTACTTTATGTGAGACATTTATGCTTATTGTGAGGAAATAAAGGACTTGAATGATAATATAGTCGATGAAGAATCTAATTGTGATGTCTCTGTGATCGCGAGGGTAAAAACTGGTAGCGATCACCGAATAGTGAGAGGCAGACTAAACCTAACCGTTAAGTTGGAGAGATCACGTGTAATGAAGTCAAAGCTCCCTTCGCGCATTGCTCCAAAACCCCGAAAAGTTTTATCTCGAGTTACAATATCGTACAATACAGTAAACGATTTGAATGAATGACAAGCTCATCAAGACTATATATGCGATCGAGCTAAGATCTGCAATACCGGTCGCAGAAGAACCTAAAACTCTCCGATGGGAAACAGCAAGTGCTTCCCCACTGTTCGCGAATACTTCGCCTCATACGTGTATGGCATACGCTAGAAAGTCCCCAGCTTACCGATTACGGTGAAACCTGTATTGCCGGTCATTAAAAAGGTCATTCTCTTCTAGGTATGCCATTAAGTGGGCGTTGAATATACTCTCCATAACCTTGCAGGTAATTGAAATCGGCCGATAGTTGGCTGGGTCGGCACGGCTACCTTTTTTTACGCACAGGTTGCACATTGGCCAGCTTCCAAGATTTGGGCACTAATCCAGTCCTGAATGAGAGGCCGAACAAGCGCGTAACAGAGGAGACAACTCAGGTGCACAGACCTTTAGAACTATAGCTGGTATACCATCTAGGTCCACTAGCTTTGTTCACGTCTAGACTTCGCAACGTTTTAAGAACCTCTTTGTTGATGATATGGACGTCTAACATAGGGGTACCACAGTGAGGTAATTGAGATGTTACGCTGTTTGAGATGTTGCTACTGTCCAGGCGCGAATTGCAAGCAAAAAGAGAAGCAGAATAAATCCGCTTTGTCCTTAAGAGCATGCGCCAGTGAGCCATCTTCCAGCTGACGCAGTGTAGACCGCGGCAAGAGACCAAAAAGCTCTATTGTCAGATGGTTTGACAGAGCTTTGTAGCGATGCGTTTAATGCTTAGATAATGCTTAGATAACAGCCGGAGCTTTGCGATCTCGAGCATCGACCCAGGATATGTACGCCATATGCTTGGGCTTTTCACCACGAGCGCGCTCTGCGTTGAACCATGGGCGAGCTTTACCAGTAATGGGCACGTCAGCAAAGGGGATGAAATACTCCATCGCTTGACATATCACATCGGTTATGGTATCCGCGCAGCTCGATGGATCTTCAGACGAGAAGCAGAACTGCCGCCAAGGATAAGATGCAAATAATGTCGCATCTCATCCTAATCTGCTGATTTGTATCGCCACTCTCGCCGCACACCGTGGAAATGGTAGTTGGGCGGGAAATATAACGACACAGATTTCACCAGACAGTGAAAAGAAGTTCCCACGAGTAAGGTAACCTGAACATAGTGCCTGTCTGGATCGGTCGTCAGCAGAAGGTCCAGACAATTGGCTATGTGCCCATCCACATCAGGTAATAGTTGCTTGTTGTACCAGTTGGGAGCGTCCCAGCGACAAGGTAAAATTCCACGCCTCTCTCGGAGCGCGATCCGTTTTTTGGTATAGGAACGGCCAGTCCTGATAACAGGCATTAAAGTACCCCAGAAAAACCAGAGGCTCCACTGAAGTTGTAATAGACCGACTATATATCTCAAAGAACGACAACCGATGAGGAAGAAAGGTTACGCTAGGTACGGTATACGAAATGATACGTGATACTGATGGAATAACGAACTGGTGAGCCATGCAGGCGGCTCAGGACCATGCTTTGTGGCATTCCTTGAGGGCGGCTTATGTTCAGCATTGGACTTATGATGGCTGTAATGATGATTCTTTAAAGAATTTGAGTATTTCATGTTCGCGCAAAATTTTATGCGAGCATACTATTTCTTATCGTGTAGTGTCGATGTAAGAATATTTACAACTACTACATAAATTTATCGGTCCATGGCTGCCGTTAGAGACGACAGAGGCAAACTGAAGCAGGATATGCGCAGCAGCATCTTCCTGATAATAAACTAAAATTTTAAGAAAATGCGCTCGCCAGCGTGGCAACCATGGCAAAGTATATATGGGAGGGGAGGCCTATATTCAGCAGTGAACTATTGTAGATTGTAATGGATATAATATTTTGAAAAGTATCTATTCCCTTAGGGTGTAAACATACGATATCTGGTTATATTGTATTATAAGTGGTGTTTACGAAGAGTTGTGGTGGTGCAGGGGTCGATGAAGCAGACGAACGAGACGCGCGCGATGGTGGGCGCGCTGGTGCGCGGCATGCTGCCGGCGGGCTGGCGGCGCTACGCCGTGGCGCGTGGCTGCACCGTGCAGCAGTGGGCCGGAGACTTCGCGCGCCGCGTCGCGCAGCTCGCCGCCGTCTCCAGCGCGGTGGCCGAGCGCGGCGCCAAGCGCCTGCAGGTACCGCCTCAACCGCACACTCCCACACTACACCCACACTACACTACACACTCACCGTGCAACAGTGGGGCCGGCGACTTCACGCGCCGTTTCGCGCAGCTCGCCGCCGTCTCCAGCGCGGTGGCCGAGCGCGGCGCCAAGCGCCTGCAGGTACCGCCTCAACCGCACACTCCCACACTACACCCACACTACACTACACACTCACCGTGCAACAGTGGGGCCGGCGACTTCATGCGCCGTTTCGCGCAGCTCGCCGCCGTCTCCAGCGCGGTGGCCGAGCGCGGCGCCAAGCGCCTGCAGGTACCGCCTCAACCGCACACTCCCACACTACACCCACACTACACTACACACTCACCGTGCAGCAGTGGGCCGGTGACTTCGCGCGCCGCGTCGCGCAGCTCGCCGCCGTCTCCAGCGCGGTGGCCAAGCGCCTGCAGGTACCGCCTCAACCGCACACTCCCACACTACACCCACACTACACTACACACTCGCCGTGCAGCAGTAGGGCCGGCGACTTCGCGCGCCGTTTCGCGCAGCTCGCCGCCGTCTCCAACGCGGTGGCCGAGCGCGGCGCCAAGCGCCTGCAGGTACCGCCTCACCTGCACACTCCCACACTACACCCACACTATACTACACACTCACCGTGCAGCAGTGGGCCGGCGACTTCGCGCGCCGTTTCGCCGCAGCTCGCCGCCGTCTCCAGCGCGGTGGCCGAGCGCGGCGCCAAGCGCCTGCGGGTACCGCCTCACCCGCACACTCCCACACTACACTACACACTCACCGTGCAGCAGTGGGCCGGCGAATTCGCGCGCCGCGTCGCGCAGCTCGCAGCCATCTCAAGCGCGATGGCCGAGCGCGACGCCAAGCGCCTCCAGGTACCGCCTCACCCGCACACTCCCACACTACATCCACACTATACTACACACTCACCGTGCACCAGAGGGCCGGCGACTTTTGGCATATATACCATGCCTTTTGACATATATACATAAACCCACACTATACTACACCCACACTACACTACACACTCACCGTGCAGCAGTGGGGCCGGCGACTTCGCGCGCCGTTTCGCGCAGATCGCCGCCGTCTCCAGCGCGGTGGCCGAGCGCGGCGCCAAGCGCCTGCAGGTACCGCCTCAACCGCACACTCCCACACTACACCCACACTACACTACACACTCACCGTGCAGCAGTGGGCCGGTGACTTCGCGCGCCGCGTCGCGCAGCTCGCCGCCGTCTCCAGCGCGGTGGCCGAGCGCGGCGCCAAGCGCCTGCAGGTACCGCCTCAACCGCACACTCCCACACTACACCCACACTACACTACACACTCACCGTGCAGCAGTGGGGCCGGCGACTTCGCGCGCCGTTTCGCGCAGCTCGCCGCCGTCTCCAGCGCGGTGGCCGAGCGCGGCGCCAAGCGCCTGCAGGTACCGCCTCACCTGCACACTCCCACACTACACCCACACTATACTACACACTCACCGTGCAGCAATGGGCCGGCGACTTCGCGCGCCGTTTCGCCGCAGCTCGCCGCCGTCTCCAGCGCGGTGGCCGAGCGCGGCGCCAAGCGCCTGCGGGTACCGCCTCACCCGCACACTCCCACACTACACTACACACTCACCGTGCAGCAGTGGGCCGGCGAATTCGCGCGCCGCGTCGCGCAGCTCGCAGCCATCTCAAGCGCGATGGCCGAGCGCGACGCCAAGCGCCTCCAGGTACCGCCTCACCCGCACACTCCCACACTACATCCACACTATACTACACACTCACCGTGCACCAGAGGGCCGGCGACTTTTGGCATATATACCATGCCTTTTGGCATATATACATAAACCCACACTATACTACACCCACACTACACTACACATTCACCGTGCAGCGGTGGGCCGTTGACTTCGCGCGCCGCGTCGCGCAGCTCGCAGCCGTCTCCAGCGTGGTGGCCGATTGCGGTGCCAAGCGCCTGCAGTTACCGCCTCGCCCGCACACTCCCACACTACACTACACACTCACCGTGCAGCAGTGGGCCGGCGAATTCGCGCGCCGCGTCGCGCAGCTCGCAGCCATCTCAAGCGCGATGGCCGAGCGCGACGCCAAGCGCCTTCAGGTACCGCCTCACCCGCACACTCCCACACTACATCCACACTATACTACACACTCACCGTGCACCAGAGGGCCGGCGACTTTTGGCATATATACCATGCCTTTTGGCATATATACATAAACCCACACTATACTACACCCACACTACACTACACATTCACCGTGCAGCGGTGGGCCGTTGACTTCGCGCGCCGCGTCGCGCAGCTCGCAGCCGTCTCCAGCGTGGTGGCCGATTGCGGTGCCAAGCGCCTGCAGTTACCGCCTCGCCCGCACACTCCCACACTACACTACACACTCACCGTGCAGCAGTGGGCCGGCGAATTCGCGCGCCGCGTCGCGCAGCTCGCAGCCATCTCAAGCGCGATGGCCGAGCGCGACGCCAAGCGCCTTCAGGTACCGCCTCACCCGCACACTCCCACACTACACTACACACTCACCGTGCACCAGAGGGCCGGCGACTTTTGGCATATATACCATGCCTTTTGGCATATATACATAACGGCCCCCGCGCGATCCTCAGCTGTGACATTCTTTATGATCTCAATTGCCGGTCTGTTTTACACATTTTTTATCTTTGTCAACAATCCACCTAATGCTAAATGGAGACTGTGACCTATAGACAACGACACCTACACATCTATCCTCGTTTAAAAATCAGTATGTAGATACATTGTTGCTTTTGAGGACTACTACAGAATGCCTCGTTACAAAAACGGATCTCCAGTCTTCTAAAATCACCATATGAAACACAGCAGCATCAAACCTCTTATTATATGCTGGTACTCTGTGAGAATGTGGTCCTTACTACAATAATAATATGACTGCAGTATAGTTCTAGCATGAGATAAGCGCATCCGTTACACCTCGTTATCTCCCCTCGCGGCTCGCTACCTCCCCATAAGAAAGGCAGCCCCACCAAAGTTGCGAATAATGGCAAATAATCCCCCATACCAAACCACTTCTCCTGTAACCCTACCTAAACTGAAGCGGGCAAGTGGAAGGGAAACACCTTTAATGTCATCTTTATGATTTTTTTATCAAGGCAATTAGTATGATTCTCATTTTATTCTTCACACAACACTTTAAAATATAATACAATAATTGCATTTCAGGAGATTTACAGTGAGGTTTAAAGAAGTTAAAAAGTAGTGCAACGTTGCTTAACACAACGCTTATTTTTCTTCACAGAGTATCCCAGTGTGGCTCGGTGGTCTGCTCAACCCGGAAGCATACATCACCGCAACACGACAGTGTGTGGCGCAAGCTAACTCCTGGTCGCTTGAAGAACTACACTTACAGGTAAGTCATTTTCTTTACCAGAAGTTTTATAACTAATACCACAGAATAAATAATAGTATAAGAACAGAAGGATCACTCCTCATAGACAGTTACTAGGGTGCCTAATTGTCTTTACTTTTGGATTTTTGAGTGGCTATTCTTGAATAAAAACTCGTAAAGAAATAATGAAATGTCTAAATTAAAGAGAAAAATACTTTTTTGTCAATGCAAGGTGCGCGTCAGCTCAACGGCGCGAGTGACAACCTTACTAGATTAGTACCTTGTAAGGGACCGCACAGCTCGGGCATATTTTCATGCCTGAGGCGCGGAGTGAAACAGGCCTGCTAATACGACATGGGTTGACTCCTTTTAAATTTAGTTTCAGTAAAGTGTTAAAAGTTCATGTTAAAATTAAATTTAATATAAAATATGAGAATGGAGAATGTCCTGTTGCATTAAGTCCGCCTTTTTGTACTTGGTGTGCAGATAAAGCATAAATAAATAAATTAAAAAGTTGAGTATCTTAAACCAGTCAGTTATTAATTTTACTCTAAAGTCCCATAAGTAAAGTAGTTCATAGTATAAACAAAAGATTTATTTATGTTTTTGTTACTCAATTTAAATATCTAAAATAAATAATTCCTAGCTTAAATTCCCTTATTGTACAACCAGTGCGTGTTGCCAGTGATTACTTATGGTTTTGAGACGTGGTCCTTCACTGCTGGTCGTATGAGGACGCTCAAGGTCGCTCAGCGAGCCATGGTGAGAGCTTTGTTTGGGGTTTCTCTTCGTGATAAACTAAAAAATAAAGATATCCGCAGTTATAACCAGTGACCGACATAGCCTAACGTAGTAGTAAGCTGAAGTGGCAATAAGCCGACTATATAGCTCGAAGAACTGACGACCGATGTGGGTAAAAGGTTCTCGAGTGGCAGCTTCGTTTAGGTAGGCGAAATCTAGGGCCACCTCAACAGATAGAGTGACTTCCAAAATAAGGTATAATGTAACATTTTAGTTGACTTATTGTAGTCAGCTAAAATGTTACAGTGTGATTTCTTTCATTGAAGATGGTTTGAGTCGATCCATCTGTATTTTTTATATTAATATATAACAACACAGCATGTTATGGTTTGTTAACCCATTTTTACATTGTTTATTATTTTTCCAATTAAATAAAGAAGATAGAAATACTTTTGTACACAAAACACAAACCTCTTAAAATTCTACAATATTAAATGATAATTAAAATGTAATATTTTTTAATCATCCAATTATCAGGTGACTATTCCCGACCCGGGAACTCCAACCGAGAACGCACAGACAGAGTGGTCATTTTCGGTGACGGGACTGAAGCTTCAGGGAGCCACGGTCAAAGGGAACCGCTTGTTGCTCACCAACACGATCATGGTGGACTTGCCGTTGACCGTGCTCACATGGGTTCGGTAAGTGTACGATTCGTTTTAAGAGACTAACACAAATGCTTTAAATTGTATATAAATTGAAATAAGTGTGAACTACTCTTGGAATAGAATAGAATAACCTTTTATTTTCCGCCGGCAAGCGCGCCGATCATTGCAATTTTTTTTAAAGAATGTGGGTGACAAAGGAGCACACAATCCTGATGGTAAGTGAATGCTCTGATTGACATCAACATTTATCCATGGTTAAAAATCAAAATGCAGATACGTTGTCACCCCTGAGGATCAACATTGAGTGCCTCAGTTCCAGTAAAAAGGGCGTCCGGTTCTCTACACGCACCATACGCAACACAGCAGCATTATGCTGTTATTTCACGCCGTTATTCTGTGAGAGCGTGGTCCTACTCAAGTCGAGCCGACCCATTCGTGCTACAACCACAATACAGCTCCAGCGTGGCGCTACCACGTATCTCTATACCCTATGAAACAATCTATGGGGGAGGTCTATTTTCAGCAGTAGTCTTGTGTTCAAGTTATCGTTTACCTCCAGATTTATCGTCGTATCGCACGTACGATAATCTATCCAGACATTGTCGCCGTGGTTAAAATCTGGCT
The DNA here is from genome assembly GCA_036936625.1 of Parnassius smintheus behrii. Classification (NCBI taxonomy): domain Eukaryota; kingdom Metazoa; phylum Arthropoda; class Insecta; order Lepidoptera; family Papilionidae; genus Parnassius; species Parnassius smintheus. The sequence goes on along the minus strand of JAUPFT010000009.1, from coordinate 25,148,151 downwards.
GACGATCATTGTATAAGGTTTAAGACTAAGCTATTTCCTAAAAGCTGGTTTCGTCCTTGACGGACGCATTCAACAAATACAGATGCTCTAGTTGCAGTAGATTTTGTATGGAACTGTTCATAATATGAACCCGATAACAAATTTTTGTGTTACGAGTTTTATTAGATTGTTCGCCGGCATCGCACCAAAAATCGTATCGAGCTTTACGCGCTGACACTTTGTTTATTTTTTATGAAAAAGTGTAAATTAAAGCGTAATTGAGAGTGCGCGATGTAAATTAAAGTGAGGACTACGATGGGATGCCTCGTTAGCAGTACACATTACTGGTTATACTCACGTACTCTTCAGGCGAAACAATGAATCTGCATTATGATTCCTAATCTTGGATAAATTGTATACACAGCATTCACTTACCATCACGATGGACTGTGGGGTTATTTGTCACCCTTATTCTATAAAATAAACATGTGTGCAATTTTTAGGGAAGTGAGACTTTCAGAAAACTAACTTTAAGTAAATGAGACGAATGCAGAGTATCAGGTGTAGGATAATGATAGGGTTTATTTATTATAATATTATTACCAAGTTTAATAATTATTTAAATTAATATTAATTAATACACGGAGTCTATGAAACGCCACACAAAGAGGAGAAAAAAATAGGAGAGCGTAGACAGTAGACTGTACTCTATATCTTCTAGCTATTTTCTCTTGCGTGCTAAATCCTATAGATGTACGAGGGGCGTCAATGTATTCTCGGTATTAAGGCGATTTGCTAATAATGTGGGTAATTTAAAAAATCATTAGCTAATGACACTACCTAAGGGTATAAATCAGTCATAGACTACGTGAATGACCGACTCTCTTGACAATGTTAAAAAAAATCAAACACCGTGCGGTGATCAAATTCCTCACAAAACAAGGAAAAACTCAAAACACAAAAGTCAGTGTAAGATGGGTGCCTCGAATGCTAACTGCGCTTCAAAAACAAGCGCGGGTTGACTATAGTAGGTATTTTTTGAGCTGTTTGGTAACGACCCAACAGTGTTCGATAGGATAATTACAGGAGATGAAACGTAGGTTCACCACTATGACCCTGAGAGTAAATAAGTCTATGAAATGGTATAAAAAGAGATCAGAATCTTTCCCCCCCCCCCCCAAGAAGTTTAAAGTCACTCCATCGACTGGTAAGAAATCATACACAAAAAAGGGGTGAAACCATCAACGTAGACAAACTCTTACACTTACTCAGCCACTTTACGCCGTTCGAGAGAAGTGACGGAGTGCTGCTTCTTCATTACAACGCCGGTTCACACAGCGCGCCTTCTACAAGACTGCGTACGAGAATGCAGGTTTGAGGAAATTAACCACCCACCATATAGCCCCGATCTAGTCCCTAGTGACTACTTTTTATTTTCCAACTTTAAAAAAGACCTCCGGGGAAAGCGATATGCTGACGATAAGGAGCTAAAGTCCGCTGTAAATGAGCATTTTTCAGGTCAAGACGAAGAATATTTTTTCAAGGGAGTAGAAAAGTTTTTATCACGATCAAGTTATATATTATATTTTTTCTAACATACCCATACTAGAAATACATTGAACGCGCCTCGTATATGTTTGTCTCTTTTTAGAGTGGCTTTTTCGTTTCATCGAGTTTCAAATCACGATTCTAAAGAAGTTTTCATTTCAAAAAATATCCAATAACCGACTAGTGTAAATAATTTTCCGCAATTCGGTTTCAATGGTATCTGATATCCGACAAATACGTAAGTACGTTTAGGATGACTTAACACGTTTTGCAGCGGTCCGGAGGAGCCGGCGGGTGTGGGGGGTGCGGGCAGCGGCGGGCAGACTCTGACGCTGCCGGTGTACCTGAACAGCGCGCGCTCGGAGCTGCTGTTCACGGTGCGGCTGCAGATCGCGCCCGCGCAGGACCCGCACGCCTTCTACGAGCGCGGCGTCGCACTGCTCACCTCCACCGCGCTCAACTAACTGCCGCCGCCCGCTACCAGCCACCACCACATCTCATACACCATAATATTATAACACCTTTTAGCTTACTTGCAATACTTACTTAACGGGACTGTTAACAATACGCCTGTGTGCAAATAAGACCGACATAGACTCGCCTTCTACGAGAAAAAAATCCGTTTAAACCCAAATTTTAGCTAAGCCTAACTAGCGCTATTACGGTCGTTCGTTGAGTAACTTTAGTTTTTGATCAACAATTTTAGTTTAAGAACTAAATGGAATATTCATCTTTTTTTCTAACCCTCCTAAAGTAAATATACATTTTTAACTAAAACAATCATTCAAATTTATAAGAAATGCGCAGAATTGTTTTGTATTCAGCTATGCACACTAATACTTGACTATGTTTTAAATGCTTCAAATAAGTTATTATATTACTTTTTCTTAAGTAAAATTAAATTACATTATTTATTTGTAACTGAATATTTAAACAACGTCATGTCATTCACACAAAGAGAGTCACAAAGAATGTCATTTTATACGAAATAAATTTAAAAATATTTACAACAGCTGTTTTATTTCTGTTGTTCGCTAGTGGCGTAAAAGTATTTATTACCCCATATCGCTCGGAGATGAAGTAGGAAGAGACTATGGGAAATGCAAAAAAATATTAATGTGTATGCCGGATATTAAACATACCTACCATAAACTAGCAGGAACAACGTCACAGGTATAAGAAATCTGGTTCTGCGATTGCCACATCTTTCCAACAATTTGAAATGTCTTTAGAGAGAACTTCTAAGATAACAACTAAAAATTATCTTGCAATTATTATGTATAAGAGAAAACAAAACTGGTATCGACATGGCAGATTGTGTATATTTATTAGAGATGATACGGATAGCTGTTTGGCCGGATACCGGATCTTATATCCGGCTGCCGGATATTCTGCCGAACATTGCCGTTTGGTGCATCGCAAGAAGCGAAAAATAAAGTCAGTGGAAACTGTTCGCGATAGTGACCCTTATATTTGGTGGGCAGGTATTGCTACACAATACCCAAGTTTATCAGTTTGCCAAAATCTATCTTTCAGCACCCTGCAGCAGTGTATACAGTGAGACTTTTTTCTGAAGCTGGTGAAAGACTTTTTTATGAAGATAGACGAAAACGTCTGTTACCTTTCAATGCAGAGAAATTAGTATTTATTCACCATAACTTGCTCTTAGCTACATGATGTTTTTTATTATTTATTATTCATAAACTCGTAGTACTATTATTTATTGTGACTTAGCGCAGTACGAGTACAAATTTTGTAGGTTTTAAAATGAAAATTTTGTGATTACCGATTATATTTGTTAAATGACAAATGAATGAAGTATTTAACTAAATTTGATTTTTGTTTTTTAGGCATATCCGGCCTAAAATTACTATCCGGCCGGATACCTGATAACAAACAGCTATCCGGCCGGATAGTAATTTTAGGCCGGATATTCCGAAAACCAGATATCCGTTTCATCTTCAATGTTTATTATAAGAATGTGACCAAACAACTACTATTTCACAAAGTAAAGGGAGGAATTTTTAATTATACTTATGCTGTCATCATAAGACAAAAATGCTAAAATATACTAAAATATTAAATTTGAAATTTCTGTCAAGGTAAATGAGATCATTAAAATAGGAGTATAATAATATTCTAATTTTTGTGCGTTGTACAGTATCTTTTAGAACAAGACGTTTTATTTATCATTCAATTAAAGTCGATTCGTTTTAAATTAAACTAAGATTCCGAACAATAACATAACACAATTTTTTCTTCGGAATAAGATGTAATGCGTAGTATCCTCTTAGTAGTCTGTGGATGTAACCCAAACCAGCAGACGGGCAGCAGCATCTTCATAACAACTTATTTATTAAAAAAAACTGCAGTTCAACTAAGGAGAGTTTTCTACATGGTAGAGCCATGCTGCAGTTATATTAGTAGTATAGTTGTAGCACGAATGTGTCGGCTCGACCGGGGAAGCACAAAAGCTCTCACAGAATACCAGCGTGAAATGTAGCTTAACGCTTGTGTTTCGTATGGTGAGTGTAGAGACCGGATAAACTTTTTACTGGAAACGAGGCATTCCATCTTAGTTCTCACAGGTGACAACGCATCTGCATTTTGATTCGTAATCGAAGACAGATGTAGATGTCTATGGGCCACAGTAACCACTTACCATCAGGTGGACTGTGTGCTCGTTTGTCACCCTATCCTATAAAATAAGAGGAATTCTTTGTGTGTGGCCTATATTCAGCAGTGGATTTTTATAGGCTGTAACGGATGGATGGTTGCATTGAGGCTGTGCTCCCCAATGCATATAAGGGTATTATACATGGCATATATTGGTTAATAGATGGATATACCGTCATCACAACTTGTAATATCATCTTTTATCATTTTCACGTTTTAGTCGATTTCAAAAAACAAAGAAGGTTTTCAAATGGAATATACGTTTTTTTGTATGTATGTATGTATGTTACACGATAAAATATTTATGTTGTGAGCCAACTTTGATGATTCTTTTTTATAAAATAGGTTATACTTGAGGTGTGATCCCACATTAATTTGGAGAAATCACCACACCTAAGGATGAAAAAACAAAGAAATTTTTAATGTAACTATAAAGAGACATTGAGATAGTGACATATGCCCTAGTCTACTCAAAGTTGTAAACTAGTAACTCAATAAAAAGTAAAAGACTTTAAAGAACTAAAAAGAATACAAGTGGTATAATTACAAATTTTGTACAACTATTTATATGGGTTCACACAAGAAGCAGCAGCTTTTAAATAAAAAAAAGAATATTCAAAATCGGTCCAAGAAAGTTCTAGAAACAAGTTCTGAGGTAACACACAAAAACAAGTTAGTTAAATATGATTCCACATTCCAAAATTGAAGCTTTAACTTAGCATCTTTACTTTTACTTTTAAGGAAGTTAATTTTTACATGGAATTATCAAATTTGCGTGATCTTACATTTTATATACTTACATTTATTTGTCTAAGGTCAGGTGGGGTAAGAGGTACATACTTTATTTTCAGTAAAATATTTTGACTGCTAGGAAGAACAGATAAAGTCTTTTAAGATCTTTGAACCAAACAAAACTTGCCTTTATGTATTAGCTTCACATGTGCAAAATGCCATTACGCTAGTATCTGTTTTTACTACGTTATTGACGTAAATGTCAAGATTAACTTGTAAATGGTAAAATTAAAAAGAAGAGGAACTTCCCCCTCACATGGGGTAAGAGGGACAGTCATTGTATTTCTTAAGATTGGAGTTTGAATTAAAATATTCTTTGCTAAATGTTCGTTAATTTGTAGGTAGAACTGCTTCGGTCAAAATTAAATCTTACAATCGATGAAATAAGGTATCGTTTGAAATGAAAAAGATGAAAAAGAAGAAAAAATCAATTCGGGGTAAGAGGGACATACAGGTTCGATCAGGGGTGGCAAACTAAAAAGAAGTTGACCAGTTATATTTCTATATTTATTTATTCATACAAACGGTAGTAATATATCTCCCTAACTAGTTTTCCCTAGTTAGTCACTTTTTAAAAATAACAATGGCACTTTGGATTTAAACCTTTGCGGTCGTATACACGGTTAACAAATGTTATTCTTGGTATATTATAAAGTTTTGATACGAAGTATGCAGATATTGTTCCATTTAATACCGCATTGACAGCCTCATTTAATTTATCATTATCATATCTGCTTCTATCAAATTTTCTTATATATTTTCGCGCTATGTTTTATGATATATATTTACAATATGTAACGTGATTAACGCACACCCTCAGACACCCCAATTAGTATATTATATTATAATCATAATACATACACTGAATTTTTAGTTAAACATTTTTATGCACTGATTATTTATCAAATTAGTTATACTAATTCCGGAAGAATGTTGTGGTCTCAGTACAAATCCACGAACGCAAAGAATTTAATGTGCTTGAAATAAAGTTCATTTTTCTTTATTTTTATTGAATGACAGAATTAGTAATAATACAAATAAAATTGCATTCTTAAAAGTCTTATTGCCTTTAGTTACGGTCCATTTCAGTTTGTTTTGACTGTAAAAGTTCATAGTCATACGCACTTCGGTTTACTAGTCCCTAGTCCCTCTTCCCCCGGTGTCCCTCTTACCCCACCTGACCTTATAAAAAATAATACCCAAAACATTACTAAATATATATTTATTTACAATTACTATTTATTTATAAACCTTATCACTAAACTTTGGCTTATAACATTATTTTCTTTGCTCATCTTGCATTTCCCATGGCCGAGGTCCTCTTTTATTCTCCCAGTTATCTATATCCAATTTTTGTATGTCATCATATGCTTTTTCTAATGTCACTTCTTTCGTTTTATGCAGGCCCATTTTCTCAGCTTCTTCTTTGCTTACACCCTTTACTTGTGAAAATTGATATCTGGAAAAGAAGTAAACTGTATGAAATGTAGTATTCAGGAATGTAACAGACGCTCCCGGGTTAGATAGAACGACGATCTGTACAAAGCGGCTGGTAGCAACTGCGTACTTGAAGCCGGAGATCGGTCAAAGTGGCACGACTAGGGACAAGCCTATGTCTACGAGAGGGCTGCCGCAGGCTAATGCATCATCATACACAACAAAGAACTATCAACCATCAGGTGATATTGGAGTTTCGTAACCAGTGCTAAACCAAAAGTGTATTGGATGGAAATGGAAAACGAAATAAAATGTAAGTATGCAAAACATAGCATTCAGGAATGTAATGGATGCTCCCGGGCTAGATAGAACGACGATCTGCACAAAGTGGCTGGTGGCAACTGCTACTTGAATGATATTACGAGTACCTTATTAAAAAATTAATGTAGGTTATAATAATACGAAATCGTATCAAAATATTTTCCACTGTTCTTTCTTCACTCTCGTCAGCTAGTTTAATTTTCCGTATGTTAGCCTCACAAAGAGTTACCATACGTTAAAAAAAGTTACATCCACATTTTGAAAATACATTTTCTAGTTATCCGAAAGAACAGAAATTAAAAACAGCACACAAGTATTCATAAAGAACGAAAAGAAAAAAACCCGTACAGAAAACTTTTTTCTTTAAGGGGAAATATAATCTCAAATGGCTTAGCAAGATCCTTCGTTATGCCGAAAATATTGCAGCATTACTTTTGAAATAAATATATGGTAAAGTTGAGGATTAATGTTAAGGATTATGTTAGACGAAAACACGATTTCATCATCAACTTATCATTTGAAGATACGTTACTCCCGTCAATCGACCTTCAATCTATATTGGTCCAATAACAAGGTGAGGTTAATGATTGTCACCCAAACGTTAATACTAAAACGAATTGGATGAGATAGTTCTTTGATTTTGTGTGGGTTTTGTAAACTCCACCAGTGCTCATTGTAAATTCCAACACGTGTAAATATCGACTCATCGCACCGTCTAAGTTTTCACCAGACAAGACATAAAATCTCACCATTGCTAGGTATTCGACATTAGAGTATTGATACATGTTTACGATAACTATCAGCAGGCAGCCGGTACACACGCGGAAACATAAACAATTTATACTACGTCAAGCCGTAGCTATTCACAGCTGACTGAAATGAGAGCGCGGGCGGCCTTTTCTTTGCGTCTGAGACCCTGCGAAAGAACAAGGATAAAGAAGTCTACGGCGAGTGCGGCGAGTGTGTATGATTTGAATTTCGATAGCTTTTAATTGATTTATTTATATAGTCCAAAATGTTTATCTTTTTAGAAAAAAATCTTAATTCAAATTTGTAGTATTTATTGATAGATCAATTTCATAATATGTTAATGAATTAAAATAAATTGCAAAATATCATGCCATAGGCTTCTATTCCATTCACCTTTTACACCTTTTTTTTCCAAACGGTAAAAAAGATCATCCAGTATATAAAGGCTTATTTTGCAATAACTGACTTGCGGAGAAGGTTCAGAATAGGCAAATATTGAAGAAAAAATAATTTTAAAAATCTCAAACATTCTGCCCTTTTTATCTTTCAAATTCAAAATGCGTCGTAATGCATTATTTTACTGCGGTTTTACTGCGCACGTACACATTCGTAAGGGTCGATCGGTAGGCAAAAACATTGCTGTCCATAAATCACACTCAATTTGGGATAGTTTCAAATAAAAGTATAAGCCCCATTTACTCGTATTTTATAAATTGCTTTAACCATATATCATCTTAATATATATAAATTACGTGTCACCTTGTTTTTCCACGATGGACTCTTAAACTACATCATTATCATCATCATCATATTAAAGCCCTTTACAAGTCCACTGCTGAACATAGGCCTCCCCCAAGGTATGCCACAAAGCACGGTCCTGGGCCACCTGCATCCATCGACTTCCTGCATGTCTTACCAGGTCGTCACTCCATCTAGTGGGGGTCGCCCCACACTTCGTCTACCGGTACGAGGCTGCCACTCGAGAACCTTTTTTCCCCAACGGTTGTCGGTTCTTCGAGCTATATGGCCGGCCCATTGCCACTTCAGCTTACTAATCCGTTGGGCTATGTCGGTCACTCTGGTTCTACTGCGGATATCACATGATCTTTGTTTTGGCCATGTTCATCTTAAGACTTATCCGTTGGGAGACACCATTGAGGTCATTGAGCATAGTATAGTGCTTAGGGCCTCCAGCGATTCTGCCATAAGGACTATATCGTCGGCAAATCGAAGGTGAGTGATGTACTCGCCATTGGTGTTGATACCGTATCCTTTCCAGTCCAGTAGCTTGAAAACGTCTTCCAATGCAGCGGTGAAGAGTTTCGGGGAAATAACGTCACCCTATCTTACACCTCTCTGCAGTTGGATAGGTTTCGTACTCTGGTTCTGTGTACTCGGATAGCCATCGTAGCCCTACTGTACAAACACTTCAGCACTTCGATATACCGACAGTCAACTTGGCACCGCTGAAGAGACTGTGGCACCGCCCAAATTTCGACGGAATCAGGCTTTCTCATAGTCCACATACGCCAGGCAAAGTGGCAGATTGTACTCTTCGGACTTCAGTACAATTTGCCGAAGGGTATGTATGTGGTCTATGGTGCTAAAGCCTTTTCGGAAACCGGCTTGTTCGGGAGGCTGGAAGTCGTCGAGTCTGCGTGCGAGACGATTCGTAATGACTCTCGAAAACAGCACGTAGACGCGGCTCAGAAGGGATATCGGTGTGAATTTATGGATTTGAATAGGAAAGGTCGTCGAAAAGGGCAGAACAACGTCTGCCTGGCAAGCTAGTTATTTATATACTAAAGATACTACTACTCTAAAGAATAGCGAAGACGTTGGATGAAAAGCAACCAGTAGAGCAAGGAGGATTAAGAAAAGGCTACAATTTTAAGTACTGTGTTGCGTTTGTGTGCATTTGACTTCTTGATTCATAACAAATTATTGGATGCTTTAAAAGCTCTAGGCAATGAGCATTAATACATAAGAGCAATAAAGAACAACAGATATAAAGAATAACAGTACGGCTTGCATAAAGCTAGATAGGAAACAACCATCTTTTAGAATTGGATATGTACGACAAAGGGATCCATTATCGCCGTTTTCGGCGGTTCCTTCGCAAATTCCCATGGATCTTAGAAGGCATGAATATGGATAGCCGACTGCATTTACAGCTTAGATTTGGAGATAGTATAATGCTTTTTTTAAAATTCAGCCCTAGAGCTTAATGCCATACCGACTGCTGAACAACCTAGCTACAGAAAATGATACGGCTGACATCATGGTAAATCTAAACTAGATCAAAGCAACAACTGATACTAAACAATTTACCGGTTTATTACTTTATATCAAACGAACATTGAAATGTTGGTTTGTATATATATATCTTGGACAAGTTATTACACCCACAGAAAAAAAAGATGGTGTATATCATGCAGCTCAGAGAGGTATCCCTCATAAAGGTCATGAATGATAACGGCCTAAGCAACAAGATTAAAGACAAGGCATTATATATATATATATATATATATATATATATATATATATATATATATATATATATATATATATATATATATATATATATATATATATAGGGTTGTGACAAGGAACCAAGTAAGCAAGCTAAAATTCTGCCAATGCAAGATGTATAGAAGGACCACAAAAAATGGCAGAAATAAGAACAGAAAGGAAGAGACTACGTAAACACTTCATTTTAAGCGAGTCCTCATAGTTTACCCTTATATGTCAGGTTCATCATCTTCATTACAGCGCTTCACAAGTCCACTGCTGAACATAGGCCACTCCCAAGTAATGTCACAAAACACGTTCCTGAGCCACCTGCATCAATCGACTTCCCGCATGTCTTACCAGGTCGTCACTCCATCTAGTGGGGGGTCGCCCTACACTACGCCTACCGGTACGAGGCTGCCACTCGAGAACGTTTTTTACGTGGTAGATAGCCATGCTGCAGTTATATTAGTAGTATAGTTATAGCACGAATGGGTCGGCTCGACCGGGGAAAGACCACGCTCTCACAGAATACCAGCGTCAAATAGTAGCTTAATGCTGCTGTGTTTCGTATGGGAGTGTAGAGAACCGGAGACCCTTTTTACTGGAAACGAGGCATTCCACCTAAGACCTCACGGATGACAATGCATCTGCATTTTGATTCGTAATCGAGGATAGATGTAGATGTCTATGGTCCACTGCAACCACTTACCATCAGGTGGGCTGTGTGCTCGTTTGTCATCCCATTCTATAAAAAAAAAACCTTTCTTCCCATCGGTTATCGGTTCTTCAAGCTATATGGCCGGCCCATTGCCATTCAGCTTACTAATCCGTTGGGCTATGTCGGTCACTCTAGTTTTACTGCGGATATCCTCACTTCTGAGTCTATCACGCAGAGAAACTCCGAGCATAGCCCTCTCCATAGCTCGCTGAGCGACCTTGAGCGTCCTCATACGGCCAGCAGTGAAGGACTACGTCTCAGATCATCACTGACAACACCCACTGGTTGTACAATCTAGTTTTCAGACTTAGAGGTATACCTGACGAGAATTCCCGAATGCTTCCCAGCCGAGTTGAATCCGTCGATTGACCTCTCGGTCAAAGTTGGACTTACCTAGTCGGACTATTTGTCCCAGGTAAACGTACTCGTCAACAACTTCGAGCATAGTGCTCCCAACAACTACCGGCACAGGTGTGACATGGATATTAAACATGATCTTTGTTTTGTCCATGTTCATTTTAAGACCTATCCGTTGGGAGACACCATTGAGGTCATTGAGCATAGTATAGTGCTTAGGGCCTCCAGCGATTCTGCCATAAGGACTATATCGTCGGCAAATCGAAGGTGAGTGATGTACTCGCCATTGGTGTTGATACCGTATCCTTTCCAGTCCAGTAGCTTGAAAACGTCTTCCAATGCAGCGGTGAAGAGTTTCGGGGAAATAACGTCACCCTGTCTTACACCTCTCTGCAGTTGGATAGGTTTCGTACTCTGGTTCTGTACTCGGATAGCCATCGTAGCCCTACTGTACAAACACTTCAGCACTTCTATATACCGACAGTCAACTTAGCACCGCTGAAGAGACTGTAGCACCGCCCAAATTTCGACGGAATCAAAGGCTTTCTACGCCAGGCAAAGTGGTAGATTGTACTCTTCAGTCTCCTGTACAATCTGCCGCAGGGTATGTATGTGGTCTATGGTACTGAGGCCTTTTCGGAAACCGGCTTGTTCGGGAGGCTGAAAGTCGTCGAGTCCGCGTGCGATACGTAGACGCGGTTCAGAAGGGAAATCGGCCTGTAGTTCTTCAAGAGAGCGTTTTCGCTTTTCTTGAAGAACAAGACCACCGCACTTCTGCTCCACGCCTCCGGAGTAGTGCCACCATGGAGGACGGAATTGAAGAGCTTCTTAAGGACTTTAAGTAGCGGTGTTCCACCCGCTTTCAGAAGCTCCGCTGTAATTCCAACCTCGCCTGGGGCCCTGCCGTTTTTAAGGTGCTGGAGAGCCATTCTAATCTCGCTCAGACTGACGTCCGGGATATCATCGGAATAGTGTCGGATAAGACTTGCTCTTGAATCGTTACTCACATTTGCGTGTGTTTCCAACGAGAATGTGTACAGCTGCCCATAGAACCTCTCAATCTCATTCAGAATCTCAGGTGTCCCGGAAACGATGCTGCCACACTCAGTCTTCAGCTTTGACAGTTGGCTCTTTCTGGCAGACAGATCTCTGACTTTGGAGCCCTTGTTCCGCTAGATCGCTTCTTTAATACGAGCAGTATTAAAGTTGCGTAAGTCTCGCCGCATGCATTTGGAGATCTGTCTGTTCAGTTGCCTGTATGCTGTCAAATCTGTTTGAGGGGATTCCACCACATTATTACACACACCTCATATATACACACAGAAACACAGTAACACTTACACATAAACATATACAACACCTACAGTAAACGTAATTAATTATATATTCTGTAACCATTAGAGAACAAGCATTTAACACATTGGGACCATTGTGGATCGACCTTTTTCTAGCAACAACGCAAGAGCGGCCGGGGATTGAACCGCGGCGCTCGCGCATAGTCTATTGTATCAAGTTAGTTACCTGCTGATCGCCTCTGCGACTAGACCCCTGTAACACCTTTGCGCCCGCGGTTAATCACGTACAGTTTATTTGTTAATGCTATCTCTTAATTTCTTGCTTGTGTTATTCTTTGTAACTATTATTGTGCTCGCTTCCCTTCTGACTCTTTATTGTAGTGTGCTTTGTGTCGTGGCTTATTAAAAGATTGTGAACGTAAATATAAACTGTTTTCTCCACTGAACCTACGACTCCTTACGCCATTTTGATCTACAACTGGTGACCCCTACAGAAGACGCTACAGGTACAATGAGTAGTGGTAGTGAATCGCCAGAAACGGCATCAGAACAAAATGTTACCACGCGCCCATGTACAAGGCGCAAGCACAGATCGCACGTCGACGTTACATCGGACATTAATCGAGTTAGCGTACGTATACCGCCATTTTGGCCGGACGATCCTGAATTATGGTTTGCGCAAATAGAGGGTCAATTCATAATTTCAAACATATTATCGGATACCACAAAATTTTATTATGTGACGAGTAATTTAGATCCTCAATATTCGAAAGAAGTAAAAGATATTATTGTTTCTCCGCCTTCTAGTAACAAATACGAGAAACTTAAAGACGAACGTCCCTCGGTACCTGAGGACTTTATACAGAGCATATGGTGCAGCCGACTTCCCAACAACATCCAAACGCTGATTGTGTCGCAACCAACTAGCTCATTGGAGGTTTTAGCCGATCTAGCAGACAGAGTATATGAAATAGTAACTCCAACACTTCAAGTCGCAACGACCTCACGTACTACATCGACACCTGGTACCAGTACGCAGTCTATGGTGAATGAAATAGCGGAGCTGAAAGCAGCTGTTAAGAACCTTACCATGCAATTGAGCAGGCGTTCCAGACCACGTGACCGTTCTAGCAGCCGCAATCGCAGACGTTCAACTTCCCGGTCTGACTCCAGCTACAGAAGATACCCAACCTGTTGGTATCACTCGAAATATGGAGATAAGGCCAACCGGTGCATCAAACCCTGCGATTTTGGAAAGTCGGGAAACGCTCGAAGCAGTCGGTGATGGCGACCGACGACTGCTTAACTTCTTCGGGTCGCCTCTTCGTTACTGACCGAAACTCCAAGAACCAATTCCTTGTGGACACTGGAAGTGACGTGTGTGTGTTTCCGCGTACTGCACTTCGCGAACGACGGAATAAGACATCTTATCAATTATCAGCAGCTAATGGTAGTGCAATTGATACATACGGGTATTTATAACTTAATTTAAATTTACGACGTAATTTTCCATGGAATTTTATTGTGGCCGACGTAAATAAAGCCATAATAGGAGTAGATTTTCTTAGTCACTATAACCTAATTGTAGACGTTAAAAATAAACGATTAATTGATAATTTAACATCCTTGTCGACAATTGCTTTTATTGCTAAAAATGTAAATAATATTAATTCTGTTAAGGTTCCTATTGGCGTCACACGATACCACACTATTTTAGCTAAATATCCAGAAATAACACGACCAGCGGGCACACCACACACCTCTGCACATAACACCGTACACTACATTCGCACTACGCCTGGACCTCCCATATCCTGCCCTCCTCGCAGGTTAGCTCCTGACAGGCTTGCAATAGCTAAGAAAGAATTTGAGCTGATGCTGAGCAACGGAACGGCGCGTCCTTCTGAGAGCTCCTGGGCATCTCCTTTACATTTGGCTCCCAAAAAAGACAATGGGTGGCGCCCCTGCGGAGACTACAGGCTACTCAACGCACGCACCATACCAGATAAGTACCCAATCAGACACATTCATGATTTTTCGCACAACATATCAGGATGCACCGTATTCTCGACTATCGACCTTGTCAAAGCGTACAACCAGATCCCTATCTTTGAGGATGACAACCAGAAAACGGCAATCACCACACCGTTTGGTTTGTACGAGTTCCCATGCATGACCTTTGGGCTCCGGAACTCCGCACAAACGTTCCAAAGGTTTGTAGATGAAATGACTATAGGACTGGATTTCTGTTACTGTTACTTAAATGACTTCTTAGTATTTTCTGGAAGTGCTGCTGAGCACGAACTTCACCTCAATGTTCTCTTTGGCCGAATGAAGCAGTACGGAGTACTGGTGAACACCTCTAAGTGTGTATTTGGTTCATCACAGGTACAGTTTCTGGGGTACCACATCTCAGCTGCAGGCACTAAGCCACTTGAGTCAAAAGTTCAAGCCAATTTATTTGGGTATGCTTAATTTCTATAGGCGGTTCTTACCAGAAGCCGCAAAAATTCAAGCACCCTTAAACGCCTTATTAACTGGTTCGGTGAAGGCTTCACAAGCTATAGACCTGACAGGCGACGCTCTAACAGCTTTTGAGCAGTCCAAGGACAGTCTTTGCAATGCTGCCTTATTAGCACACCCCGATTGCCAAGCCAAGTTAGCTCTGGTAACGGATGCATCAGACTTAGCATTGGGTGCTGTGCTACAGCAGTACAAAGATGATGCCTGGCAGCCATTAGCATTCTTTTCGCGAAAGCTTAGCCCATCACAACAGAAGTACTCACCCTACGACCGTGAGTTGCTGGCTATATATGAAGGCATTAAGTATTTTCGCCACATGCTCGAGGCACGCCACTTCACAGTCTATACTGACCATAGGCCTTTATGTTATGCTTTCCATGTAAGGAAAAGTAACTATTCGCCGCGTCAGTATAGACATCAAGATTTTGTGTCTCAATTTACAAGCGACATTCAGCACATATCCGGCAAGGATAATATCGTTGCTGATACTCTGTCGCGTGTGGATGAAATACAGCAGCCGGTGGGTTTTAAAGAGCTCGCTAAAGCTCAGTCCACAGATTCTGAGCAATCACAACTTCTAGGCGATGAATCATCACTTCGCATTATCAAAGTTAAAGAGCCCGATAGCAAAGTCAAAATGTTTTGCGTCATAAGTTTAGGCATACCAAGACCTTTCGTTCCCAAAAGTTTTCGAAAAGCTACTTTTTTACTTTACTTAAGACCGGCTGAAAAGCACCTTCCATCCTGCATATTCCGGTCCACATGAAGTGACAGAAAGAGGTGATAGAGTATTTAAGATCATCGTTAAAGGTAAACAGATAACAGTTTCTATAGACCGTCTGAAACCGGCCTATATGCTGAACACCGATCCGCCTTGCGACGTCACTCCTGATTACAGCCCCAAAGTCATGGACGACAGTTTAGAAAACCGGAAAACTACAAGGTCCGGTAGGCATGTCAGATTTCCTGATTTTTATCGAGCGTAGGCACATCAATAAGTGAAATAATGATAGTTTTTTATAAGAAATTTTAAAGTGTTTTAATAGTGAAATGTATAGAGAAAATGTGAATTAAACTATTGTATTAGTTAAGATATGTATAATTTCAAGTGGAAAACATTGTTTTAACTTTCTATGTTAAATATTTAAGAAATTCCAACTTTGAACATGTGAGTAAAATATGCATATTTTGTTAAATATATAAAGGGTTTTTTGTGATATGAAAATGTAAATCTTTATAAGTAAATTGTATAAATGTATGTCTTATACAAATAAAGTTATTGAGCAAACCGTGAGAGAGTGATAGTACAAACTGATGTAATTGAGTTGCGCAAGCGCACAATAAGGATCTCCTAGGTGTGCGTTATTTGCACTTAGCAGTGGCTGCAAATGACCGCCGGTACGACATACTCGTACTCCGCCAAACGTTGAGTCCCGTGATTCCGTGAGGCGTCGAGGTCACCGGCCCCTAGGTGATTCTTGGCACTTTATGCGCTTCGTGCATCCTGTGCCTAGTCGCGTTTTAAAGTGCCACCTTCCCCCAACCCTTTTGATTACAAAAGGGGTAGGCAGTGCCCCAAGTGTGGAAAGTCACCATCTCACATACCATATCTTAGACAGGGCCGTAAATTAGATTACCTGACTGACGTAGGTAGGTAATCATGTCTGACAAGAAAAAGGGGGAGCCTCCCCCCCATCTAGAAAACCACCGGACCGAAAAGGTGTGTTGGAACGACCACTGGTTGTGAAGGATCTGGCGAACCCGGAGCGCACTAGAATAGTGTCATCCTTTTCACAGATCCCTCAAAGAAAACCCGTCTCGCCACGGATAGAGCCCGCACCGGGCGTCGCGCTTACGCCGGCCGTGTCTGAGCACACGGTCAGGCAGGAACCGTCGCCCCAGCAGCAGCGGGCAAAGAAAACGGCAAGACGACATACTCCTCCGGAAACTGAAGCCTCCTTATACGAGAAGAGGCAACGGATTGGCTCCCAATTATCTTCCGATGAAGCACCAGCTACATCGGAAGAAGACGAAGATTACCACCAGGTGACTACAAAGAAGGTGCTAAGATCGCCACCTAAGTCACCTTTACCACCGCAACCCACCCTCCGCTCCATATCACCGGATCGGCGAAGCCATGATTCAGCCCAGTACGAGCAGGGGGGCGAAGAATCCTATAGTTGGGGGTAAACCACGTATGCCACCCTCGCAGCATCCACCGGCCGATCATCGCCGGTGGCAACAACCAGTCCGTCCGGGCTCCCGCAGGACGATGGCCAACGGCCATCTCTACCAGCTATGCCCATGTGGTAGCTGCACCAGCAGTACCACGACCACCACCGGCGGCAGTGCCTACTGAGAAGCCTGCCGACCAGGAGAAAGGCCGTTACCCACCCATAGTGGCTGAATGCCTACCGGACTGGACGAGGCATTTTAAGGAGCTCAACAAAATGTTGGGCCACCCCATAAATGCCTGTCCGTTCGGGAAAGGCGTACGGTTCACACCGCAAAGCGCGAATGAATTCCGCACAGTACAGCGATATATGGTAGAACTAACCAGGAAAACACCAACACTGTCGTGGTACTGTTACACCCCGGAGGAGGACAAGCCCACTAAAGTGGGCATCCGGGGTCTACCAATGGGCACGGATACCCAAGCAATAGAGGAGGCCATAAGGGCAGAAGGCTTCCCCATTAAATACGTAAAGACAATACCACCTCGTAGGAGCAGACCTGGCTGCATCTACTTTGCCCAATTGGACCACTTGAGCCTGGAGCAGCTCCAGGATCTTTATAATATCGACGAACTCCTCTACATGAGAGGGGTCGTCATCGAGGCCTGGCAAAGAAAAGCAGGACCAGCCCAATGCCACCGATGCCAGGCCTTCGGGCACGCCTCTGCCAACTGCTTCAGCCCAGTGAGATGCGTGCGCTGTGCCGGGGAGCACATTGCAAGCCTTTGCCCTCGGGGTAGAGAAGAAGAACCGAAGTGTGCCAACTGTGGTAAAAACCACACGGCAAATGACCGCCGCTGCCCAGTCCTGAGGAGGACTGCTAGGAGGCAGGGGATAACCTTGCCGGGGCTACTCCCGGAGGCTCCAAAAAAGGCCCCCCAGAGTCGCCCGAAAGCTGTTACCATTCAGCAAGACGGGTGGACCACCATCACTGGGAAGGGCAGGCAACCCCCCCCCCCCCCCCACCCGTAATATCCCAGGAAACGGTGGAACCCACAACGACCAGGGCAACCACCGGGGCGACTCTACAGCCTCCCGCCAATCCTGCCACAGAACGGCAACCCTCCAAAAAGAGGAGGCGGGAGAGAAGTAGGAAGAAGTCGCAGCCTCCTCAGGCTGTCACCTCTACCCCGACACCAACCGTACCAGTAGCCTCGCAGGCGCAGATTACTCGGGAGACAACAAGGAGCGTGGTAGAGTGCCAGAAAGGGCTCTACCCGAACATAGAGCCCGCTCTACTGGTAGAGCGCGCTCTATCCACAAGCAAAGAGAGCAAAACCAGGAGCCCCAACACCCGAGACAATTGCCAACGCCTTCTTATAGGAAAATACCTACCACCGGCCTCGAAACAGCAGATGCAATCCAACGTCTGGTTGGTATTGCCATCGAGGTCGGCACACAAGTCCTGGCTGACATAAGAGCCGGGACAGATCCAGTGACAGCGATAATGAAGGCGCTGGCAAACCTTCTAGCCCGGCATTACGGAGGAGAGTAATCTGCGCCTCCTCTATTGGAACCCGGACGGAATACAGCAGAAGCTGCATGAACTCCGCACAGTCGCCCAGCAGCAGGATTTGCACATCATTTTGCTGGGAGAGACGAAGCTGAATCCAAAGACGCATATAAAGCTGCCGAATTACCACATTTACAGGAGGGACGAGGTCACTGCTCAAGGGGCCGCCTACAGAGGGACGGCGGTTCTAGTGAGGGACATCGTCCATCAAGAGCTGGAACTACCACCTTACCAGACTATGCGCTCTATCGGCATAAGAATGGAGGCGGCGGGCGAGGAACTTAGGATCTACGCAGCATACTGCCCGCCAGGGACTCCATTCTGCTCCTCAGACATCCGGACGGTGATGGAAGGCGATACACCCACAATCATCGCCAGGGACCTGAACGCTAAACACCCGGCGTGGGGGTCCAGAGTGATCACCCCGCCGGGTCTTGAACTATATGACGATGCTGAAAAGAACTTGTACGTTTTAGGTCCCGAGGAACCAACGCACGTTCCTACCGACCCACGGAGGCATCCGGATGTGTTAGACATCGTGCTCACTAGGAACGTCAACTACCCGATAGTGGTAGAAGTGCTGTACGACCTTTCCTCACAGCACCTCCCGTTACTGATAACCCTTGTCCTGAAGGCGGTGACTACGCCGCCCAGAGCGTTTAAGACACGTGTCGACTGGAGGCTCTACTGTCAACATCTGCAGCAGAGACCTCCAGCACACCAGCCGATAAGCACAGCGGACGACGTAGAGGCCGCTACAACTAGAATCACCAATAACATCAAGGAGGCCCTCCACGCGGCCTCTACGATCGTCCCGATCACAGCTAGGGGAGACGATCTGCCGCGTGAGATATGCGTGCAGATCAGGCGCAAGAGAGCGCTGAGAAAGCTCTGGGCGCGTACTCGCTGCCCTAGACTAAAGACCCAGCTTAACACCATCTCGGAGGAACTGTCGGTTGCAGTCCAGGCCTTCAGAGGCGACGCTTGAGATCGGCGCATCAGGAAGGCAGAAGAGCAAGATGCGTCGCTCTAAAAACTGAACCGGCAGTTGACCAAAACCAAACCTCCCGTTTGCCCGCTGACCAACAACGCGGGCAAACGCTGCTACGATGCCAAGGGCAGAGCGGATATCCTAGTCGAGCACTTCGAGGAGCAATTTATGCCGAACCCAGCAAGTGCGGAGTTCATGGAGCTTCATGCCCGGAAGGAAAGTCGCGTACAGGAGTTGCTGTCGTCACCCGCGCCGCCTCTTGCAGGAGAGTGGTTCATCTCCCCTGCTGAACTGCGGAGGACAGTAACCCGCCTGCAACCGAGGAAGGCGCCGGGGCACGACGGGATTACCAACGCTGCACTCCGACAGCTGCCCAATAGAGTCATAGTAGAGCTTGGTCGACTCTACAATGGGATATTGCGGACATCCCACTTCCCGGAGGACTGGAAAAAAGGCAAAATCATCGTCTTGCCGAAACCCGGGAAGGACAGGCGTAGAGCTGCCAGCTACAGGCCGATCACGCTATTACCACACATAGCTAAACTGTTTGAAAGATTGCTGCTGAGACGTCTCCGTCCGTGCATCCAACTTCGGGCGGAGCAGCACGGATTCAGGAGGGGTCACTCTACAGTCACACAACTGACTAGAGTGCTGCACCTGCTTGCGGCTGAATACAATCGTAGCCGCATATCGGGCGTTAGGCATGAGTCGGATATATCAAAACGAATCTAAAATCCGATTTCAAACACAAATCGATTCGTATAGATTGCTCAAACTAGAAAATCCGATTTCAAAAATCGACCTAACTAGCTAAACTCTTACGATCTGTCGATCGACAATATCCAAATCTAAACGCAAACTGTTGCGTAGAAATCCAAATCCGTTTTTTCAGTGTCTCTCTCGATGACGTGAAGTTTAAGATTCAGATTTCGGTTTGTCGGCTATGGAATATAGAAATCTATTACACATTGAGATATGGGATCAATATTATCCTTACTGCTTAGTACGTAAAGTCTATATTGGCTTTGCGAGATTATGCGTTGCTGAATTTTTGGTTCAGTGTGCGATCAATATCATTCTTATTGTTAAGTCGTTTAAAGCTATATTTGCGAGATTGTGTGATGATTTATTTTTGTTTTTAGTTAAGTGTTTCCTTACTTAAAATAATTTTTTATTTTCATGTTGTTATGTTTTAGACTTTAGACGTAAATTTAATCCTGGTGACAACTGCTCTCATGCCTGTCAGTCGTAACAGTGTAGTGTATTATATTATTTACTGATATTTATTGCCTTAATACCTTTTTGTTTAGTAAATATATGAAAAAAGTTTATAAAAATGTTTAAAAATCAGGAGTGAATTGTGCGTGAGTGTACGTTTTAAGTAAGTAAGTTATTGATCATAAAATAATTTATCCCCATTTGTCGAAAATATATCGCTCAAAATGCAATATTGTCGCGATATCCGTTCCGTGCGAACGAATTTTTTCAAAGACGGGATTAATAATAAATGAAAAGAGGTGTCGTCTAAAGTCGTCTAAAGTGGAGCAAATTGCGTTTTTAAACGCAAATCTTAATCCAAACAGGTTCTGAAATAAAAAAATAAAAAAGCGAAAAGAAACCAAAAAAATATAATAAGAAATCATTGTAAATATACCGATTATTAAATGCGCCAGAAAAGTTCTAATTTCATACAAAATTTTTCTGCTAGTCCTAAGTCTAGATTAAAGCATGTTGGTAATCTCGCAAATCTGTTTCTGTATTAGATTTGCGTTTGTCGTTTTGTTAACTTATAAAACGATATCTAAGTACGCAAACGAATTGGCGTGGCTAAGCGATACTGAAATCGGATATTTAAAAACGGATTTTGAAATCGATTTTGAAATCTGAAATCGGATAAATATCGGTTTGCGTTCAAATCCAAAAACGCCCATGCCTATTGGGCGTCTTCCTCGATACCGAGAAGGCGTTCGACCGGATGTGGCACATAGGATTATTATATAAACTGGAAGAACAGACCAGTGTCCCTCCTGCTATGTTGCGGTTAATGGCGTCTTTCCTGGAAGACAGGAAGTTCTACGTCTGCGTAGAGGACGCCGAGTCCGCAACAAGAACCATCAGAGCCGGCGTCCCACAGGGCAGCTGTTTGTCACCAGTCCTGTACGCGGCTTACACCAACGACATACCTACACTGGCAGGCAGGCTCCAAGAGCGGGAGGACGACGTCGAGCTGGCGCTATACGCGGACGATAGCGCCTATTTCACCTCGTCCAGAAGAGCCCACATAGCCACTGCCAAGATGCAGCGTCTGCTGGACCTGCTGCCACCATGGCTGGATGAGTGGAGGATGGTCGTCAACGTTGGTAAGACGACCGCTCTGCTCACTCGCCGTCTCAAGAAATTTCCACCTCCGCTGACCCTCAACGGCCAGAAGATTGCGTACCAGAAGGCTGTAACTTACCTTGGGTGCAGGATCGACAGGACGCTGCGCATGACCGCGCACGTCGACTTCGTCGTCCGCAGGGCCCGATGTGCGCGGGCGACGCTCTTGCCGGTCCTGGCATCCAAGTTGCCGATAAGAACTAAGCTCCGGATATACAAGATGTATATCCGGACCATCATCACCTACGCTGCACCGGCCTGGTACGCACTTCTGAGCGATCCTCTGAGGCGGCGACTGCAGGCCCAGCAGAATCTGACATTAAGGACGATCGTCGGAGCAGGTCGCTACGTCCGGAACGACGTAATAGCGGCAGACTTGAAGATCGAGAACATCACCGACTTCGTGGCCCGGCTAGCGCGCGGCATGTTTGACCGTGCCGATAACGGGCCACATGAACACCTCAACGGCTTTGCGCCGTTGCACACCCGGCCACCGGACGGGCGACCTCTTCCAAGAGAACTCCTCTCTGTATGTGATTAGAGAGTTGAGTAACAACCCACAATGCCGCTGAAAGGCCAACTTCGACTTCTATTGGACAACCTCTCTTTTTCCCGTAATTAACCAACTACGGGAAAAACATTACCGATTACGGACTAACCCGGACTTACTATATTATGCCTAAATAGGCTATAAGGACTGCCCCATAGTGATGGGCCATGAGGAACACCCGGGCAATGGGGTACACCCCGAGGCCCGATACCTGCATTGTCCCTCGGGACATTGTAGACGACATCACGTAAGCGCACAAATGGCGCGGCTCACTTTCGCGTTTAGCTTCGAGGTAGTTCAGTAAATTGATTTTTCTTGCAAATCGGGGAAGTTCGGAGAAACTTCGGGGAACGTTCGGGAAAAGTGCAAGACCAGCAGTCAATAAGAAGAAGAAAGAAAAAGTATAGGGAAGTGATAGGGAAAAGTAATTACCACCTCACGGAAGGGTTTGAAGATAATTGCTGTTTTATTCCCAAGGAATTCTCCCCTTAAAGTGATACAGTCCATATCGAAGAATTAAGGCGTTGGGACCGGGACGACTTCGGAAGACCCGTAATCACCGCCTGAACCTATTTTCTGAAAAGGAAGAGGTTATCGCCCTTGTGTGTTACTCCGTTGCGGAGATCACATACGTTGTTCCCGAACCCAACGTAGGCGTTATAGGAAGCCGGATCGAGAGAAGCCTCGATTCCCCCTTCTGTTTCTTAGTTTAACGTTTGTCTGGTTCCTTTTCAATACTAGACAAAAGCTAGTAGTACCAGTCCACCGAGTCAGTAATTCATTCTTAAGGCGATGTATACGCTTTTACAACAAAATCCCAGAAAATATACCAAATTTGAGATAAATAGAGTTCAAAAACTTTATTAACCTAAGTTTGTATAAAAAGAGTTATTATAATGTGCAACTATATCACCAGCTTTCTTGCAGATCGGAGCATCAAGGTCGTTGTAGAAGGTGCATGTTCCGATTAAAGCCTATTAATGCTGGCGTTCCACAAGGCTGCGTGCTATCACCAACGCTGTTTCTTCTGCATATCAATGTTTTTTTTATTTGCAAATATATAACATTCATTGCTATACGGATCACAGCACTGTTGATGCTCTGTGCCACTGCCAATATTTCTCGGGTAAACGTCTTCGAGTACCGGGATATACTTGTGTCTGAAGTCGAGTCTTTGCTGAATGAAGTCTCGAATTGCGGGCGACTAAATCTAGTCCCGTTTAGCCCTCAGAAGAAACAAGTTTGCGCGTTAACCGCTAAAAAGAACCTCTTTGTCGTATCTCCTCAGTATCAAGGCACTCCCCTTGTTGCCTCAACCAGTATAGGAATCCTCGGCACAGACGTATCGAGTGACGTGCAGTTTCGTTGTCCCTCGGGAGAAGGCCAAATTGGCCTCTAAAAAGCTTGGCATGCTCAGCAGAGCGGGACAGTATTTCATACCGGCACACTGCCTGCAACTTTACAAGGCGCAGGTTCGGCCTCACATGGAATACTGTTCCCATCTCTGGGCTAAGGATTCCCAGTGCCAGCCAGCTCCTTCCATTTGATCGCATCCAGCGCAGAGCTGTTCGAATCGTCGGCAACCAAGCTCTTTCCAGCTTGACTCACTGGCACTGCGAAGAGATATTGCATCTCTTTGCGTATTTTATCGTATCTGTCAAGGGGAGTGCTCTGAGAGATTGTTCGGATTAATCCCAGCCGCCAAATTTCCTGAACGCACTACGCGGCAAGCCTCACGACACACCATCTGGATGCTTTATGCTCCACCACTGTACATTTCACTAAGAATTTTCATCTGCGTACGACCTCTTTGTGGAATAGTTTACCACCAGCGATTGTTCCGGACCGATATGACCTTCTACGACAGGGACCTTCAAGAAAAGAGCTTACTGCTTTTTAAAAGGCCAGCAACGCATCTGCAATTCCCTTGGTGTTGTAGTTGTTCATGGGCGGCGGTAGTCACTTAACATCAGGTTATCTGTATGCTTGTTTGCCCACTCTCCTATAAAAAAAACTTAAGGAATTTATGGATGACCTCTGGAAAGGGTGACCACTACCAAGCTATTTCTAATTTGTTTTGTGTTATCAATTGTAAGATACATGATTGTAAGCTGTTATTTCAAAAATATAGTCCCGCTGGGTTTCTTGCTGGTTCTTCCCAGGACAGAGGATTTTTTGTGAACCAGTAGTAAATAAAAAGTAACTTTCAACAAGTATGCTTTTTGTGAATTAATGCTAAATATTCTACTTTATACAATGATGCTTTAGGGCACTTGATTCATACTAATAGTAGGTACTACTACTATATAATACCTACTAGCTACCTACCTAACTTATATATAATAAATTTTTTAATTCTAATTATTTCAAAAGTCAACAAGTCATTCTTCATAATGAATGCAAAAAATTACAAGGTTTTTGTTTTTCCTGTAAAATGTACTTTGTTTAATACGATTTTTTCTTCGGGAGCGTCAATTTAGCAATTATTTTTCAATTTTTTCATTTTAAGTCAATATATCATTAAAATATTATATCACTTATTCGTATTTCATTCAACCTTATCATGTTTAGAAAGCCTTGGATGGACGGCCATCTTGCTACAATTTGAATGACACGCTACAGTTTGGTAATGCTCAAGAGGCCTCTGCAAAATTGCAAGGAGAATGTATTTTGATTTGTTTAATAATAATAAAGCCTTTATTTTCCGAAATATTTTACATTATTGCACTAATTTAAAGTTTAGCTAAACTAAAAAAAGAATTTAAAAAGAAAGTACAGCATTATATAAACTAAAACTACACTTATATTACAAAATGTCTCTTATTTCGGTGTGTCTTTTGACAAAGGCCTCCTCCAACTCTTTCCACTGTTTTCTGTCTGCCGCCACTCTTATCCAAAAGCGTCCTAAGGTCAATTTTAAATCATCCTCCCATCTTCTTGCTTTACGACCTTGGCTCCTAGTACTGTCCCTTGGGTGCCAAACTGTCACCTGTTTGCTCCACTTTTCCTTTTTACAGCGAAGCATATGTCCAGTCCATCTCCGTTTAAGTTGTTCAATATGTGACAGTATATCTGTTAATTTTATTTTGCGCCTAATGTCTATACTACTCACTTTGTCCATTAGTTTCAATCCTAACATGCTTCTTTCCATGCTTCTCTGACATCTTACTAGTTTGTCTCTTTGGTGTTTTGTTAAAGCCCAGGTTTCGCAGCCATATGTAATGCTGGGTAGGATGCATGAATCAAAAATCTTTTTCTTGATCTTCATACCCAGTTCCTTGCTTTTCATGATTTATTTCAAGGCCCAATCCTTCTCCTAGTCGCAATTCTTTTGTCTATTTCTTTGCACATTTAGTCATTTGGCGATATTATCTGGCCTAGGTACAGGTACACATACTCCTCTACATATTCAAGTTCCGTTGATGGTTATGTCTATGGGGATTGAGTTGGTCATCATTTTAGTCTTGCTTATGTTAATTTCTAGACCTACTTCTCTACTTCTGTCTACTAGGGAAGTATTTTTCATGGACTTTAGTTTAAGTGGGTCCTCATTCATTATAACCAGATTGTCCGCAAATCTTAAATGACTCAATCGTGTTCCGTTTATGTTTAGTCCCAAATGAGCTCATTCCAATTTCTTATATTTACGCGAACACTACACATTGAAATAATACTCGTTTTTACGGAATTTATCGCGTATATTTAACTTTTTAATACCCGACGTTTCGAGAGCTTTACAGCACCCATGGTCACGGGAAGGACTGAGATGTTTAACGTCCAGGTGTCATAGTTAACCGCGGTTACCATAGATTAAGATTTAACTTTTGTTCCGATCTACACAGTACGAACTTATGGTATCATGAAGCCTTGCAGTTGTATGCTTGGGTTGGGATTTAATTTTATTTATTATAGGATCCCAAGCAGATGGTAGCACCCAGCCATCTTCTCTATTGAAATTAGGGTGTTTTTTGATTTCAATAGCCTCGCGAATCATCCTTGGAAGGAATCGGTGTTCTTTAGCGAGGATTTGTGGTCTATCAAATCTGATGTAGTGACGGGGGCGATCCTGTACATGTTCACAGACTGCAGACTTCCCGGAGCGTCGATTCTTCACATCAGCTATATGTTCTTTGACGCGGGTTTTAATTGATCTTTTAGTTTGTCCTATGTAGGAGAGACCACATTCACAATCAAGCTTGTACACTCCTGCATCTTGCAGAGGGACGTTACACTTGACTGACGGTAAAAACTGACCAATCTTCTTCGGCGGTTTGAAGTATGTTTTGATGGAAGCGCGCTTCAAGATGTAGCCAATCTTGTCAGTGACTCCTCTAACATATGGCAGTACAGCAGGTACACGCTCGACTGTGGCCGGCTTCACTCGTTCTCTGTGACGTAGGCGCGGGACCCGAAGCTTGGTGTCATGCAAAACTTGCTTGACGTGTTGGAGCTCGGCAGCCAGGTGTTTACTGTCACAGATCCCTCGTGCTCTCTGAAACAAAGATTTACCCACGGTAGCTAACTGTGAAGGATGGTGGTGAGAATCACCGTTTAAATATCTATCTGTATGGGTATTTTTTCTATACACATTCGGAATCCTGATAACACCTTGAGCCATACTGTGTATAGAAAAAAGACCCATACAGATAGATATTTAAACGGTGATTCTCACCACCATCCTTCACAGTTAGCTACCGTGGGTAAATCTTTGTTTCAGAGAGCACGAGGGATCTGTGACAGTAAACACCTGGCTGCCGAGCTCCAACACGTCAAGCAAGTTTTGCATGACAACAAGCTTCGGGTCCCGCGCCTACGTCACAGAGAACGAGTGAAGCCGGCCACAGTCGAGCGTGTACCTGCTGTACTGCCATATGTTAGAGGAGTCACTGACAAGATTGGCTACATCTTGAAGCGCGCTTCCATCAAAACATACTTCAAGCCGCCGAAGAAGATTGGTCAGTTTTTACCATCAGTCAAGTGTAACGTCCCTCTGCAAGATGCAGGAGTGTACAAGCTTGATTGTGAATGTGGTCTCTCCTACATAGGACAAACTAAAAGATCAATTAAAACCCGCGTCAAAGAACATATAGCTGATGTGAAGAATCGACGCTCCGGGAAGTCTGCAGTCTGTGAACATGTACAGAATCGCCCCCGTCACTACATCAGATTTGATAGACCACAAATCCTCGCTAAAGAACACCGATTCCTTCCAAGGATGATTCGCGAGGCTATTGAAATCAAAAAACACCCTAATTTCAATAGAGAAGATGGCTGGGTGCTACCATCTGCTTGGGATCCTATAATAAATAAAATTAAATCCCAACCCAAGCATACAACTGCAAGGCTTCATGATACCATAAGTTCGTACTGTGTAGATCGGAACAAAAGTTAAATCTTAATCTATGGTAACCGCGGTTAACTATGACACCTGGACGTTAAACATCTCAGTCCTTCCCGTGACCATGGGTGCTGTAAAGCTCTCGAAACGTCGGGTATTAAAAAGTTAAATATACGCGATAAATTCCGTAAAAACGAGTATTATTTCATTCCAATTTTCTAAACATTTGCTCAAGCACTGCTGTGAACAGCTTTGGTGAGAGTGGGTCACCTTGCCTGATGCCTCTATCGATTGGGAAAACGTCTCCTGTTGATTCTAGCCTGATTCTGGCTTTACTTTCACTGTAAATATTTTTGATGATATTAACATAGGCAGTTTGGATCCCCTGTTCTTTTAGACTCTGCCATACCGACTCGTGTTTAAGGCTATCGAAAGCTTTGGCATAATCTATAAAGGCTAGGTAAATGGTTTTATTGTATTCATTATATTTCTGTATGAGTTGTTTGACTGTATGTAAGTCTTTCCTGCACCCTGCCTTTTCCACGGGTTGATTATCATTGAGTGTGAGTGATATTCTGTCTAGAATCACTTTAGCGAAAACTTTACATTTGAGATGAGAGAAATGGGTCTATAGTTTCCTATATTGTCTTTTGGACCCTTTTTATGTAGAATTATTATATGTGATTTTGCCCATTGACGGAATGCAGCCGGTTTGTAGAGTATCATTGAAGACCTTTGTTAATACTGGGCTTAGTTCTTCAATTGTCCCTCTCATATGTTCGTTTGTGATTCTGTCTGGACCAAGGGCTTTTTCCAACTTCTGACTTTCTATAGATTTTTCTACTTCCTTTACTAATATTTCTGGTATAACTTCTATGTCATTGATCCTATGATTTTGTATATTATTATATTCTTTATCTGGCCATCGTATTTTTGGATGAATTGAACTATGTTCTTTGTACACTAAACGACAATAGTTTGTCACTATGTTTTGAATTTTTTTTTTGCGAGAAGTATTTGGCAGTGTTTTGTCTCTTAACTTCGGTATCCATTCTTTTCCCTGTTTTCGAAGTTCCTTAAGCGCTTTTTTTATGCCTCCTGTTTTACTAATGTGATGCTCTAGCGTTTTGATTCTTCTATTTTTCCTGTCAATCCCCATATTCTCGCGAATCTGTTTGCTAAGATTAGATATTTCTTTTTGATTTTCTTTCTTATCCTTTTTTTTAATTAAATTTTGTCTGTCTTCAATTAGTTTTAAAGTTTTTTCACTTAAATAGGATTTTGGATTCTCATTTATATGTATACTTGCCTGTTCTTTGAGATTGTCTTCTATTTTTTTATATTTTTCGTTAAGGTCTATATCTGAAGCAACTACTTCCATTAGATCTTCTGTGGTATCGTTTAGATTCCTCTTTCTACTAATTGTTTTTAAGTAGTTCATTTGAGAAACTTTTGGTCTAGGTTTTTTTGTACCACTTTCATTGAGGTAGCTGTGTATCACTAAACAACCCAACTTTGTTGGTTATTATGTAGTCGATTTCGTTTCTAGTCTTTCCATCTGGAGACATCCAAGTCCATTTATTTTTGGGTTTTTTGCGGAACATGCAATTTAGAAGTGTTAAGTTTGTCTCAAGCAGAAATTCTACCAATTTCTCTCCGTTTTTACTTCTTTTGCCACATCCATATTTCCCTATTATGTGTTCTTCCCCAGCTAATAGGGCGCCGACTTGAGCGTTGAAGTCACCCATGAGTACTATATTGTTATCCGAATAATTTTCAGTAATTTCGCTAAGTTTGTCGTAAAAATTATCTATGTCTGTTTTTGTTGCTTGTTCTGTCGGCGAGTATACTTGGATGACTGTCCATATTTTTTGGTGTTTTGGTAAGTTTATATGAATTACCGTTATTCTATCTGTTACCCCTTCGAACCCAATAATCTGGTTTTTGAGGTTTAGCTTTACCAAAAATCCTACTCCTCTTTGTCCAGCGACTTCGCCTTTGTGGTACATAATGAAGTGGCTTCTCTCTTCTATTCCTTCCCCTAATCTTCACATCTCGCTTATGCCTAAAATGTCCCACTTGATGTTTTTAATAGCTAACTCTAGCTCTTGTAAACTTTCCGGTGTTCTCAAGGTTCATGTGTTTAGTGTACATAGGTATAGACTACTTCGTTTTTGTATCCCTTTTTTTTGTATTTGATTTAGTTGACAAATTTTTTGGAGGGTGGTGGTCGGCCTCCCACACGATGACCGGCCGGTTTGGGGGACAATTTACTTCATTTTTTTCTTGCTGTTATAGTTTTTGTTGTGTCTGTATGTTGATTCTGGTTGGAAAAGGCCCTCACTTGTTTTTTGACATCTCTGACATCGAGGCAGACCTTTCGCGTGCTACATGTGAAAAGATGCTTGGTTTAATTACTTTCTTTGTTAAACTTATGGGTGTCTTTACTTTCTCAGTATTTATCTTGTTTAGTTTTTTCTGGGATGAAGTGGTTGGTGATCCTGAAATTGCTCTCTCTTCCTTTTTACGTGGTTAGTGGTCCTTGATTTTTTCACAATTAGCTTGTCATATTTTATAAACACTATGTTTCCATTTTCTCTTTCTGCTTACAGTTTTGGTTGTAACTGTTTGTGTATTTCAAGGACTTCCTTGGGAAAGTCTTCTTTGACATATACATTTGTGGGAAGGTTACACTTGTTTTTCAAAATAAGATGTTACTTCCAAGTTGTAAGAGATATTATCACCGGACGATTTTTATCAGATTGTGCTCAAATTTTGATTTGTTTAGCTACTTAAAAATAATTATATATCAAGATATTAGCATCATATTAAAGGGAAATGAATCTAGTTGGTTTTTCAAGTGTTTTGATGGTAAAAATCACCATATTTTACGCTTTCGGTACATAATATGTTATAGAAAGTTTTTTTTTCACTCGGGAATTGATATTAAACCTCATTTTAAGCATAAGAGTATCACTATCTATTTTTGAAATAAGTATGTTCCATCTATAAACATCTAGCTATTTTTTAGTATTTTTATCTTCGATTAAAACTACTTTTACGGACTTTATCGCGTTTATTTTACTATTATTTTTAATTCCCGACGTACCTTCTTTAACAATGACATCGAGACGTCGGTCATCTCAGTCCCCCGTGATCATGGGTGCTGGAAAGCGCCCGAAACGTCGGGAATTAAAAATAATTGTAAAATAAACGCGATAAAATCCGTAAAAGTAGTTTTAATCAATGTGTAGTGTTCGCGTAAATATAAGAAATCATTATTTTTATCTTCGCTGTAGCTATTATATTTTAGCTGTTACAAAGGTTTTTGCTACCGAGGAGCGGGGACAGATTCCTGCGGCTTGAGGAGGTGAGTTATCGGATGTATGACGCATATTTATTTGTGCAGGCCAGACGTTAGAGTGGTTGATCATTATTATTACAAGTGAAGATAAACTATAATATTAATAATAATAATAGCTATATTTCTCTACACTTTTACAGAGTTATCAAAATTATAAATAAATACATAGAACTATTAGAAAGTTCTTCTTGTTTTATGTAGTCCCTCTTGGGTAAAAGCCTCCTCCAATTTGAGCATCTTGTATATGGAAGGCTTTGAGAAAAAATAAATGAAAAATACATAAGTGTGCTAAAGAACATATATGCTAAGAGTACAAGCAAAATAAAACTAGAATGACACGGAGAACAGTTTGAAATTGGGAAAGGAGTGAGGCAAGGTGACCCTCTTTCACCCACACTATTTATAACCGTCCTAGAAGACATATTTCAAAACCTAGAATGGAAAAACAAAGGTATATGGATACTAAATAGAAGATTAACACATTTACGATTTGCTGATGACATAGCTCTATTTAGTGAATCTGCGACTGAATTAGAAATCATGCTTCAGAGCCTGAACACCCAAAGCCAAAAAGCAGGACTTCAAATGAATGTATCTAAAACAAAAATAATTACAAACAGCTCCAAAAAACCAATCAAAATAGAAGGAAAATCCATTGAATATGTATATTTAGGCAAATTGATATCTTTCGAACTAAACAACACTGAAAAAGAAATAGACAGAAGAATAAATATAGCGTGGAAAAAATATTGGGCTCAAAAAGAAATTCTCAAAGGAAATTACAGCCTAAGATTGAAAAAGGTCATAATGGACTCGTGTATCCTCCCAAGTCTAACATATGCAAGCCAAACATGGGTGTACACTGCAAGAGTGAAAAAAAATTTTGTCTTGCTATGGAGAGGAGCATCCTTAAACTAAGGAGAATACAAAAAACGAGAAACATAGATATTCGAAAGAAAACGAAATTAACGGATGCACTTCAGCATAGTCAAACACAAAAAAGGAAATGGGCAGGACACATAGCAAGATACCAGGACAAAAGATGGACCTACCAAACAACAAAATGGAAGGGCCCATTTGGCAAGAGAAGTGTGGGTTGGCAAAGGAAAAGATGGGTGGATGACATTAGTAACATAGCAGGAGAAGAATGGATGCAAATTGCCAAAAACCGTGAAGAAGGCTCAAAGTGAAGATATACTGTCATATTGTTACGCGCTCCAATCGACGATATACTAGCGCCATCTAGTGTCAGGAACGAGAGCGAGTAGAGCGTGTAAAGAATGACATCACAGATCTTTCGACCCACAGCGCCACCCGAAGAACTAAGTTTCTAGAAAATCTATACTCGCAAACTCGTCCCTTTGCGCGCATTTACCTGAAGATTAGGGATGTTTCTTTGCTAATTTAAATAAATAGGCGCTGCAATATGCGATCGGAGTACAGAGTTTAACTCGGCGACACAAGCGAAGCTTCGGAGCGGAATTAAGTGAATTAGTGTGTTTAATTATAGTGTTTTTAACTTTAATTTGTATAAAGTAAATTAAAGTTTTAATTTAGGTAATTTTATCGGCAATTTTTATTGTCACGAACCTCAAGCTCGTAACAATTGGTGTCAGAAGTGGGATAAAATAATGCCGATTTTACCTAAGGAGGAAACGGAGGGTGTCCGTACCCGAAGTCAACGCCAGCAGGAGACGGACCAGAGGAGATTTGATGGAACAACAGCTCCCGTAGTAGTTACAACACCTTCGCTACGTGGATTCAAAGTGCCGCCGTTCGACGGTACCTCTTCCTGGTCAGCCTACAAGATCCAGTTCGAGGCTGTTATGAAGGCGAACGGCTGGAATAAAAGCCAGGCCATGACTGCTCTCACACTAGGCCTGCGCGACCAGGCCTTAACAGTTATGGAAGTTCTCGGTGAGGAAGTGACTTATGAGCAACTCCTTGAGGCATTGGAGGCGAGATATGGCGACGCTCACCTGGAACACGTCTTTCGTGCGCAGCTTAAAGATCGTGTGCAGCGCATCAACGAAAACCTGCAGCAGTGGGCTCTAGAAGTGGAGAAGCTGGTGCGAAAAGCATACCGGTCTGTACCTACGCTCATTGAAGGGAACCTGGTGCAGACATTCATCGACGGCATCCGCGACCTGGAAGTCAGAGCTGCTGTGAGGCTCGGGCACCACGAGACGCTTAAGGACGCCTTGACCCATGCACTGGAAGTGGAAGCCGTGCGGCAGGATCATCGTTCACCTCACGCTAGGGAGGTTGCAGCAGTTACGGTTCGCGACCACAATAAAGGATACAGCCCTAGGTGCTATGGCCGTGGGGAAAGGGGCCATCTTCGGTCCAGCTGCTCTAAGCACACCCTAGGAAGGGAAGGTGAACGGTCTCAGAAAGGAAGTGCGGCTAACAGCACCGCCCAGCAGCAGCAGGAATACGACTTTGAGATCGAACATCGCAGCGAGAAATCTCATGGCAACGCAGATGCATTGTCAAGAAGACCTTGTCCTGAAGATGGCAACCATTGTAGTAGGCAAGGTAAGGAAGTGGTATCCGTGAGGATGCTCAGGACAGACTACCTCAGCAACGGGTGGAGGGACAGCCTACGACATGCACAGCAGGAAGATCCGGACATCAAGCCGATTCTGGGATGGATGAAGGCCCGTGCTACCAAGCCTAAGTGGAGGGACGTCTCAGCGATGAGTTCAACCACGAAAAGCTATTGGGCCCAATGGGACAGCTTGCTGCTTCAGGATGGAGTCCTGTGCCGTAAATGGGACAATGGTCGAGGAGACAGCTGTCGTTTACAAATGGTTGTCCCTAAAGCTAAAGTGCCGAATGTTCTACAGCTGTGCCATAATGGTCGTTCAAGAGTCCATCTGGGAGGTAAACGAACTCTACTGAAGGTCCGAGAACAGTTTTACTGGGTCCATTATCGTGACGATGTCGAGGATTGGTGTCGTACATGTACAAGTTGTGCGGCTGTGAGGGGACCTCAGGCACGGAGTAGAGGAGCGTCGAAATTATACAATGTTGGTGCACCACGGGATAGGACAGCCCTTGACATTGCGGAGCCGTTACAGAAAGGCGTAAGAGGGACTCCTAAGATCGTCCATGTGGATCGCTTGGCGCGTTATCATGGGACCGATAATGCTCGGGACGAGCATGTCTTAGGAGGGGGCAGTGTTACGCGCTCCAATCGACGATATACTAGCGCCATCTAGTGTCAGGAACGAGAGCGAGTAGAGCGTGTAAAGAATGACATCACAGATCTTTCGACCCACAGCGCCACCCGAAGAACTAAGTTTCTAGAAAATCTATACTCGCAAACTCGTCCCTTTGCGCGCATTTACCTGAAGATTCGGGATGTTTCTTTGCTAATTTAAATAAATAGGCGCTGCAATATGCGATCGGAGTACAGAGTTTAACTCGGCGACACAAGCGAAGCTTCGGAGCGGAATTAAGTGAATTAGTGTGTTTAATTATAGTGTTTTTAACTTTAATTTGTATAAAGTAAATTAAAGTTTTAATTTAGGTAATTTTATCGGCAATTTTTATTGTCACGAACCTCAAGCTCGTAACAATATTATTGTACTGTATGCTGTCTTTATATATTGTAATCTTGTTCTTTTATGTTGAATAAAACGAAATATCTATTGGGTTTTAATTTCTTTATCAATCTATTCAACAAAATCTTTTTAAAATGTTAACGAACGATACAACCTCTCCTTCATTAAAAATAAACATGGTTTCAAGATTTCTCAACCATACCTCAAGCTTCATATACAGGAAGCAGATCTAAAATGGCGTCTGGTGGTATATATTCACAATATTTTTACGCCAAACCAAAAGATTTCTAATTCAACCAAGCCTAATTGCCTGTCAACCATCTGTCAATGACAGTCTCTTCACCTATATGGGGCTGTTCTTTTTATGTGGCAAATATTCAATTGCTTGATTGCATAATTTATTTAAAAGCCAAAAATGAGATCCGTGCACAATATTCTCTCGCAATCAGAAAACGAAAGCCTTGCAGGCAGTCCATTACTGAATACATCCAAGCTCTCAGGCAATTAGCATATGATTGTTATTTCAAAAATGTAATGGCAGAGCAAAATAAGAACGATTATATTCATCATGCCTTAATATCGGGCTTAGTTCAAAATATACAACAAAGAATTTTAGAAAACATAGCTTTGACGTTGGACAAATCTCAAGATCAAGCTTTATCTTCTAAACTGCTGACAAAATTCTTTAGCTTATTTAATACCAGCGTAAAATATCAGCTTAATGCTGTGTTTCGTAAGGTGAGTGTAGGGAACTGTAAGAATCTTTTAACTGGAAACAAGGCATTCCATCCTAGTCCTCAGGGGGTGACAACGCATCACATTTTGATTCTTAATCGAGGATAAAAGTAGACATCTATGGGCCACAGCGTCCACTTACCAGCAGGTGGACTGTGTGCTCGTTTATCACCCATAAACTAAAAAACAATCCTCAAACACAAAAACCGATTAGTAGTGATGATAGATCAAACGAAGATATACTGTCACCTTACTTACTATATTTGTCAATTCTTAATTCTGTCTATATAAAATATGTAATCTTTGGGTTGGGTTTACAATTCGGTCGCCTGAATTTGAAGATTCTGTCACTGTGGGAGGGTCAACGGGGTTATCTGAAGCACCCCCACTCGATTTTTGCTGCCAGAGCAGCGTCGAAGTATTATATAGAAAACATAGCTTTGACGTTGGACAAATCTCAAGATCAAGCTTTATCTTCTAAACTGCTGACAAAATTCTTTAGCTTATTTAATACCAGCGTAAAATATCAGCTTAATGCTGTGTTTCGTAAGGTGAGTGTAGAGAACTGTAAGAATCTTTTAACTGGAAACAAGGCATTCCATCCTAGTCCTCAGGGGGTGACAACGCATCGCATTTTGATTCTTAATCGAGGATAAAAGTAGACATCTATGGGCCACAGCGTCCACTTACCAGCAAGTGGACTGTGTGCTCGTTTATCACCCATAAACTAAAAAACAATCCTCAAACACAAAAACCGATTAGTAGTGATGATAGATCAAACGTAGATATACTGTCACCTTACTTACTATATTTGTCAATTCTTAATTCTGTCTATATAAAATATGTAATCTTTGGGTTGGGTTTACAATTCGGTCGCCTGAATTTGAAGATTCTGTCACTGTGTGTGGGTTATCTGAAGCACCCCCACTCGATTTTTGCTGCCAGAGCAGCGTCGAAGTATTTTTAATAATTTTTTTTAAAATATTGGTAAATGACTAAATAATTACGTTTTTGACATTTCATCTGTCAATGTCATATCAATATATAGTACTGAATCGATATTTCGAAAGTACCCCAACACATAAAGAATGACAGTTTTTAATTCAATCATTCAATGTTACCTGTACTTTATTGTATCTTTTGATAGTGTAAATATACTTTTAACGCAAATCAAAAAAAGATTGATTTTTGCGAAATCGATCTTTAAGATTTCGATTTTTTGTGAATCGATTCATCCAATTTCAATTTGGATAGATTTAAAAATGTGTAAAGTTAATCGTTAGGCCGGCCATTTTGTTGACAGCTTTTCATCAACGTGATGAAAAGCTGTCAACCGTTGCTTGTTGCTTCCGAATTTCAGAATTTTGGTGAATAGTGGAATATTTGTGGCGGCGGAATACTGCTAAATATCGCAAAGATCCTTTCTTACAAATAGTGGCAGCATAAATTAAAGTAGTTATAAAACTTAATATTTTGGTAGTACGTTATGTTGAGTGCAATAGCGAGCAAAGCGAGCCTGAGACGTGGGGCACCCCGACTCGGACAGGTTAGGTTAGAAGGGGATGACGGGGTTGAGTGAGCAAGCAAAGCGAGCAAATAGACCCAGTATTCTTCTTCATGGTTATTTTTTTGTAAACCACTCAGAAGTAGGAGCCCCGCAAAGCGGGGCTCCGTCTACCGGACTTCCCTCGACTGCACCACGTTAAGTGGCGTGGGGCTTCAGTCCCCCAACTCTTCTTCTTCTTTCTTTTGTGGCGGTTTGATTAAATTCGCCAATGACGTATAGAGTAGAAAATGAAAGCTTATGAGTTTAATTAAAATAAGAGTCTGTGATAATACAAGGATTCAGTTTTCCTCCGAGAATTTTGACAAATCTATTTGTTGAGTTACCTAGAACAAATATGACAAACACAGGTGTTAGACTCTTACCCATATGTTAAAAGTGACAAGGATTTAAAGTTTCATATTATTAGTATTAATAAAATCACATAAAATATACACAAAAGGAGTACTGGTATATGTTAAAAGAGAATTAAAATCTATAGGTCGAGGAATATAAGGAGGAAGGTAATCATAAAGGGAGGAGGATAATTTGGGACAGTTGAAAAAAATATGGTTTGTGGAACCTTCATCTAAGCCACATTCACACAATGAGCTATCCCTTACTCTGATTTTTGCCAGATGTGCATGTGTACAGGCGTGTCCAATTCTTAATCTACAAATGATTGAAGTTGCATGTTTATTTGCTTTGTTAAATTTAAAGAACCAAGGCTTGGGAGGAATAACCTCTTGGATGGCAGCATAGTGCTTACCTTTAACATTTTTGGAAACTTCCCATAATTTATTCCAATTTTCATTCAGTTTCCTTTTAGCTAGCAAAATTAGGTCATGTGAGTAAATTAAATTTTGTAGAATGCCATTAGCAATTGCATTTTTAGCGAGTACATCAGCTGTTTCGTTACCATGGATACCACTGTGGCCTGGAATCCAGGCCACTGAAACATGGATTCCTTTAAGATGGCATCTGAATAGGGTATTTTTTATTTTAAGAATTAGTGGAAATTTATGTTTGTTATGGAATTGATTGGACAAAATAGCTAACAAACAACTTTTTGAATCTGTGAAAATAACTGTTTTATTAAGATTATGTGACTCTACATATAACAAAGCTTCACTGATTGCAGTTGCTTCACCGGTAAAAGTGGAGGATAGTGAGGGGCATTTAAAGTTAAGAATGATTTTGAACTTAGGAATCCAAACAGCAGCTCCAGTATAGTCTTCATCAGACTGTTTTGAAGCGTCTGTGTACATGACAAGCCAATCTTTAAAGGTGTTTTCTATAATTTCTTTTAATTTCAAATTTGCCATTGGAGAATCCTTTTCTATACCTAGATCTAGATGAATGTCGGGTTGGAAAACAATAGCCTCGTAAGGAACATCAAAGAGTGGATTTATTTTACATTGAAAGATTGGGTAAGGAAGCTGAAGAAAAATTACAAAACTTTTAAACAAGCAGGGAGAGTCCTTATGGGTCCAGTATCGGTCAGATGAGATATACTCTGAAAGAAGGTGCAATTTAGGAATTAGGGGATGATCTGAAAGCTGGCATATCTTAAATAAGAATCTGTCTGAAAGGTATTGCCTTCTTAATCTTAAAGGAGGATCTACGCACTCAACCTGAAGAACATTTATTGGTGAGGATTTCATTGCCCCTGTAATAATGCGAAGGCATTTCGATTGAATTTTGTCCATTACTTTTAGGGATGATTTATTGCAAGGCTCCAACAGAAAACATCCATAGTCAAGGTGGCTTCGTATTAAAGCATTGTACAGTAATTTCTGAGAAAAAGGATGGGACCCCCACCAAACACCTGACAAAGACCGAAGAATATTTATGTTTTTTTCGCATTTTTGTGTTATATATTCAATGTATGGACCAAAGGCCAATTTCGAATCAAGGATAACTCCCAAAAATTTAACATTGCCTCTAACTGGAAAAGGTTGCTTATCATATACAATGGATATATCGGGAATTCGCCTTTGGCGGGAAAAGATCACCACACTACTCTTGGCCACAGATAAAGAGAGGCCATGATTAGTTAACCATTCTTGTAAATAATCCATGGATGAGTTTAGACGGGAACATGCCACTGTGAAGTTGTTTGAGGAGATGTATAGAGCTAAATCGTCTGCATATTGAAGAACATTACAAAAAGAGTTTACTGAAAGTTCTAAATCGTGAGTATATATAGAATAAAGGAGAGGACTAAGAACTGAGCCTTGTGGAAGTCCTTTCCATATAGTTTTTGGGGGAAGCAGGAGATTTTTAACATTTATAGATATTGATCTAGAAGAGAGAAAGTTAGAGACGTAATTGACTATCCTCACTGGAATGCTCAGATTAAGCATTTTCTGCCTGAGCACAGGAAGTAGCACATTATCATATGCAGAAGAAATATCCAAGAAAACTCCTATGAGAAATTCATGTTTTGAGAAAGCAATATGAATATCTGTGACCAAAGTACTTAGGCTATCCATGGTACTTAAACCTTTTCGGAAACCGAATTGGCTTTTAGGTAAGAGATTATTCCTTTCCAAAAACCACTCCAAGCGATTTTTTATTAAATGTTCCAAGATTTTTGCCAAAGTACAAGAAAGGGCAATAGGTCGGTAACTGGAAGGGTCATTGCTAGACTTACCTGGTTTGAGAATGGGCAAAATAATTTGGGTTTTCCATTCAGCAGGAGGATTACCAGTAATATAAATAAAATTTAAAATGGATAGTAAGACAGTTTTAGTGTTCTCACTACTATTAATTATAAATGAATAAGGAATCCCATCAATACCTGGTGAGGAGTCTTTAAGGCCATTGAGTACAGTAAACAATTCTTGAGAAGAAAAGGGGGAATCAAATTTATCATTTGTTTTTAAAAAAGCAGAATTAAAAACTAGGCATTCATCATAAGATGGGACTGTTTGTGGTGCAAGTTTATTAGAGAATTCATCTATCCACAGGGAAGGATCATTAGAAATTATATTTTCACTAGAAACTGCACAGCGATATTTTTTAACATTTCTCCAGACCAAAGATGGGGGAGTCCTAGGTGACAGTGACTCACAGAATTTAAACCAACCAGTTCGCTTTTTGTCTGACAGTAATTTTAAGGTTTCTGCAGCAATTTTTTTATAGGAGATATAATTCTCTGCAGTCATAGAACGGGAGTATATTAATTCAGCCTCTTTTCTTCTCCTACAAGCTGCTGAACAATCTTGGTCCCACCAAGGAGGGGAAGGATACTTATTTTTGAAAGGTTTTTTTAAGGGGATTGACTTATTAGCAGCAGAAATAATTGCATTTCTGAACTCTATATATACAGGAGCAATATTATCATTGTTAATTGGGGGAAGATTTGCAACCTCTTGTTCCAAAACTGTAGAATATAATTGCCAATTAGCTTTGGATAGATTATACTTTAGTCTTGGGCAAAATGTAAAATTTATTCCAGGTGAAGTAGGAGGAGTGATGAATATAGGAAAATGGTCACTGCCATAGCTAGAAGGTAATATTTGCCACAAAAGAAGGGAAGCAATATCTGGGGAGCAGAGAGTTAGGTCAACGGCACTTCTAACATTTTGTAATGGGGATACTCGACGGGTAGGAGACCCGTCATTTAGAATACAGAGATTAAAATTATCAATAAGATCTAAAAATGAGGGAGCCAGTGAATCACACAGATGGGAGCCCCAAACAGTATGATGCATATTAAAATCTCCCAAAATAACCATAGGAGGTGACAGAGAAGAAATAAGTGTTGCAAGTTCTGTTAAAACATTTGCATCAGGATTAGGAATGTAAACAGAGAGAATAGAGACATCAAGGGCCTTAATAGCAACAGCATTAACTGCTGGACTATGAGAAGGGAGAGGAATTTGTGAAAATGTAACTGTTCTTGAAATTAAAATAGAGGTGCCAGCACGACCATCACTCCTATCATCCCGGAGGCATGCATAGCCTGAAACCCTAAAATGAGACTCAGGTCTAAGCCATGTCTCCTGGATGGCAAGAATGAAGGGATGAAATTTATTAATGAGGTAAATGAGTTCATTTTTTTTATTTCTAATGCTCCGACAATTCCATTGAAGAATTGGCGGGACTGCGAATGTTACGGGCTAAGGAGGAAAGCTGAGTAAGTTTTTGGTGTAAGCTGAGAGGAAGTTCCGTATCATTAAAACGGGAGATCATGTTAATTAGAATTGATATCATAAGTTCGCAGAAATTATCATTACTAGAGGAGTTGTTGTCATTTCCCAGTAGAGCACACCCATTAGGAAGGGAAGAATTAGGATTCTCAACAATTGCCTGATGGGCTGCCATATCATATCCAGTATTTAATGATTGGCTATAGGTACGTTGAGGGATAAAAATTGTTTTTTTGTATGATGCAGTTTGTGAGAGCTGAGCCGAAGGGGTTGAAAGACTGTCAGTTATGGTATAAGGGGTCTGTTGAGAACAATTACGAGGCTGGATTCTTGTTGTATCAGCAAAGGATCTTTTTGTCTGAGGGAATCTAGCTGAAGCTTCTAAATATGAGATATTTTCTTGTGACATAACAAGTTTAATAGATTTTTGCCTTAGATGTTCAGGACAAGTAGGGTCTTTTGCGGTGTGGGGACCTGAGCAGAATAGACAAGTAGGAGTTTGTCGAGAACAAGCTAAACCTTCATGATTCTGTGCACACACAAAGCAGCGAGGAGATGATCGACACTGGGAAGTAACATGGCCAAATCTACAACATTTATGACACTGAATTAGTGGCAAAATATATTTTTCTACTGGCATTGAAGTGTAAAAACAGTAAATATGGGGAGGAAGTTTTTGTCCAGAAAAAGTTAGAACAACCGTCTGAGTTGGAACCCATGAAACGCTATTGCTGTCACTAACTGATCGTCTATTAAGTCGCCGTGCTTTAATTATAGAACCGTAGCCAGAGGGAATTTCTATAGCTGCTATTAATTCTTCTAGTGTCCACTCTATGGGAACTTGTCTAACTAGCCCCATACGAGTGATACTATATGAGGGGATGGTTGCTTCATATTTGGAAATTTGGAGAGCTGGGTGATCGATAAAGGTGTTTGCATCTGCAGCTGTTTTAAACTCCACTGATATTCTATTTCGTCCAACTTTTTTGACTCCATCATGAACTATATTTTTAATATTGTTATGATACAGAAAGTGACCAAATTTAATTGGTTTAAGAGTTACTCCAGACAGCTGATCATTTGAGATTTTACTTACATGAACTAGAAAAGGAGCGGCATCATCTTGAGAGTACTTAACTTTTTTATTAATAAAATCAGGATGGGTATATGAGGATTGTATTGAAGGAAACTGTTGTTTTGGATCAGAAATAACTATTTTTTGTGGATGGGCAGACTCGTTACTTACTTGGGCACGTTTACGGTTAATTAGATCTACATTATCAATGTTAATGGGTAAGGAAAAGGAATCATTGCGACCCCTTCCGGGATCGGGAGGTTCGTCCTCCATTATATTACTACAACAAAAAATTACATAAAAACGGCACAACTACAAACACTTACTAATTTACAAATATTAAAACCTCCACCAAGACAGAAAAATTTACTATAGTAACTCAACAACACTTAATAAAATAATAAATTTTAAGCAAAAAAGGCACGACACTTGTATCTCTCACTTCCTCCGAAAAAAGGACCGTCCCCCAACTCTCTCTCCCCATAAATCAGGTAAAAATTGTCATAAAAAAAGCGAAATATAACCTCAAAATGAGATTTTTAAACATTTATAATAAAAAACTAAGCACGTCCGGCAGGAAGGGGAAGTAGTGGGTGACTCTAGAACTCCTCCCCCTCCCTCCATACCACACCCCACTCCGTAATTCAGGCGACCGAATTGTAAACCTTACCCTAATCTTTTATATTTGACAAAACCAAATTTCTATTGGTTTCCACTGTATCACAAATACAAGTAATTTTCAATTTACAAAAAAATAAAAAATAGATAAAGTATATAAATTACCCTTTGATTATATACTTGTCATAATCAAAGAAATTACCTAATTTGCGTCCACTCTCTGAGACCAAATGATCCACCAACAACGAATAAAATAAATGGCAATCCATATCTAAATGACTTTCTTTTACTATATGATAAAAAAACATTTTTTAAAGAATCTAAACGAAAATATATTTTTTCCACCATATCCACAGATAACTTTAAAACACAGACAACATCAACACCATAGATTACTGACTATATACTAGAGATTAGACGTGGGCGTTATTTCACGTCACTAGATACAGTAACTGGCTACGCGGCATGTAACCGAATCACTAGTTTCGAGTCATGTTACAAGTAGTGATTTTTGTAAATGCGTGATTATGATTACTGTTACCCGTGATTATTGCGGGAGTCGACTGTCGGTCGCTCGAGCGCAAAGCGCACATGTGGCATACAACAATAAACAAACCATCGTAAGTAACAGTTTTATTGTACGTTTAATTTTCATACGTAAGACTATAGACATAAACAATAAAATAGAGTAATCTCTGTTTGTAGATATTTAACGGTTTGTGATTCCGGGAAGCGAGTCACATTGAATTTAAATAAAATAATTTTTAAAACATTTTTGACGGAGTCATGAACTCGTTTATTCATAAAATTAAAATATAACTAAAAAATGAGTATAAAAAATTTAAAAATTTAAATGTTTATAATATTATAAAACTTAAATACTGTGTGTAAATAGCCAAACAAACAAACAAATTAATTGTACAGTGTAAATAAAAGTGCAAAAACAAATGACAGTGAAAACGTTGAAAAAGTGTAAATAAACTGTAAATATCAATAATCATTGTATATACAATCAAATTGACTTGTAAATATGCATGCATTAATAATTTTATGAAAATATTAGTGTCATAGTAAACGCAAATCAATCATAAATACATTTAATGCAGTCTGTCCTAAACCTGAATAAAGTATGAAGGGAAGTTAATTTATTGATTTAACAGAAAACAGTTACTGTATACTCGTAGCTACAAACACGGATTGTGATTTTCGTTTCGTGTGTAACTGTATAGTTGGTGGTGATATTTATGCAAACAATCACAGTAGCCGAATAAAAATAGCCAGTTACAAAAATCACTAGTTTCGAAACAGGCGACGCCGATCAAGTCACTGGTTTCGTTACGTTTCTTGAAAATGAGGTAATGACCCACGTCTACTAGAGATAGATGAGCAACTCAAGTTTTATTTACGTTAAGTTCCGTGCCCAACCGTCAGGTGGCGTAAAATTAAGAGTGCTTTGGGCCCGCCCTTTATTTGCAATTTACAATTTTATATTTTCAGAACCATTAATTACATTGCATAAGTGCTGCAATGTAATTAATGGTTCTTTATATTTCTTGTGCTAATTGCTAGTTCCTATTAATAAAATAAAAACCGGATATATTTAAAATGTTTATTGTTTAAAAATTTCTTGCCTAAATTAATAACATTAGATGTGTTAAATTTAACAATATTTGCACAATATCAATTGAT
Source organism: Parnassius smintheus behrii (assembly GCA_036936625.1). NCBI lineage: Eukaryota > Metazoa > Arthropoda > Insecta > Lepidoptera > Papilionidae > Parnassius > Parnassius smintheus. The sequence continues at coordinate 25,103,486 of JAUPFT010000009.1, read as the reverse complement.
TTCTTTAAACATATTCTTTTTAACTGGTTAGTTAAGTTAGGAAATATATTATGTTACAGAGAATACAATACAATAGAATTATTATTATTAAATATAGATTATTACATAGTACTTAATGAAAGTCATGTTTTATTTACTACAGATATCTCTGTCCTGGGAAGAACCAACAAGAAACCCAGCGGGACGTTTTTTAAAACATATTTCACTTTACAATCATTTTGTTTATACATTTTTTAAATAAATTTTAATAGTACAGGCATGGTGGCGATCACCTCAATCACAGGGGTTATTATTGATGTATTTTTTGATATTATAATAACACTTTTTGTACATTTTCCTTAAATAAAACATTTCAACTTATTTATTGACAAATTTTGTACATTTTCTGAAAGGGGGATGCCCATATTAGGCCATGGAACGCCCAACAATGTGCATTTGTTAAAAAAATATATCTTTATTTATGGTTATTAATCGCGGTATTCATTTATCCTAAAACAATGGGAATATTTTTGCACAAATTAAAAGTACCGAAAAGATAAAAATAAAATTAGGTAAATACGTAATTCATTAGTCTGTGAATAAAATAAAAAATGTTGCCAATCACAAAAATCATTAAAAAATCGATTCCCCTTTTCGATCGATTACTTATGGTGTCATTATTACAATGCTTATATGATCTTTCGATAATTATTACGATGTTATGATATAGGTTTAAAATAACCGTTGACAATGGATATTTATCTAAAGCAGTCGATACGCAACCGTTATTAACCAAATGTTTACCGACTACAGACGAAAAAGGATGGTTATGTTTTTACTGTGTGTGCGGATTAGGCTATGTTGAATCGTTTTTTGCTATGGTGCTTAAAACGTAGGATGCATTTTATTATTGAGGGAGCTACTATCAAAGAATATTTTATTCGCTTAACTCGTAAAGTACTTGACCAACTTTAAGAATTCTTTCACCACTAGATTGTTATGTATAATTTTAGATATCTAATATAGGGTTAATTTTATTATAGAGGGCGCTACTTTCAATGAATACGTTTTTTGGCTAATCTCAAAAATTACTAGACCGATTTTGAAAATTCTTTCACCATTACATTGCTAATGAGGGCGTTAGCTGTGTGATAAATTATATTATTACAATAAATAATTGTCAGATTAATATTTTCTAAATAAATAAAACTAAATACCTACCTAAGATGTTCAAATCCAATTATTATTTTTACAATTTAAGAATCGTATTTACACACTTTACTTACTCAGATTGATTATTGTAGATAAAGAGGTAATAAACCTAAAGTAAAAGAGCTCCGCTTAAACGAAAAAACTATTTATTAGAATAAAACTAAATGTTGAAAAAAAGTGGTTCAGTGCGAGTCGGACTCGCAGGCCCATGAAGAGTTCAGTAGTAACAAGCATATATTTTAAATCGAGTCAAAATACCACTATCATTATCGCCAGCAACAAATTATTTTGTTTTTCATAGTGTTTGTATAAATAACAAAGTTGTTTTTGCGGTTCCTTAAAATGTGCTACTTGTACCAAAAAAAGGACTATTATACATTAAAGGGGTTTCTGTGGTTTATTCATTACCAAAGAGAAAAAACTTATTGCGCAAAATAGGTTTTTATTAATTTCAAGTCATCAAAAGCGGCAGTCAACCATTAAAAACTAAAACAACCGTTGTTATAGGCTCGGTTGAATTCATTGACAACCTTCACATTTATAGTTATGATAATTAAACAAGCGAATTACTAGCTGATTTACCAAGAATTCTTTAGAGTATAACAAAACGCTACTGCACAAGTTAACTGTTATTCTTATCTGTTTTTAACATAACATTTAAAATGGAATCATGTTATGATAATTCAAGAAGTTAATTTCCAGCTGATTTACCACGAATTCTCTAAAGCATAACAAAACAATACAGCACAAGCTAACTGTTCTTAAAAATACATTTGAAATAGAGTTTCAATAAATAAAGGAAATTATATTTTAAAAAGCGTGCAGAACTTAAAACGCGTCAAAGATTATTCTTTTTATGATATTATTAATCGAATAAAAATCGATATCATTCCATAGATTTTATGACCGTTAAGTGGCAACATCGTATCCGACAGGTAGGCCGCTATCACTGTTATGTCACAAGAATTAAATTACGTGTTGTTATCGTGTTATTGTTTTGTTGTAAAAGTAAAATGCAATTGTTGATCTCTCAACAATTGGTTCGAACACAGCAGGTAAATAGTTGGTACATATCACGATGTGGTATATCTTCCTCTAAGAAATGCTTTATAACTGAGTTTACTTGAATAATATCAATATAATAATTGTAGCTTCTTTATTAGGTACAAGTTTCGAGTACAGTGAACGTGTAGTGTGGCACTCGCAAAATGCACCAATAGTTCGTCTTGAACATCTATACATCAGCTGTGGCACTGACACTTATGAGAATAAGATCACACACATTGTTTGTCTTCGATTTTCCACGTGAGGAATTATTTGCGCTACGTGAGGTAAGTGTTTAACATGTTTAACATTTCAATTTATTAAATGTGATCCATATATCTGATAATTATACATGTTTTTACACTGATTGTATATCAACTCAAGAACTTGTTTTATTTTTTCACATCTGCCCTAGCTATATCTGACAAACATACTAGCTTATTTATGAGATTAACCAGTTTTATCAACTACCAAGAAAGGAGACAGTTGATTTTTCATTGTTTTTGGACTGCTGGTAGTCTGTCAGTCCTTAATTATTAAATAATATAGGGCATTAAATCCGTCCTTGTGCAGTAACATTTAACTTGATAAATATTTTATTTATATTTGAGTTTGAAATATATCTATTTTATTTTTATTTTTTTCACTTTGACTTCATTTTTTGTATTTTACATTGTTTCGGTTGTCATGCCGTGTATATCATAATTGCTGGCAATGAACTGATAGAACAGCATCATGTTCAACTGCAGAACGGGAACCATCTGAATCATCTAGTCCGTCCTCGTTGCAATCTGAAGTGAGTAATGTATTGCACCCAGAACAACAAAGCTTAGATCATACATCACACAGTGTACTGCTAACTAATTATATAAAAGCACAATGTTTTTTACCAGGTTGTAACAGTTCCATCAGCATTGCAAGTATGTCTCTTTTGTGATTAACTACATTTTGCGATAACAAACATACATAGTGACAAGTACTATGTATGTGTGTTATACTTGGTAGAGCCATGCTGCAGTTATATTAGAAGTATAGTTGTAGCATGAATGGGTCGGCTCGGCCGGGGAAGGAGCACCCTCTCACAGAATACCAGCGTGAAATAGCAGCTTAATGCTGCTGTGTTTTGTATGGTGAGTGTAGAGAACCGGAGACCCTTTTTACTGGAAACGAGAAAATGATCTCCTCATGGGTGACAACGCATCTGCATTTTGATTTGTAATCGAGGATAGATGTGGATGTCTAAGGGTCGCAGAAATGTCTCCAGCAGTTGGTGAATCTCAGTTAATGACAAGATATGCTAATAAATCCAGAGCCGTGACTATGTGTCGATATGGGTAGTAGAGGTGGTGAATGGCATTTTTAAAACTGAATTTAAAATATTTCATCAAAATTACTTTAACAGGGCTTCTACACATTTGATGATAGACTGCTGTGGCTTCTGCTATAGTTAATAAATTCCACACAAAAATAAGGGACAGGGATGATGCGGCTCAAATACTTGAAATAGTTCATCAAAATATGGAGACAAATAATGATTTTTCTGAGTATGCTAGGGAAAACAATCTAAATAGAGCTAGGGCAGGCAGACTTTAGAAATATAAATGTAGACTTTAAAATGTTAGGGAATTTCCTGTTTTAACTTACAGCGACTTAATATTAATTGCTTGTGTCACATACCAATTAAAGCAAGCTCGCTACTATTATGGTGAGCATATAAGATTTAATGGTTGCTACCGGATAGAACTCTGTAATAACCAGAGGAGCAGCATTATGGAAGGAATAAAGTTAAGCCCTAGCTGATCTTTACTTAGGGCTAGAATTGCAAGTCATCACTATTAGTCGTAAAGTGTATTTTATTATATAAATTCTATATAATATCTAATATATAAATTCTTTTTTAGGAAGGATGCTTGGTACTACCACCTGCTTAGGACCCTGTAATTAATGAAATTAAAAACCCAAGCATACCACTGCAAGACTTCTAGACACAGTAAGTTCATTCTGTAGATCGGACAATAAATAAAAATTAAAAATCTGAAGGTACTCCAGGTTAACACTGACATTGGGACGTCGGTCACCTCAGTCTGCCGTAACCATGGGTGCTGGAAAGCACCCGAAATGTCTGGAATTAAAAATCAAAGAAATAAAACGCGATAAAATCGATAAAAATAGTTGTTAAAAAAACTGCATTTGTGAAAATAAAAACTTCAAATATTTTCAAAACCCCGACTTTTTTTAAAGCAATTCCTTTGCCATTTCATTGTTTTAATTGCATATTATCATATCTATATGCTTTTATATGTGGGCACTCATGGCCGAAGTGTCTATGAAGACTGGGCATTCCCCTTTGTTTTAAAAGCGTATATGTTGCCCCATAAAAGCACTACTGACTCAGTGGAGTCTAGTAACTGGTGTTACAAGCTTATGTTTGTTCTTAGCTTTTAAAGTATAAACATCTTTATTCTTAATTGAAATAATACTCGTTTTTACGGAATTTATCGCGTATATTTAACTTTTTAATACCCGAAGTTTCGAGAGCTTTACAGCACCCATGGTCACAGTGTGTAGATCGGAACAAAAGTTAAATTTTAATCTATGGTAACCGCGGTTAACTATGACATCTGGACGTTAAACATCTCAGTCCTTCCCGTGACCATGGGTGCTGTAAAGCTCTCGAAACGTCGGGTATTAAAAAGTTAAATATACGCGATAAATTCCGTAAAAACGAGTATTATTTCAATGTGTAGTGTTCGCGTAAATATAAGAAATCATCTTTATTCTTATGAAAGCTTTTTATGTTTTTATGTACATACATTAGTATATATATATATATATATATATATATATATATATGTATATAATATATGTACAACATGTACATACATTATTGTACATACATTATTGCTATGCCAAAGTTAATATATTTATTTCTTTAAATTTTTCTCTACGCGACTTCTACAATTTAAGATATAAATTGAACGTACGGCTCTCTTTTATAACACATACGGCTTCAATGTCTAATACTAAGAAAAACTGTGGTATCCACAAGACTCAACTACTTCCCATTTAAGAGCACATTGATAATTGAATCCTCTCCAAAGGTTTGCTTCTTTTCCATAATTTCAAGAATTAGTATCAATTAATTGTTAATAGTGGTACATCTTTAACTTAATATAAAAAGATACATTTTGTAGCAGCATTATTAATCTTTAAAATATGTACTTGATAACGTTATCATATTTTGGTAACAAAACTTTTTTTAAATGTGTGTAATAACTATACTTTTAAAAATACAAACAATTTACAAAAGTGACTTTCTTATGCTCACTATACCATTGTAAATGTGTAAATCAATATATTTTTTTTACAAAATCAGCATTTTATATATGTATTATACTCATACATAAGACAACCTCACAAACCATTTGCGAAATTATAATCAATCCACATTATGGAATGCAAATAAATATTGTATTGTATCTAATAAATTGTGGAAGGTACCATATAATCACATAAAGCAACATTTATATTATTTTAATACTAAGAAATAATTTTTCAATAAAACTGATATCGTTGACTACGGCACACCCACATATTCCTGAATGTGCAGTTAGTACAGCATAATATGAATATCGTGGAAGATAGTACAATTTCGAAGACAAATTGTTTGGCAAAGACGAACATTAAAAACTGTCCTTACATAAATACTAATTAAACCAGATATAAACTCAATTATATTTAAGCAAACGAAAGAACAACGCTTGAGCATGGCAGAGTGCTTGTGTTTCTAAATGCTTGATGAGATGCTAGTGTTCTCCTCACTACATTACAATGCAAATGTCATAGGTTTTAAGGACTGAGGATGTTAAGAGCGAAGATATGATCATGAACATGTTTTGGTTTGATGATAAAGGAGATAAAGTTCATATTAAGCTATCAACTAGTTATGGATTTTGTAAAAATGCTACGATGGCAATAATTAAAAAATATATATAATAAAAGATTTATAACAAACATGATTAAATGGTGTCTATGATCAATTTACAATTAACACCAAAGTAAGCAATAATTAAGTTAATAGGACAAAGACAGCAAGAATACTTTTGAAATTTAAAATAAAAAATAACTTCCTTTATTTGATACTTATACTTATCGAAATGGGAAATTTTATTTCAAAAGAATTAAGATTTATATGGATGACACTTTTTGTACATTTTTCCTTTAATAAAACATTTCAACTTATTGACAAATTTTGTACATTTTCTGAAATTTTGTTTTAAAAGCGTATATGTTGCCTCATAAAAGCACTACTGACTCAGTGGAGTCTAGTAACTGGTGTTACAAGCTTATGTTTGTTCTTAGTTTTTAAAGTATAAACATCTTTATTCTTATGAAAGCTTTTTATGTTTTTATGTACATACATTAGTATATATATATATATATATATATATATATATATATATATATATAATATATGTACAACAATACATCTGTACATACATTATTGCTATGCCAAAGTTAATATATTTATTTCTTTAAATTTTTCTCTACGCGACTTTTACAATTTAAGATATAAATTGAACGTACGGCTCTCTTTTAAAAAACAGATATGACTTCAATGTCAGTCACATGACTCTAGTAGTAATACCAAGAAAAACTGTGCTTTCCCAATCCATTTAAGAGCACATTAATTATTGAATCCTCTCGGTTTGCTCCTTTTCCATAATTTCAAGAATTAGTATTAATCAATTAATAGTGGTACATCATTAACTTAATATAAAAAGATACATTTTGTAGCAGCATTATTAATCTTTAAAGACCACTATACCATTGCACATGTGTAAATCAATATTTTTTTTTACAAAATCAGCATTTTATATATGTATTTTAACATACTCATACATAATACAACCTCACAAACCATTTGCGAAACTATAATCAATCTAATAAATTGTGGAAGGTACCATATAATCACATAGAGCAACAAAAATAATACTAAGAAATAATATTTCAATAAAACTGATATCATTGACTATGCACACCCACATATTCCTGAATGTGCAGTTAGTACAGTATAATATGAATATCGTGGAAAATGGTACAATTTCGAAGACAAATTGTTTGGCCACGTCGATAAAAACAAAAAAAGCCTTAAAAGATATATATTCTTAGGTAAATTGTTCACTTTACTCAAAACGGACATTAAAAATGTCCTTAAATAAATACTAATTAAGCCAGGCATAAACTTTTTTAAATTAAAGAAATGAAAGACTTGAGCATGGCAGAGTGCTTGTGTTTCTTAATGCTTGATGAGATGCTAGTGTTCTACTCACTACATTACAATGCAAATGTCATAGGTTTTGAAGACTGAGGATGTTAAGAGTGAAAATATGATGAACATGTTTTGGTTTGATGATAAAGGAGATAAAGTTCATATTAAGCTTTCAACTAGTTATGGATTTTGCAAAAATGCTACGATGGCAGTAATTAAAAAATATATATAATAAAAGATTTATAACAAACATGATTAAATGGTGTCAATGATCAATTTACAATTAACACCAAAGTAAGCAATAATTAAGTTAATAGGACAAAGACAGCAAGAATGCTTTTGAAATTTAAAATAAAAAATAATTCTCTTTATTTGATACTTACACTTATCGAAAGGGGAAATTTTATTTCAAAAGAATCCTATACTATTAAACGAGCAATTCTTGTATATATATATATATATATATATATATATATATATATATATATATATATATATATATATATATATATATATATATATATATATATATATATATATATATATAATCGGGATCTCGGAAACGGCTCCAACGATTTTCATAAAATTTAGTGTCCAGGGAGTTTCGGGGATAATAAATCGATCTAGCTAAGATTTATTTTTAGAAAATGTCTTTTTGTCCGTGTTTTTAGGCAATTAAAAACTGCTACAATATAGTTAGAATAAGAAGGTAAATTTTGACAGTTTGGTAATGATTATAAATAGCTTATTGGTATAATGGGCGGTCACAAAATCGTAAAACCCCGGTTCGAGCCCAGACCGACCGACCGACTTTTTAATTTTTTTTTTCAAGTTTCTTTCTTTTTTGAGAAAATATATTTTTTTCGAGCCCTTTTTTTAGTATTTTTTAAAAACACGAAAATTTAAATAAAAATAATTGCACTCATGATTTTTTATTCAAATAACCAGTTCAGTTTTTTCTATTATGTCGCTACGATCAAAAAATATTATTCGTATTTCATCAGTATGTAATTTGTATCTAAATATAATTTCCAAAACATACGATTTAAAAAAACCGAGCGAAAAATACCGAGCAAAGCTCGGTCAACCGGGTACTTAAGATTTATACGCGTGACGTAGTAAACTGCTAAATGGGACCATTTATAATTGCTCTTAGATAGTGATGTGGGAGAAAATGAACTACGGATGATGCATAAGTAAGCTGACATATACCTAAGTGTAACCTGATAAAATACCTAAAATTAGGAGTAAAGCCATTGATATATTAAAAGGGGAAGATAGGTCACTAAATCAAAGCGCCCGGTCCTACATAACTACGGGATTGCCCGTACTTGGCTCGTTTGTAAGAGCGAGAAAACATGCGTGAGAGACACGATACGCACGTGATGCCCGATTTCGCGATGACGCGATTTCGCTCGCACAACTACGACGTTTCCTATTTCTGTCCTTGTCTATCGTTAAATATAATTTTGCGTTTAAGATAACAGATGTGTAAATTTTGGTGCTTGTAGTCGTGCGCCGAGCCCAGGTTTAGTGATTGCGATATTAGCGTGTAACGTATCTTCCCTTTTAATATATCAATGAGTAAAGCACGAATTTTAACCAACGTGTATTAGGTTGTCTTTGACTTTGTGCAAATAAGTCATTACATATTAATAATTAATGTTCAATAAATATTTGTCTTTAACAACTTTGTTTTGATTTTATTTTCAAAACATTTTTAATTACCCCAAGAGAGCAAAGATACTTCATAGCAAGTATATTGTCCAAAGTCCGCCACGTGCCACGTCCGCCATTTTGTTTTGGTTTCTTTCGAACCACACTAATACTGTCTACTTCATCGTTCGACCCGCCATGCCTTTACTCGTCACTTTTCGCGCACTCAGTATTCAAATAACCCCCTGAGTTTAACAGAAGTCCGTTATTTCAATTTTAGGTACAGACAAACACTTCAATTACACGAGTATGAATAAATTTAAAATGGTCTACTTAGAATAATAACTGTTACAACTTAACAAGCGTGGCAACATGGCAAAATCCCCCCCCCCCCCTATGAGGCTATTGGGGAGGCCTATGTTCAGCAGTGGACTTTTATAAGCAGCAATGGAAAAACCTGTATTAGATCTATCGCCGTGCAAGGTGTTATGCTCGGGGAGCGGCCAATGCTACGTGTGCTAATTCGGGGCTGTTATAGTAACTTCTGTTAGTCAGTTTTGTTTGATTTTGTTTAATTCCTTTAATCAAAGATTTTATAAAAAGTGTCTAAAACATAACTCGGAACGTATATGCTGTGAAACAAAGTTTTACCTATTACAATGAGATTTCAGGAAGTTAGAAAAGAGATGGAAGTTGAATGAAGAAATTGTTAGCAAGATGCTAATAATATATTATAAAATCTGGATTATTTACTGGTAAAAATGACCTCCACTCCAAACGAAGAGGTAGTAAATAGAAGGTATTTTACCGCTCACATTTTGGCAGTTAGCAAATTTTCAGAGATTGAAAACTAAAATATTTTTATTTAACGAGTTATAAAAAGATGAAAATTAATGCAGGTATGTAAATAATGTAATAATTGTAATAATGACATTCGTAAGACAACCCCACACCAAGCAAATACATCAAATTTGTAATGTTTCAAGAAAAACACCTTTGCGACTTTCAGAAAACTTTTCATGTGTTGGAGATTGTAACAAAAATAATTAAAAACATTTGACCAATGATTTCCCCGAAATAGGATATTTGAAATCATTGTTGTGTCAATAAATCATTGTTGTGTCAATAAATAGCAAATTTCAATTTTTAACATGACATAAACATAAAAAAGTAAGGAAGTATTTTATAAAACAAATTTAATACATGTACATGCACTGACACACACACACACACACACACACACACACACACACACACACACACACACACACAAACACACACACACGCGCGCGCGCGCGCGCGCGCGCGCGCACGCGCGAGAGAGAGAGAGAGAGATCACTTATTATGTCTATAAAATTTTATGATTTCTTTATACAAAAAATTAAATTAATTTAAACAATACAACTATGTATTCCTATGTATTATTCGATGGATGCAGGTGGCTCAGGACCGTGCTTTGTGGCATTACTTGGGGGAGGCCTATGTTCAGCAGTGGACTTGTGAAAGGCTGTAATGATGATGATGATGATGATGAAGTAAACCTAGCTAGGAGAAGCAGGTTTCTACCCATTTCAAATTGGTACTCATAATGTATTGTATATATTTGTAAAAAGTATGTGAACTATGAAAATGTCAGTAATGAATTATTATTATTATTTTTGGGGTATCTGTATAGTTTTCTCATCTGGTTGGTTTCTATAAATATATAATTATAAATTAAAATGAAAAGATAAATATACATAAATATCAATAAAATAAAATAAATACAAAAAATACATATTATATTATTACATTTTACATTTTCATAAATATATTGCTATGCCAAAGTTAATATAAATTGAACGTACGTCTCTCTCTTATATAAAACAAATATGGCTTCAACGTCAGTCGCATGGCTCCAATAGTAATACCAAGAAAAACAGTGGTATCCACAAGAAAGACTCAACTACTACCCATTTAAGAGCACACTGATAATTGAATCCTCTCCAAAGGTTTGCTCCTCTTCGATAATTTTAAGAATTAGTATCAATTAATTGTTGCATCTTTTACTTAATATTAAAAGATACATTTTGGAGCAGCATTATTAATCTTTAAAATATGTACTTGATAACGTTATTATATTTTGGTAACATAACTATTTTTTTAAATGTGTGTAATAACTACACTTTTTTAAAATACAAATAATTTACAAAAGTGACTTTCTTATGCCCACTATACCATTGTTTACATGTGTAAATCAATATATTTTTTTCTACAAAATGATCATTTCATATATGTATTATAACATACCATAGAATACTTTAATATACAATAGAATAGCACTTCCGTCGACGTAATTACGACCACACATACAAGCAATTACAAAAATTAATATAGTATGTAATTGATGTAATAATTGTAATGATGATCTTTGTAAGACAACCCCACACCAAGCAAATACATCAAATTTGTAGTTTCAAGAAAAACGTTTTTGAACTTTCACAGAACTTCATAATGTGTTGAGGAGATTATAACAAAAATAAATAAAAACATTTGACCAATGATTCCCCCTACATGGGATATTTCGAGTCATTAAATTGTTAATAAATATCAAATTAAAATTTCCAACATGACATAAACATAAAAAGTAAGGACCCTTATCATAAATTTGTTGATCAAGTTAATTGTACATAGTTCAGACCCTCAAAGATTGCATAAGAGATGGTGCAATAAAATATTAAAAGGCAGACATATTAAAATCGATAATGACAAAATAACACTTAACTACTAACTTAAACAATGAATTTGGTTTTACACAATTTTTATAGATCCTGTATGTTTTCTTACAGGAACCTCCATTAAAAGAATCAAACAATTGATCAAACAGGAGTAGTATATCTGCCGTATCTTCACATTCTTGTGGCAGCAACTTATTTTCTGCAAAGAAATAAAATGTTATGAGCACTTTTTAAATAATAAGAAGCAATAAAATATTTGACACAAGAGGAAATACAAGTAAATACTAAATATGCGATAAAAAGATATCTTACAAAAAATAATTTCAATATTGAATGTTATTTAACAAAGTATATATACGTACACTTGCACAAAATCGTAAAGCTTCAATTTTTTCTGCTGCTGTTACGTGACTTTTTTGTCTTATATTTTGTTTTTTGAAATCATTATTTTGTTTAACATTTTCTTTATGTTTTATCTGTACATTTTCTTTTAATCAATGTATCTGAAAAAAGTATGCCAAACAGATAATCATATAGAGATCAGATGAAATAATGACAGCGTAGACCTGATTGTATTGGAATCTCTTTTTTAAAGAATTTTAATTCTAACTACTGCATTGTAATGATATTATACATATTATGCAATATACTATTAGAATGCTTTTGGAGCTGGCACAGTGCTGCTGTGTGCACAGTGCAAAAAAGTAGCATTCCTACTGCATGGCTTGCGGACCAGTGATAACAAAAATTTGAAGTTATATCTGCAAAAGTTTTGAGTCTGGAGTGCTTCCTCTCAAAGTTCTAGTTATTTCAGATGCAACAAAAGCAAGGTGCAACCACGACTAACCCGTTCCTAGGTTTGGATACAGGAATAATTTCGGTCAACTGCCTACCCCACATGTTATTTACCTAGTGAGTTGTGAGCCAGGTTTAGATATAAAGCCTTTTGACTTGTTTCAGCTATAAAAAGATTCTCAGGATATTAAATCTTAATGTTGTACTTGTTATTATTATAGTAAATTCCAGCCTTAAAAATTGACTGCCTCGTTGGTTTAGTAGTTGTATTGGCGCGACTTCTGATCATGAGGTCCTGGGTTCGAATCCCGGGTCGGACGAAAAAATTAATTATTGGGTTTTTCCATCAAGAAATTCTCAATAGCTGCCCGGAGTCAGAAAATTGACGGTATATCACCCCCGTGCTTCGGAAGGTACGTAAAGCCGTTGGTCCTGCGCCTGATATCTCTCCGGTCGTGTCGGTTTACGTCCGATCGGAATATGAGAGTGATGGAGTAGATAGTGCACCTGTGCTTGCGCATACATTTGGGCACTATAATCCTGTCCCATGCCGATGGCTAGTCTCCGTTGAGGCTGGCCGCAGTGACCGAAATTCAGTCTGGAGGACATTATCATTATTAAATTCCAGTCACTAAATCTTTAACTAATCGCACACTTGCTGGTATAGTAATAGAATATAATTACAATAATTAAGAGTTTATCAATATTATACTACCACCAGAGAATTTTCTGGACCAATAAAATTTGGGACTTTCAAGAAATGAGCCTACTCTTTTTTTAAAGCTGGCAATGCGTATGCCCCTAGTGTTGTGGTCCTACATGGGTGGCGGTAGTCACTATCCATCAGGTGAGCCGCATGCTCGTTTCCACGCCGCCTCTTCTTTTAAAAAAATAAATTAAATACCTCTTATACGATTATCGTGTGATCTTGTAGTAGAAATTTGTGAAGAAAGTACATCCGGTATAAGTGATGTGGGTTCAATTCCTAATGTTTCAGCATCTAAACCTGTAATAGTAGTGAAAGTATATAAGTAACACATAAAACTCTCTTGGGCTTGTTTTGTTCACTGCTACATACCATATATCATAATTACTAGCTTTTTACCCGCAGCTTCATTCGCATGGGATTTAATTAAGCAACATTGATAAATGTTGTTTCATTCTAAATTTAGCAAAATTCAATCACTATTAGAGTCACCTCGCTGTGTGTCTTTCTTTATGTCTGTTTGTCAAAGATTTGGTTTTGAATTCTCAAAGACTATTGAACATAGATGATTGATATTTGGCATAGATATAGTATGTTATAGGAACATGTGAATGAAGTTTTTCGTAATTGCATTAATATCTTATGTCTATAATCACCTGCTATTTTTTTATATCAGGTGTATCTTCTGATGTATCCATAAAAAAGGTATCAATAACCAAATTGTCTTAAAATCAATTTTTTATTAAGCTTTTTAAATTTGGAAAAAATTGTGTTAATATGTACATTCTTTCATCATTAAAATTAGTTTTAACAAAACAATGATGAATTTAAATCCCCCCCCCCCCCGTGACCATGGGTACTGTCAAGTATCAAAAAACCACTAATTTGGCTTCAATGCCTTTTACTTAGTCCCTTGGACTTGTTTTTTCAAAAATACACAACTTTTTCACAAGTTTTCTACAGATTTAATAATAATAATAATGTCCTCCAGACCAAATTTTATAGTGCCCAAGTGTATGTGCAAGCACAGGTCATCTCATAATCCAATGGGATGGTATTTCGTCACGACCGGAGAGTGAGAAAACAGGACTAACGGCTTTACATGCTTTCCAACAAGGGGTGAAACGCAGCTAATTTCTTATCTCCAGACTGCTCTGATCAACACTCTCTGCTCTACCAGTACCAGTCTTTCAGTTTATACTAAGCACAGAGTACATTATATATACCTGGAATAGAGTTGCTAGTCGATTCCGTGGTACAGAGACATCTATAGTGGAGTTGTCGAACTAAACGGACGATATATCTATCTATAAATATATTCTATATATAGTACAGCCCCATCCCTGGTGTACTGATTATTTTTAATTAATTTTACAAGATCACATAATTCTGCAACTAACTAGTTTTGTGCATATAGGCACAAAACTAGTTAGTTGCAGAATTGATGGACAGATGTAATCAAAGGTAAATCACATAAAAGAAAACTCAATTTAAAAAAAATAATCATCTTTATTCAGGTAATTTACACCCATAACCAGCAAAAAATTAAGAATTAAGCAATCTACACAATTTCAGAAATAAATAAATAAATGTCGATCAATCAATATATTTCATCAAAGTAACAATTTTAAATTAATAAATCCAACAGTAATTATAAGTAGGCAGTAATGACAGTATGCAAAGTAAATTAATCGAAATTCGAACATAAAATTTAGTTTATTTAGTTTATCTTGGTATTTTAAATAATAAAGCAACTTATCTACTACACAAAAGTTATAAGAAAAATAAAATAAGATGCACAAATTACAAAAAAATACTACAATTGACAAAAAGTTGACAATTTTTATAAAAAAAAAACTTAATAGTCCAATATCTTGAAAACGGTTAGGTTTGATGTATGGTGTTTCATAGTCGTAATAGTCGGTAATGATGCAAATTACAACCCCCTAAAGGATCTAAGTCGACTTAACCAATATAATTTATATTGAAATATATATACAGGGTTACCCCGTATATATATTTCAATATTTATCTACTATATTCCACTTGGCACTAACATTTGATGTTCCCTGGTCACATACAGTAGCAAGGATTTTTAAAGCCAGACCCCTTCAATTTTCTTATATTTATTTTAATCATTAAGGCTAATTCAGCTTTTTTTGTACTGCAAGCACAAAATGAATATGATATCGGCTGTTTATAGTCTTTAGAATACCTCTATTCTAAGTTCAGTCCTCACTACATCACCATTGTCAACTAAACCAGTAATTGAAATAATACTAGTTTTTACGGATTTTATCGCGTATATTTAACTATAAATACCCGACATTTCGAGCGCTTTACAGCACCGGAACGTCAGGTATTTATAGTTAAATACACGCGATAAAATCCGTAAAAACTAGTATTATTTCAATGCGTAGTGTTCGCGTAAATATAAGAAACCTTTATGTAAACCAGTAATCCTGTCATTTTTCCTGTCATAACCAATATGTGGTGTTAAGGCCATTTCATCAAAAACCAGTGTACACAATTTATCATTGGCTTTCATTTTAGATAGATGCTTTCTTAAGCTGGTAAAATATGTTTTCATTTATACCAGGCTTAATATTGGCCTTAGATACCATCCTGCTTAAGGTTAAAGGTGATGGCAGAAAAAATATTTTTTGCAGCATCCTGTAGACTCTTGGCCTATGTTAAAAAAATGTAATGCCATCACCTTTTCATCAGGTGTGAATTGTCTGTCCCTTTTGTGTTTACCACATTCTCGAAATTGTAACATCGTAAAAACTATTGCCATTGAGATAAAACTTTTAAATGCTAAATGATTTCTTAAATTTACGCGAACACTACACATTGAATAAAACTAAATTTACGGATTATATCGAGTTTATTTAACTGATTTTACTTATTTTTAATTCCCGACGTTTCAGTTCACGACGTTACAGTCCACCCCGTTACCATGGGTGCTGTAAAGCACCCGAAACGTGGGGAATTAAAAATAAGTAAAATCAGTTAAATAAACGCGATAGAATCCGTAAATTTAGTTTTATTCAACTTTTAAATGCTTTAAAGAAAGTAGTATTTTCTAACAGATTCATTTTCTTCTTCAGTCTTTTTGTTCTTTCTTCATACTTTCTTATTTCTCATTTGCTTTATTCAATCATTCATTGGGGGTCATTGTAGAAGCGTGCTCGTCGCGACCCCTGCCAGCCCTTTTCAGGGCTGCAATTCTACACAGCTGCGCACCCATGCGAACGAGGGTTAGGGCGTCCCCCCAAGGCGACGCACACCAGCTCGTCCCCGTTGGTGTGGAATGCAGCGCGCAAAGCGGCGATGGGGACCGCCACCCGTCACGCACAGCCCGACACGGCGGAAGGTGGAGGACGGAGTGCAGAGTTGGCACGTGGAATGTTAGAGGAGGCATGAGAGATAAGACGAATGAGTTGATCGAAATAATGAAAGAAAGAGAATTAGATGTCGTGTGTATGTCGGAGACCAAACGGAAAGGCAGTGGTATTGAAGAGCTCCCTGGCGGGACGTTAGCTATATGGTCCGGAGTCCCGGAAAGCGAGAACGCCTGCCAAGGAGTGGGAGTGCTGTTGTCGTCCCGGTTGGTCGATCTTATGACTGAATACAAGGTTGTGAACTCAAGACTTCTCTGGGTTCGCTTCAAAATGGGACTGACGAAGTTATTCCTTTTGGCTGTTTATGCGCCGGTAGCTTCGTCGTCCAGGGCTGAGCTGGAGGAGTTTTGGGAGAATGTAAGAGAAGTTCTAGATTTGGTTAAGGGAAACGAAAGAACTGTTGTATGTGGTGATTTGAATGGATGGGTAGGCATCGCTCGACCAGGATACGAGTCGGTGCTTGGAAAGTTTGGAGATAAAAGGGTTAATGATGCTGGCAAGCTTATACTGGCTGTATGCAAGGAAAAGGGTCTTCTTGTGACAAACACTATGTTTAATCACAGGAAGATCCATATGTACACTAGAGAAAGAAAGAATGAGAGAAGTATGATTGATTTGTTCCTGGTGGATGACCGACTGCGAAAACAGGTGATGGATACACGAGTGTTCAGGGGTGCTGACCTGGGAACGGATCATTATCTAGTAATTACTAGATTTAGGGGTTTGTTCGCGGGTTGGCGCCACCGGACGGCAGTAACAGAACCACAGTCGGTCTGTCGCATCCGAAGCTGGAAGCTTCAGGTAGCGGATACTAGGGACAAATATCACACGAGGGTAGCCGAAAAGCTTGACACCATCGATGGCAGGAAAGAATGTGTGGAGAGAATATGGCAGAACCTTAGGGATGGAATGGTAAGTGCAGCGGAAGAAGTATGTGGTACGACAAAAAGAGGTAGTAGTAAAAGAAGAGATGCATGGTGGAATGACGAAGTGAAAGAAGCTGTAAAAAAGAAGAAAAAAGCATGGTTAGACTACTTAGCCTCTAGTAACGATGAGCATATGAGAGAGAAGATGAAAGAAAGATATAAGCTGCAGAAAGTTCATGCGAAAACATTGATTGAGGAAGTACGTGAAAGGTGTAGAATAGAAGCGGACGAGAGGTTGTCGCACAACTTTAGGGAAAACTCCAAACTCTTCTGGAAAGAGGTTGGAAGGTCCCGGAGGTGTGCGACAGCTTTAAGAATGAACAAAGTGCTTTCGAGAACCAATGACGTCCTCTCAGAAAAATCGGACGTCATGCAGCGATGGAGTGAATTTTATAGAGAATTGTATGCGTGTCATGATCTTAGTGAAGGATACGGGGGTGACGCCGTGACTGGCACGCCAGACACGGACCTCGATGACACTGAAGTCATCAGCATGAAAGAGATTGAACGTGCGATTCGAAGTTTGAAATGTGGTAAGGCTGCGGGACTAGACAGAGTTACTGCTGAAATGGTCAAGTACGGTGGGCCTCGCGTCTGGGACAGCTTTCATCTGCTGTGCAATTTGTGCTGGCGGACGGGAGATGTCCCGGATGATTGGCGATCCGCGGTCATTGTGCCTTTATATAAAGGTAAAGGTTCACATTTTGACTGCGGGAGCTATCGGGCGATCAGCTTGACCAGTTTAGCAAGTAAAGTTTATTCGAAGGTTTTGACACGCAGGATGCAAGAGAAATCGGAAAGATTCTTATGGGAGGCACAATGCGGATTTAGACCTGGAAGAGGATGCACGGATCAAACGTTTTCTCTCCGCATGATCACGGAGAAGCTTCTGAGTGTTAACCAGAGGATTTTCTGTGCTTTTGTGGATCTGGAGAAAGCATTTGATAAGGTTATAAGGAAGAAAATGTGGGAACTGTTGCCGGGATATGGTGTGGATGGTCGATTGTTAAGGGCTATGCAGTCACTTTACTATGACTGTAAAGCCTGTGTGCGGGTAGGGCATGACCTGTCACCCATGTTTAGCGTCCAAGCGGGCGTAAAACAGGGTTGTGTCATGTCTTCCTGGCTGTTCATACTGTATCTCGACAGCTGTTTACAGAAGCTGAAAGATAGCTGTTTGGGTGTGAAATTGGGTGACATAAAAGTTAATTGTCTGCTGTATGCTGATGATGCAGTGCTTATTGCACCATCAGAAGCAGAACTGCAGGCATTAGTCACGTGTATGAAAGAGGAAGGTGAAATTAAAGGTCTCCGTTTGAATGCTAATAAAACTAAGGTTCTGGTATTTGAAAAGGACGAAGAGAGAACGAAATGTGAAATATGGGTAAATCAGGAATGTCTAGAACAGGTAAATGAAATTGTATACTTGGGTAGTGCTTTCAGCCGGGATGGAAGATGTGATTTAGATGTGGATAGGCGTGTCGCTGCCGGAAACAAAGTCAATGGTGCCCTGAATGCATTAATAAAAAGGCGTGGTGAAGAGTGCACGCCTTGCAATACATAACGCAGTGTTGGTACCGACTTTGTTATATGGCAGCGAAACCTGGGTATGCCAGAAGAAGCATAAAAGCAAGTTGAATGCAGTGGAGATGCGATCTCTTCGTAAAATGTGTGGCGTTACCATAGCCGACCGAAAGCGAAACGAAGAGATTCGCAATATGGCAGGATTGAAAGATGACCTTATCACAAAAATTGATAGGGGCGTACTCCAATGGTTTGGACACGTTGAACGAATGAGTGAAGACCGAATGGTGAAGAAAATATATAGAGCGAAAGTAAATATTAAAAGGTGTCGAGGTAGACCGAGACTAACTTTCGAAGACCATGTGAGCAAATTGCTCGAAGAGGGGAGGGTCAAGAGTACTCGGATACCTAGACGTGCATGTATGAAGAAGTTAATGAACCTGAAAGAAGCGAAAGAGGTATGTAAGGATCGTGACACTTGGCGATCTGTTCTCTCTGGCTACCCCGTTAGGGATGGTGCGTGACGATAAGTAAGTAAGTAAGTAAGTAAGCTTTATTCAAGCTTTTAAGTTTCTTTTTTAACATTGTAATTCTTGTACTAATTTGAGTCCTTTTGGGCTTAGTCACCTTCAAGCCTGAAATTAAAATGACAAAACATTATATTTATATAGACCAAGAAAATTTGTACTATAGTTTAGTAAAAATAAATTTAATTGTAGCAAGTTGATTGTATTTTGAATCATAATTTGGAACATAGTAGATAAATATTGAAATATAAAATATGATAGGGTTACAGGTTAAGTCGACTTAGATCATTTAGGGGGTTGTATTTTGCATCATTACCGACTTTTTCGACCATGAAACACCATACACGAAACTTAACCGTTTTTAAGATATTGTAAATTTTAGTAATGCAATAGTGGAGTACTTGTGCAGGCGAAACATGATGAAATATAATGGCAAAAGTGATAAAATATGTTTACTTATTAAAGTAATTATTAAAGTTAACATTTTGGTGTTTTATTTGGTACAAGAGCGAGCAAAGCAAGCTCGGGACTTGCGGCACACCAACTCAGATAGGTTTGGTTAGAAAGATTTGTGGTTATTTTTTCATAAACCACCCAGAAATAACGGGGGCTCCATCAACTAAACTTTGGTATTGCTTCGGTGAAGAGGGGTCACGCCCCCTCCCCGACTACCTATTAAGGTGATTTTTCTTATAAATTATTTTATAAAATTTTGATCTTTAACATTTAATATAAAAATACCATGCATCTCATGGTGGGGGGACAGGTGGGGGGCAAATCTATTCCTTTCCACCTCCCTTCCCCCCGCCCCACAACCCCCTATTAAAGCAACTTGATATTAAAGCTTTACCGGAACCAGCACAAAACCCAGTGGGACTTTATTTAAATAAAATTAATTTACAATATATTATCCCCAATTTAATTTATACAATAAAATCAATTTTAACTTACTGGATGTTTGAGCAGTAGTTGTCTCTTGCACATAACTTGATGTTGAAGCAATTTCTTGTGTATAACGTGTTTTAACAACAGCACCTGTAAAATCAATATATACATTGAATGATTATATTGTACTTGAAATATATTGACAACTTAACAATAGTACAAAGAGAAATGTGAACTGACGGCTCTAATAAAAATTCTAACCTGCTTGGGTTTATTAATTGCAAAGATTAATTCCTCTACTACCAATCAGCAAAAAATTACAGCATAAACATATTAGCCATGTAGAATTTGAACGACTAAGAGTGAAGGACTACCAACATCTTTCAACAGACAATATCAAACAACAAATACCATAAGTAACATAACAAAATAAAACAAATAAAAATGAAGCTAAAAGTTACACATTCCATTTTATTAAAATGGAAGTTTATTATTAGTATTCGTTGTACAATAGAACACCTGTGAAAAATATGCATACTATAATAAAATTATGGATCTTACAGCAATGTCGAATTTTACAAAGACTGAGGCAAATCAAGTAATTTCTCTTATAATGATTTCTTAAATTTACGCGAACACTACACATTGAATAAAACTAAATTTACGGATTTTATCGCGTTTATTTCACTACTTTTACTTATTTTTAATTCCCGACGTTTCGGGTGCTTTACAGCAACCATGGTCACGGGGGGGACTGAGATGTTTGACGTCCCAATGTCATAGTTAGTCCGGCTACCTTCAGTTTTTGAATATTAATTTTTGGTC
Organism: Parnassius smintheus behrii; assembly: GCA_036936625.1. Classification (NCBI taxonomy): domain Eukaryota; kingdom Metazoa; phylum Arthropoda; class Insecta; order Lepidoptera; family Papilionidae; genus Parnassius; species Parnassius smintheus. Next base: position 25,082,014 of record JAUPFT010000009.1, on the reverse strand, counting down.
CGATTTACGCAAAACGAGCTTATAGTATCATGAAGTCTTGCAGTGGTATGCTTAGGTTTGGGTTTAATTTTCTTAATTATAGGATCCCAAGCAGGTGGCAGCACCCATCCATCTTCTCTATTGAAATTTCGATGTTTTTTAATTTCAATAGCCTCGCGTATCATCCTTGGTAGGAATCGGTGTTCTTTTGCGAGAATTTGTGGTGTATCAAATCAAATGTAATGGTGGGGACGATCTTGAACATGTTCGCAGACTGCAGACTTCCCGGAGCGTTGGTGCTTCACGTCAGTTATATGTTCTTTCACGCGGGTTTTTATGGATCTTTTTGTTTGACCTATGTAAGAGAGACCACATTCACAATCTAACTTGTACACTCCTGCATCTCGTAGAGGGATATTACACTTGACGGATGGTAAAAATTGACTAATCTTCTTCGGCGGCTTGTAGTATGTTTTAATGGAAGCTCGCTTCAAGATGTAGCCGACCTTGTCTGTGACTCCTCTGACATATGGTAGTATGGTAGTTTGCCTCTAACTCCATTGTGAATTGTATTTTAGAGTGTATAGAGTTAAGGTGGTTTAAAAATGCAGTTACTTTGTCAGATGGTAAAATTGTGAAAGTGTCGTCTACGTACCACTTGTAGAATCTTGGATTTACAGGAGCAGTAAGAAGGGCTTTCTCCTCGAAGTCCTCCATGAATATGTCGGCGACTATGGGAGATACAGGTGAGCCCATCGCCACACCATCTACTTGCTTGTAGAACTCCTCCTTCCACAATAGATAGCCAGATGTGACGCAGTGTTAGAATTTTAAAATACTACAACTTTTATCGGACGAAAGTACATACAAAAAGGTCAAAACAGACCCCACAACTAACACGCTTAAAGCAACTAGCGATTTAATAAAGAAATACTCCGAAAAATTAAATCTCGACGTGAATTCGCTAATACCATCATGTACCAAACCACCGAGGTTGTATGGGTTACCAAAGATACACAAACCAAACGCTCCACTACGTCCTATAGTGAGCCAGATCGATTCACCAACTTATAAGCTGGCACAACACTTGGCAAAAGTACTGTCACCACTGAGAGGACATACCAGAGCACACACAAAGGATTCATACCATTTTGTTAGTGAGATAAAAGACCTACATCTCGCTGACAATGAAACTATGGTCAGTTTTGATGTTCAGTCACTATTCACATGCCTACCTATTGAAGACTGCATATCAATTGTAACTAGAAAGCTAGAATATAATAACATGCCTGCTGAATATGCAGTATTACTCAAACACTGCCTCACATCTGGCTATCTATTGTGGAAGGAGGAGTTCTACAAGCAAGTAGATGGTGTGGCGATGGGCTCACCTGTATCTCCCATAGTCGCCGACATATTCATGGAGGACTTCGAGGAGAAAGCCCTTCTTACTGCTGCTGCTAAATCCAAGATTCTACAAGCGGTACGTAGACGACACTTTCACAATTTTACCATCTGACAAAGTAACTGCATTTTTAAACCACCTTAACTCTATACACTCTAAAATACAATTCACAATGGAGTTAGAGGCAAATAATTCTTTAGCTTTCTTAGCTGTTTTAGTCATTCGTAATCCTAATAACACAATTGGTCACACTGTGTATAGAAAAAAGACCCATACCAACCGATATTTAAATGGTGAAACTCACCATCATCCTTCACAGTTAGCTACCGTGGGTAAATCTTTGTTTCAGAGAGCACGAGGGATCTGTGACAGAAAACATCTGACCGCCGAACTTCAGCACGTCAAGCAAGTATTGCAAGACAACAAGCTTCGGGTCCCGCGCCTACGTCACAGTGACCGAGTGAAGCCGGCCACAGTCGAGCGTGTACCTGCTGTACTACCATATGTCAGAGGAGTCACAGACAAGGTCGGCTACATCTTGAAGCGAGCTTCCATTAAAACATACTACAACCCGCCGAAGAAGATTAGTCAATTTTTACCATCCGTCAAGTGTAATATCCCTCTACAAGATGCAGGAGTGTACATGTTAGATTGTGAATGTGGTCTCTCTTACATAGGTTAAACAAAAAGATCCATAAAAACCCGCGTGAAAGAACGCGCGCGAGACGCTCCGGGAAGTCTGCAGTCTGTGAACATGTTCAAGATCGTCCCCACCATTACATTCGATTTGATAAACCACAAATTCTCGCAAAAGAACACCGATTCCTACCAAGGATGATATGCGAGGCTATTGAAATTAAAAAACATCCAAATTTCAATAGAGAAGATGGATGGGTGCTGCCACCTGCTTGGGATCCTATAATTAACAAAATTAAACCCAAACCTAAGCATACCACTGCAAGACTTCATGATACTATAAGCTCGTTTTGCGTAAATCGGACCAAAAATTAATATTCAAAAACTGAAGGTAGCCGGACTAACTATGACATTGAGACGTCAAACATCTCAGTCCCCCCCGTGACCATGGTTGCTGTAAAGCACCCGAAACGTCGGGAATTAAAAATAAGTAAAAGTAGTGAAATAAACGCAATAAAATCCGTAAATTTAGTTTTATTCAACTTCTCTTATGAAATGAAATACTAATTTTTTTGTTCTTAAGCAAATGAGTACTGCACAAATTTGGGCATCCAAACTTTAAATATGATATTCTAAGATTGAATGAAGTGAAAGAATGGGATATCAAATTGAAGATCATCATAACTTTAAATAGATACTAAAGGACAATATGATTAAAAAATAATTAAACATATTCTACAATATAGTATGTTGGTGTAATATATATTCTCATTAGTACTGGAAAAGATCTTTAGATCACTATATATTTGTTATTACAACATAAACTCATGTTTCTTTCCAGTTGTACTCTGAGCATGTTTAATATTTATAAACTGGTGTAGATTTTGATATTCTATGAGCTTTGAAAAAGCCTTAATTTATAAGCTTTTTATTATCATTTGAATCAAACTGTTAATAAGAAATAACAAACTTTCCATAAAATTGCTTTGCATGTCATACATAGTATTTGGAAGTTGAAAATTAGTATTGCAGAAAATAGTTTAACAATGATTCAAAATTTATACATTCAATTATTCATATTTGATAGTAAAATTAATTATTTGAGGAACAAACTTCCATATTAACTTTAACACTCATAATATTAAGAATAGATCATTACAATGTTAATGCAAATTTTTACTAACCTTTCATATGCAATGCTGGTATTGCAATATTACTTAACATTTTACTCCGGTCCAGTACTTGGATTCAAAAGGTGTATGACAAATTCTTCGGTACTTAAACACATACATATCATCTAAGCACAGAAAGTTTCCACCAACTGTTTGAACCCGTGTACAAAAGCGTGTTGGATCTTTTGTAGAATTTGGAAATTTGTGAAGTATAAAGCCATCTTCACCTACAAAAAAAATTAATATTTTAGAAGCGTTTTTGAAAAGTGTAATGAAAGTAGTATAAGTAGTATTGTTATAAGTATACATAGCAAGGTATTGACTCTAAGGGTGGAAAAGTGAAGCAGAACTCTTGGGCTACCTGCGTCTGTGCTAAGTATCACATTGTTGCCCAAGGTGACACTGACTTATATAAGAAGAAATAATATATTGACTGGTAAAACCTGTAAATAATTAAATTTACTCACAGCTCTTAGTACATCCTGAAACACAGCAAATTTTATCCGCGGCCATCACTACACAATACGAACTATGTCCGAAGGAAAGATAATCGAAGTCCCTTTCACGTGCATTGGCCACTATATTAAGCAAAGATAATCAAAGTCCAAGAATAGCCAAGTCGTAAGAAAATATAGGAAAAATATAAAAAAATCAAAACATTCAAAGCACAATCGTTACGTCAGAAAAACAAAACGCCAATGTCAAATTCAAAAACAAACAAAATGGTGGTAGAGGGTGGTCATGTTTAGAAATTAAAACACCAATATGCCATCTTCCAATTAAACGAATAAACTAGACTTAAAGCAGCTAAATCTTAATAAAATTAGTTGTTTAACTCATTTTCGGGTGAAAATATCTAAATTCACATTATTAACACGTCGATTTAGTCAATGTGATACGATCATTTAATTAACTAAAACAACGCAATTCCGAACGTAAACTTACTCCAGCGCTATCCTTTGGAGAGTTGAGGAACTAAATATGCAACGCCAGTTTCTATAGAACAGAAAAATGTTCTAACTACAAAGGCCCTGATACTAAGGTACTCTGTGCTCTCTACTCTCTAGTTTTTTTTTTTTTTTTTTTTTTGCGCCCGAAGCAAATATGGGCAACCCTCCGGAAAGCGGGGGAGGGAGGTGGTGAATGCTCATAGCATACCACGCAGCCGGCTGCGTGGTTATGTGGCGACTTTTACCCACTAAACACCACCTTTTAGGAAATTGCTTAACGATCTGACTGGAGATCTCTAAGCCGTATACGAACGCGACCCTCCTTGGCAGAAAGGAGGGCGCAGCTCTCTAGTATATATCATGAAGTTATATAGATAAGGTATATATGCAGTAATCTATGGACAACACAGACTACTAAGAGGATACTATAGACAATGAGCAAATTTTTCCGTAATATACCATGGAGCGTAGACAGAGAATCCTATCTCTGTCTACGCCTTGGAAGTTAAAGAGAAGGAGAACGATCGCTCGTACAATAGACTACTGAATATATACTAGAGACTTTGTACTATAAATATACATATACTTATTAAGTCATGGCCCACGTTAGTCCGTTACGTTAGAACGTTAGTACTCTTATTAGTTTGTGAGCATAGTCCGCTTGTCTCTGACAATTTGTAGAATTTATAGCAGCGCTGCCGCTGGTGAGTAGTGGCTGCGAAGTTAGCTGTTTATGAGTACAAGTAGATGAAGTTAGTTGAATAATGTTAAAATCTCTAACCTCTATGGTATATACACTCATCTATAACTCCAAACGGAGAGGTCACCACTAACTAAAAAGAAGTGCTATTCGTACATCAAAAAAAGATTTGTGCTGCCGCTTAGACCATTCACCCAATGGACGAGTAATGTGAATGCGCCTAACGCTACGAACATAAAATCCTGTCACTTTTGATGCGGGGGATTTATATATATACAATATGTAACAAAAACCCTGTGGTTCCCGTTAAGTGCGTTATCAGAATCAGTATTCAAACGTATAGAAATAACTTTACTTCAGAAAACTCGACATAAAAATAATCAAATAAAATTTTAATTAAATAATATTTGTAAAATTTATGTGGATTGATTACCTCTGCCTGGAATTATCGACAGCGGTGGGTGGCGGCCGGCGGTGACGTACATCAAAGACGGGGCGTGCGCGCGCGCGTCTTACCTACACTAACTGCACACTGAGGTCGTGACCTCGTCACATCACAGCTGTTATAGTCAAACACTAATTTATCACTATGTCTACTTGACGAGCACGAAGATGTTGTTCAATATGTCCACCTTGTACCTCTATACATTTGTAACACCGACTTATAATATCTGAAAGCACGCGTTGCATAACAGACATTTCGGACTTTATTTTTTCAAATGCTGCGACTATACGCATACGCATTTCTGCCTCGGTATCGCATGTTTTTTGGAATACAGTCTGCTTAATCGTACCCCAGAGATAAAAATCTAAAGGTGTGAGATCAGGTAATCGTGCCGGCCAGTTGACTGGTCCACCGCGGCCAATCCATCTTTCACCGAACGGTATCCAAAAGACTTCTTACACAACGGGAGAAATGCGGTGGAGCACCATCGTGTTGGAACCACATGCGACGAACGAGATCTAAATTTATTTCGTCAAGTTCATTGCTTAGTTCTTCTCGCAAAAAACGTCCGTAGTTTTCACCGCTCATTGTGTGGTCTAGGAAATACGGACCAACGATTTAGAAGAGTGGAGTTTTTTGGGTTTTTCCTAGTACCTAAGTCCTTCGTCGGCTTTCGCTTTTGAGTTCAAAGAGCGCGCAAAACGCCTCGTATATTACCTATTAATTTTGTTTTGTTTATTATATTCTAGCAATAAACGACAATATGAATTTATTTAAAAAAAATAATTACTACCTACTACATAAATTCTTTATCGAATAATATTTCATACGAAAAATACATGCTAAATTTCTCCTAAAAATAGTTGCAAATTTGGAATTAATCACGATATCATACCATTCTGCATTAACCGTTCTTTGTCCCTCAAGAGGAATAGTCGTAACATGGCCGGTTCTGAAGACAAACGTGGCCACCATTTTTTTGCAACACTCCGTGAACGAACAATTTTTGTTGGCTTTAACTCATTTTCGAACACCCAAACTCGTGACTGGTTTTTTGTTTCGGGTTCGTACGTGTATATCCAGGATACGTCACCTGATACGATGTTGTATACAGCATCTGAGGATACTGCGTGGAATCTTTCGAGAGTTCTGGCGCACTAAGTAATGCGAGCCGCTTTTTGCTCTTCACAGAGCGAATGGGGTATCCATCGGGAAAACAACTTTTTTACACCTAATTGTTCATGCAAGATTATTTGTATTTGACTCATGCCAATGTCTAAAGTTGCCTGAATTTTGCGGTATGTCACATGTCGATCTTCCTCAATTAGCTTACGCACAGCATCAACGTTTTCTTGGGTGACTACAGTTTTTGGACGACCTTGACGGGGATCATCACTGAGCTTGACACGTCCACGTTGAAATTCAGCAAACCAGCGATAAATTGTGGTTTTGGATGTGGCTTCATCACCAAATGCAGAAATCATCCGGTCAACATACTGTTTTTGTGTTAAACCACTTCGAAAGTCATAATAAATCATCGCTCTTGAATTTTCTCCAGTCAATTCCATTTTCTCAACGACTAAACAAGTTTGACAAAACCTTGTGACAAGACCGAGAATCTTTTTTTAAATAAATATCGAGAATCTTTTTTTAATTAAAAAAAAATTAATAAGACAGGAACAGTGGAAATATTCCATTCCCGATACTTTTAGTGCAGCCTAGGTATTAAGACCGAATGCTGCACTAACTTATTTACCCTGCACAAAGTAAGTCAAGACCACATAGAGATTTTATTTTCTATTATCAGAAGCCACGGTGGTTATTCTGACAATCCAACTTCACGTCAATTTCAAGCTATTTATAAAAAGCTGTTAGTGCTCACTGAATTGATCCGAAATGAAAGAGGTACTAATTGCATTCCTTTAGAAAAAATTTCAATTTTAAATTGTACATCAGCAATTGACAAAATCAATAGCACTTCTCGACAAAGAAAAACGGAGTCGGAGGATGTTGCAGTACTTGCCACAGATATCATAAACAGTGAAAAAAGTATGATGGATGAAATAGAAACCTATAACACCTATACCCATATTTATTTTTTGGTGAAAAAGTGGTGGAATACATTGCAGGGTTTGTCGTTTTCTCAAGCTTAAAAAAAAATAAATGTGAAACATGCATTAAAGCCCTATTAGGTCAGACTAATGTAAAAAGTCTGACTTATCGAAAATCTAGGGGAGGCTTAATGTACGCATCCCAAGAAGTTATTGATTTATATCGCCGGTGCGAGATAGAAATTCGAAAAAATTTTACTGCTGACAAAAATTAAGCCGTCTGTGTACTACACAACATATTGTTTCAAAAACACTAAACCATTTTATTGGTAAACCATTGTTTTCAAGCATAGGGGAGCATTGTTTTGATAATGAATATGTTACGCATAATATAGAATTAGGGAAAGTTGTGATAGAGAAGTATAGTAATATGAGAAACCATTACCTGTCTAAAAGAAATGACCCGGAAAAATGTATCTGTCATATTTATACTAAACTTATCCACTTTAAAAACCAGTAGGTTACTAGCTATTACACGCCATGTAGTTTAATATGCAATATTACGTTCAGTGTAAATAAAAAAATACAAACACAAAATAGTGATACAAAATTACCAAAAATAAAACAAAGTGAAAAAGTATTATTTTAAAAGTCAAAAGCGTTATGGTTTTATTGGTTTTTGGAGTGAATAAGTTTAGTACATATTTGACTTATGTATTTTTTTGGAATCATTTTTTTTTACGAGGTAACTAATTCTAGTGCTTGCATATTTTTCTATTACCAAGTTTACCAGTTCAATGTTATGTGGACCTGGAAATAATGTTCCTGTATACTTCGGCTACATGGACTAAATTTCGGCCTTCCAACAAAAAGTTTAAATATTCATTAATATTTCTAATAAATATTGACTGCTTAAAATTTTTGTCAGGAGTTAAGTTTTTTCAAATATCTATTTCACAAAGGCGGCATTACAAATTAATCACCTCTTTAGATGCAAACAATAAGACACCTCTACTTGTCTGATTTATTAAACTTTTTTTGTCCGGTGCACCCAGAAGAGGTTTTATGCATGTGCTACACTTATTTTTTTATTATAGTAAAAACAACAAAGCCCGCTATATATTCAACCACTTTTTTGCTAAAAAGTGACAAATAGGTGTAAGTCTTTGTGTCTGATACCATATTTTCTTCAGTTGTTCACACTAACAGTTTGTGCTTATTTCAGTTCTGATCTGATTGATATTTATTAGCAATTCTTTTATAAATGGCTTCAAACTGACGTGCGAAGGGATTATCATAATGACCACCGTGACTTCTGATGTTTGAAAATAAAATTTCTATATGGTCTTGACTAATTTTGTGTAGTGATAAATAAGTAAGTGAAGCGTCTGGGCCTAATGACAGATTTTCAAATGTGCGTTTAGTACTTTCAATGCACACAAGAAATCCTAAAAATCCTATGTAACGAGGACCGTTTAAAAATCATCTGTATACGTTATTACGAGAAATGACATTGATTTCTATGTATAATAGAACATCTTTAGCCTCATTCAACCTGGCAAAGCCACCTTTGATAGTTATTACTATGTTAAACTATGCTCGTTTAAATCTTTTAGACCAAGTTTTTGAGTGGACAATATTGAAAATATTATTGATTAATTTTAAAAAAATTGCTATGAGCGCAGCGTTTTCACATAAAGATAATTTTAGTACAGTTTGGATAAAATATTTATAAAACTCAAAGGCATTACGCAACAGTTTCAGCATATGGCAGGTATCTACAAAAAAAAGTTTGTGTCTTTCACGTGGATCTAATATTCCGTAAGTGGTCCGTAAATTTTCTGTATTCTAGCAACTGTAATGTGGGGAGAATGTGTGGTCTTGACTGTATGTTTATTACTGCCCGAATGTTTATTAGGGCAGTAATAAACATACAGTCAAGTCATAATATCATATATATATATATATATATATATATATATATATATATATATATATATATATATATATATATATATATAAATATATAGCTACATGAGCATACACTACACTACAGACTAACTTTTAATCCATAGGTTTTATTAACTATGTGTAAAGCTTGAGTCACCAGTCGTGCTTTTAGGTCAGCACTTGTACCCTTTACTAAGAAGTAACCAATGGGTACTTTACAAGAAGTATTAAAGCCCATTAATAAAAATGCTAAAGCATCAGTAGCATTCTCCGAATTGCCAGAAATGAAGTCAAATCCATAATTAATATAACCAAAATGTCTTTTAGAACTTGCATAGTAATCCGTCAATTGTTTTTTTTTTCCATTTCATCTATCACTAATATACAATACAATTTCTTGTCAGGATTACTCTCTAGTCTTAGTTTTAAAACAGTTAACGCTTATTTGTGTACCCAAGTCGGCCATTAATTGTACGATACCACTTTGTTAATAGTACCTGATGAAGGCAGACAAATTTCAAAACTTTTGATATTTCGCACATATCTTTAAACTTTCGGTGAATAGTAATGTAAAGTTAAAGCAAAACATCTTTCTCGAGAATATTTAGCTCTAGGTATATGTCACGTTTTATTTTTAAGCAGCTGTCTGTTTAAAGTTCATTTTGTTCAACTATTATATTATTGTTGCGTGAATAAGTCAACTAGCGCCATCTAGTGTCAGGAACGAGAGCGAGGGGAGCTTTGCAGAAAATGACATCACAAATCTCTCAACCGACAGCGCCATCCGAAGAACTAAGTTTCTAGAAAATCTATACTCGCACACTCGTCCCTTTGCGCGCATTTACTTGAATATTCCGGATGCTTCTTTGCTAATTTAAATAAATAGACGCTGCAAGATGCGATCGAGGTAGTATTGAATTGGCGATACGAGCGAAGCTTTGGAGCGGAATTAAGTGAATTAGTGTGTTTAATTATTAGTGTTTTAAGTTTTAATTTGTGTAAAGTAAATTAAATTGTTAATTTAGGTAATTTTATCGGCAATTTTTATTGTCACGAACCCTAAGCTCGTAACATTATGTAAAACTACTTTATTTTTATAATTTATTAAATATTTTCAAGATAGTTCACTTAATAACTCTTGAAAATCAACAATTTTTTTAAATAGCGGTTTTGTGATTGAAGCCTTATAGTAAAAACAAAAACTTGGTTAACACCATCTAAGACGATAAACTGATAACTTTTTTTACTTTTTTGGCTTTTTTTTACTGATTTTTAAAATAAGTTGTTTCATGTTTTAAGTTTTATCCTGCATAATTTAAAATAAACCTGTAGCAAAATAATAAACTTACTTTTAACAATTTCAAAGGTTATTTTTACGGAGATAATTTTAAATATTAAATAAAAGAGTTTCAAATAACACCTTGGCATTATTTATCTGTGTATTACTTATAATCAAATAAAAACATATGCGCACTATGGTGATTTGTTTATCGATAAAAAATATCGACATAGTCCACGCCCTACTTTGCTTACGCATTTGAACAGTGTCACCAGTGTCGACACGTGCACAATTTGGTGGTATGCGTAAATTCAATGAACACAAACCAAATGTTGTAGTGTGCGTTTATAGTGACGCGGTTTAATTTAGCGTGTGTAGTTAAGTATACAGTTGTGTGTTTATCTTGCGCTCCCCTGATGTTGACAGAATTTTTTTTTAGGAATTAACGCACATGGCTTCTCCAGTTGGTTGAATACTCAAAGTTTTTAATAGATAGAAATAGTGTCAGATACCTTATATATTTGAAAGTATCTATTTGTATCTACTTTATGTTTAGCAACCTTTTTGGGGAACATCAAAAACATGTCAAGCAATAGTGCGAACGGATAGCTTAACAAACCCAATGTCAAACATATACATTGCATTAGTTTTTATTCAATATGAACGCAAACGCCAAGAAATCTGAAAATTGTCGCTTACATAGTTTCCAGGACTACAAACGCAAGTACCAACAAAACATGTTGTGTGACTTAATTTAAACATTACAAGTTGGATGTTTTTGGTGCAAACGTAGGGTTACCTCGCTCGCACTTGTGTGAATTATGGATTTCACGCTGCATGTATAATATAATACTCATAGTAGTTACTATATTTCTATAATTATAAATTAATTATATTATAGAATAGTCAATGTAACTCTTCTGAGAAATAATAATATTGATTATTAATACCGCATCGACTCTACCTTTACTTTTTTTTTGCGCCCGAAGCAAATATGGGCAACCCTCCGGAAAGCGGGGGAGGGAGGTGGGGAATGCTCATAGCATACCACGCAGCCGGCTGCGTGGTTATGTGGAGACTTTTACCCACTAAACGCCACCTTTTAGGGACTGGCTTAACGGTCTAACTAGATATCTCTAAGCCGTATACGGATGCGACCCTCCTTGGCAGAAAGGCGCAAGGGCGCAAGTACCTTTACTCTAATGAGTAGAGTAATATACTCTTGAAGCATGGAATATAGAGGTAAGGAGAACGATCTCCCATAGGAGACTAGTTGAAAGTGTGTCCATCTGTAAGCAGTAAATAAGAGTTCAAAAACTCTCCACAACAGTGCTCAAGTAGCTAGAGGGTATGAAATGAACTTGTTAGTTGTCGACCGAGTAAAGTGTGCTGAGTTGAGAAATTTAATATTTATGGTGACTAGAGTAGTTGATGAAACTGGAGTATTTAAAACCTCAACTACTTAGTCTGTCTTAAATAATTTAGTAAATATAACCTAGAAATAGTCACAGTAAAACACTTTGAGGTGATTTTGAGAATAAAAATTTTGAAAACAATAAAATAATTATTATAAAAAGAATTATAGTGAGTCTTTAAATAAAAATTATGAAAAGTTCTTTAAAATTTACACTCCAGCTACAGTGGCGCCACCATTATTTAGCGCTTTTCTGCAAACACTTTTTTATATGGAGTTTGTTTTCGTTATCTCTACACTCTATATAATAAAGTATTTAGTATGGAGTGTAGAAGTAAGGAGTAGGAGTACAGACTGTGTATTAAAAAGTGTCCATAGAAAACCGTTAAAGGAGGGTGGCACCACTATAACTATGGGGTAAATTTTAAAGAACGCACCGAAAAATATGAGTGGGATACATGACTTTTTCGAGGTTATATTTACTAAATAAAATTATTTTAGATTTTAGAGCATCCCAGTATCTACTCCAGCGCTGTTGTGGAGAGTTGTTAACTGTTATTTACTGCTTAAAGATGGCCACGTTTTCAACTACCCTACCCTTTTCTAGTATGTGAGTTGGTACTCCTTACTTCTACACTCCATAGTATTTATTTATTCAATTACTATAACCTTCCTCTATGAACCGACTATGTAGACCGTAGATAGAGTAGGATTCTCTGTCTACGATGTAGACTTCCTCTATGCTTACCAATACTCTTTGATCTTGTAAATTTTTCTTTTTCTTTATTATTTCTGGCTTTACGGATCTGGTTTCTAGACCTTCTGAGCCTATCCTTTCTTTTGGAATCTTCATTTTATGTTCTTTTTCTTCACAATATGCTGATGCGTCACATCGCGAAGCCCTTGGGAGATTTTGACGACAGCTCAACATAGCGGACAGTTGATGACGACAGCCACTCAAGCTCATAAGGCGCCCAAGCGATCAAAAGTACTTGAGGTTTATATCGACATAAAAGCACTTGTTTCGTCGTTTTCTCTAATAGTTCACACGCGCGGACACTTAATTCACAAAATCGCATCACTTTTACGAATCAAAATCCACTTCAAACAATTATTCAAGCGACAAAACAGGAGCGACAATCCGTCTACGGCCAAGTTCCCGCCAAAACTCCTGTAAAATATACTCCGTGCTTTTGACCAACGAGTATAGTATAGTAATTTTATACGGGATCTTTGACTTTTTTAGAGAACTAAATTTATAAAATGGCGGATTGTAGCGAGTGACGTATGTGTTGTGTTTGTGAATTCGTAATTTTTTTAGTGCTGTGATATACAATGAATTGAGGACTATCTTATCTACAACATTTATTTGAAATATTTACAAGGTTGTGGTAAGTGTTTGATTAATAAATTTTAAAGCATGACGCATATCATACTTTATCGTGATGTTGAGGCAATACCAAGTTGTAGGCGGACAATTTATAAAAAATAACTATTCCTTCATTATATCGTAATAAGACTTTCCTTTTTGTTAATTTGATGTTTAAATTCCTTTACTTTTTCATAATATACAAGCATTTGTTTATATTGTCTTTAATTTACGCACGCAGTCTGTTACGAAATTCATGTTACAGTGTAGTTTATGTTAAATTACCAATTTTTGTTAGCAATTTGCTCGAACATTCATTATTTTAATAATTATAATAACTTACTGTTTAGTACTTATCTCAAAAAATGATTAAACTTTATACTAACTATGTTTTTATTGAAGCTATTCATTATCATGTTGTGTTGGTTTCTTTCGAATACTTCATGACAAACAATAAGATCTATGAAACAGTTTTCTTTCTTATTTGTAGTATTTTATAAGTTACAGTCTGTTTTGTTACGTTTTTTATTTATTTTTTCAATTAAATTAATATCCATTGATTTCCAGTTATGCAGTAATCTAGTACAAATGTACAGTTTTCTAGAATGTGGGAATGAAAACTTCATTGTTTCTTGAACTTATGTGTGTTTCCCTTAAATGCACAGTAGATATATTACCCATAGTTTTTTTAGTATTGCATTAGGCACATGTAAGAAGAAGTTGGTGTTAATGCAAACACTTGTGGTACTATTGCTTGCACATTTTGATAGCCTTTGGCAATATTTTAATGGTGGTTCTTGCTATTGACATGGAGGACTTAATTTTTTATAACAATATGTTTGTATTATATTATTAGTGTATGAATTACAGAAGGGGATTTGTTAATTATTAGAAAACTATAATAGACTTATTGTCCTACCTGGAATGCTCATACATTCTGTGTTTTTTAGTTTTTTTTTTATCCTGATATTTCCACCTGGGGCAATTCTGTTGTTTGTGTATCCTTTATTCCTTCTGCTTAAATAAAAACATGTTTTTTTATAGCGTCTATAATAATTTTCAAAAACTGTTTCATTCATAGCAGTCAATGTGAGCCACCCAACTATCATATCTATTGTAGAGTTTACTCACATCATATTGCATTTAAAAAAAAATTGTCCCAGCAAAACATTTTCTGTTGTATCTATCATGGAGGCCTGTTACATACGTAAGTTGCACAAGGACAAACATCCTGACCCAGAATGATTATTTGTAGGCCATACAAACATTTCTGTGCAGGTATTGAACCCCTTGCTCTGCAATGCCACAATATTTAATTATTGCCCACCAAATATGGAATTTATGTATTACATTGTTACAATACACTAGCTGGTACCCGGCTTGTTGCATCTGCAAAAGAAATTAAAAAATTATCAGTGCAATACATACTGACAATTTGTCCAACACCTAAAAACCACCTACTGTAAGTTAATTGTACTTTGCCTATAACCTTTGTGCAAGTGCAAACAATAAGTTGACAAAGTTTTAGCACAATCTAACTAATGGTATGACAGTATATAAAATATGAACAAACATTAATTTTTATATATTAAAAGATTTTTATTCTTACAAGTGATCTTTACCTAACTACCAAAAATTCACAGAAATAAAAAGCTTGGCTAACTGCCAAATGAAACTTCCAATAAACGAATTTATATATTGAGCTCAGGTATTAATATACTTACACCAGGTAGTATATTTAAAAAATGTGTTGTTTTCCCTTGACCTCTTTTACAGCACATAAAGTGCTTGATTTTTTTTTTATAAAACCTATTTTAAGAGTGTGCATCTTGATGGATACCTAGTTTTGAAGAATATGTTTCTTGAGCATGTTATTGATTGAGCTGGACTGGTGCCTGCAACTCAACATCTAAGAACAGATTTTGCTTGTAAGCAGGAATAAAATATTATTCAAAGCACCCAAAGTTCTCACAAAATTTTAGCAAGTTCTTTATTTTACCAGTGACCTTACTGATCCAAGGTACTGTAGCTGGCAATCGCTGCACAATCAAATA
The DNA here is from genome assembly GCA_036936625.1 of Parnassius smintheus behrii. Taxonomy (NCBI): domain Eukaryota; kingdom Metazoa; phylum Arthropoda; class Insecta; order Lepidoptera; family Papilionidae; genus Parnassius; species Parnassius smintheus. The sequence goes on along the minus strand of JAUPFT010000009.1, from coordinate 25,066,610 downwards.
GATTATGAGCTGTCATTTTCTCATTCCTCATGCAGACTGCGCAAAGGACTGTCTGTAACACCTAAAGTAAGGAGATTTTATTAAAGATAACTTGTCATTTTATGCACTGATGACAAGTCTCATTTGAGATTTGTTCCGTTTTGAGTATAGGATTTGGGTATTATTCCTTAAAAACTTAATAAATAAAAATAATTTATGGATTTTATCACTTAATTAATTAATTTATATATATTATATATATATTATATATATATTAATAAATTAATTTTAATTTATTTTATGTTTGAAGTTTCTTTTCAAGGCTCATTTTCAGCACCTATGGTTGTAGCGGGACAGAGGTGTTTGACTTAATGTCATAGTTTACAGGAGCTATCACCAGTTTTTAAACAATAACTTTTGGACTAATCAATGCTGAACAGGCTTACAGCAGAGTATTGCAGTGGTATGCTAGGGTTTAGATTTATGTAAGAGCATTCTGTTCAGCAGTGGACTTGTGAAGGGCTGTAATGACGATGATGATGATGATTCTCTGTAAGGTTTTATGGTCTATTAATTCTACGGTAATGACGGGAGAGTCTTGAAGATGTAAGCAGAATGTAAACTTCAAATTATGATATTATATTATGTATTATTATGATTTTAATTTGCAAGCATGGTTTATTTCAAATCACTTTAACTACACATTACACATTAAATACTAGTAACTGGTGGTGTTAAATTAATTTAATAATAATAACTAAACTATGTAGGTGATAATATGCTGTTGTTGTACATGAAACAATGCACTCTCTCATGGCATTGATTGGACCAGTGCTTCATCTATTCATTGAATATTATTATTTTTTACACTGCATTTATGTAATTCTATTATTACTGATTAAATTTGGCATGTGGTAGTGGCGTGACAACATTCACTGCTCCATTTTGTCCCATGGGTATCGTAAGAGGCGACTATAGAAAATGCCACAAAAATCTCTTAGATTTCGATGAATGGCAGTATAGCAATCATGGTTACGACATACGTAATATACTCCGATCGACGGCGGGAAGTAGCGTCAAAAGTGCAAGCCATCTGGTATACTCCAATCGGGTTGGATTTAGAATCGTTTGGCAGGAATTTGGGGGAGTTTTATTTGGTAGAGGTTTGGTCCCCGATTATAATAATACCACTCACATTAAAAGGTAATGCACCGTTATCGAAAAAATAAATAAAAACTATTATAACCTAAAATGCGTAAGGTATGGAAAATTATGTTATTGTGAAAGATGGAGAAAAGGCTGTGAAAGAATTTTGTGTCTGTAGCGGGAGCAAAGGCAAACCGAATTTATAGATATCTGATCTGATCGAATCAGTCTATACTAAAATTAAATCAGCACGCCCCGAATCCACATAGTCTTGTCTGCCCAATTCCTAAAGTGTTTTTATAAAGTCGTAGGCGCGGAGGGAGGGCAGCCCGTCGTAGCAAATTGCATGCACCCTTGTGAACCGTAGTATGCTTGTTATTGTATTATATATTATGTTTATGATTTAAAGTAATTATAAAAGCTACTATATTGGTGTTTTGTTGAGTGCAAGAGCGAGCGAAGTGAGCTTGGGACTTAGGGCACTCCGATTCGGACAGGTTAGGTTATAAGGGGACGGCGGGGTCGAGTGAGCGAGCGAAGCGAGCGAATAGACGGAGGAGGTGGACTCCGTCGACCATGCTTTCCTCGACTGCGCTACGTGGTGCTTCCGACCCCCAACTCTCTCCCTCCATAAATCGGGTTTATAGTCAAAAACATTACAAAAATATAACCTCGAGGTTGGATTTTTAAAAATTTACAAAAAAAAAAACTAAGCATGTCCAGCAGGATGTGGAAGTGAGGCACGACTCTACAACTGCCCCGCCTCCCTCTACACCACCTCCCTCCCCCTTGATTCATTTTAAGTTATCATTTTGAGGTTAGTTCTATGGGATTTTCTTTTTGATTTTTCTCAAGAACGGTGCATTACCTTTTAATGTGAGTGGTATTATCATAATCGGGGACCAAACCTCTACTAAATAAAACACCTTACTCCCCCAAATTCCTGCCAAACGATTCTAAATTTCAACCCTCAAATCTCCAATCTGTCTGACAAAAGTGGTAATTAAGATAAATATAGGGGGGATCCCTGTTATAAAACAGTATGTTAGGGCTGAATCTGAGTAACAGGGTTAGAAATTGTGTGATAAAAGAAGAGTGTGGTTTGCAAGATGATGTTATGACCAGGATTAAGAAAGGAATGCTTTGGTGGTTTGGTAATGTAGAAAGAATGAATCAGGAAAGAGTGATAAAGCAAATTTATATTGAAGAAGTGAATGGCAGAGTAGGAAAGGGATGTCCTAGATGAAAGTTTATGGACCAAATTGGCGATATGTGTGTATCTGGATCGTGCCAAATGGAAGTCTATAGTCTCTGCTACCCCTCTGGGTGACAGGCGTGACTGTTATTGTATGTATGTATCCCTGTATAAAATCTCTATCCAGAGAGGCACATGGCTTTCCAATTCTCTGGGTTACCAAAACTTCTGGTATCTACTTGTAGTAATCCTCTGTCTAGTACAAAAAATGCTCATGATTGACGACGAAAAAATTAAAAATTTTTGAATACCTAATAGTTTTGTCAATAATTACAAAACCAGTAATAACTTCTAAGCATTTAGCATTTTCACTACAGCTCGAGGCCGTTTTCCTTTGAATTAAGGAAGCGCGCTATTATGTATAAAAACTAAATCTATGTATTTTTAGTTGTATTGTTCGAAATTTTGTTACCGCGTGTTAAAGCGTACCTTGTGCCTTTAACCCTTTTCTTTCTTACTCCGACATTTTTAAAAGTAGTGATTGAGTGATATTTCCTTGGTCGTTGTTTGCCCAAGGGACCAAGGCGATACTTAGCGAATTGACAGCAAAAATTTTCGTAAATCATAGTCTATTAAAGATAAGAGATGAGGTAAATAACTTTCTGATCTGACCTGATCTGACATTTAATGTTAATTTATTTTCTTCTATAGATGAAGCAGAAAAAATAAGAAAAATATACAAAAATAAGATGGTTCATTAAAAAAATATTTTCATGTCTTTAAAAATACTTTTAAAAAGTTATATGCGAACTTTAATGACTCAGATGACGGTGATTTTGTGACATGAGTACCGAGACTCTTGATGACTGTTTACATTGTATAAGACGCTGCTGGCGATGACATCACCTTGCACCCGCACAGCGTATGAGTCTAACTCGATGAACAAGGCTTACCTTTAGAATAATTACTAAAACACATGTAGACGTCGCGTAATGTTCTAGGTACATACTCGTGCTTTGTAATTGTTTCAACGGTAGTTTCTGTTTCGTCCTTGTATTTAATATGAATAAATGGAGTGTGTGGTTTAACAATAACTATTTACTTGCAAATCTTACGGCAACTACGTAGGTAAAGATAAAAAGAAGTGTTACTTTTAAAGTTTTTAATTTTATGATGCACGGGCAGGGGGGTATACTGGTTTCGAAGAGCAGCTACTCGTACCACGTCTAGCCAAAAGAATATGAATTTAGATTGAAAGTAGTGACAAACGTGATAGTGGGTTAGCCCATCTGCTACACAATCATAAACTCACTAACGCATTAGTCGCATTTTACGATATGTTAGTCAAGTAATACAGGTTGGCGCATGCACATTCCCAGATAAACGTGGGACCTATAAGTCCCGGACCATCATCATCATCATTACAGCCCTTCACAAGTCCACTGCTGAACATAGGCCTCCCCCAAGCAATGCCACAAAGCACGGTCCTGAGCCACCTGCATCCATCGACTTCCTGCATGTCTTACCAGGTCGTCACTCCATCTAGTGGGGGGTCGCCCTACACTACGCCTACCGGTACGAGGCTGCCACTCGAAAACCTGAAAAAGAGTCCCGGACCAACGTGGGACAAAATCACTTTTTCCCTTTTCTCTTTAAATATTCCTGATTAAATAATGGCGTGTAGTTGCAGGCAGCGTAAGAAAATTCACTACCTAATATTATCATTCCGTAGGTGTCGTAAGAGCCGACAGCGGGAAGCTGAAACTGAAGATGGGCTGCAGGATCTTTGATAACAACTCGTTATAATAGAAAAATTGCGGCAAAACAAATGAGCCAGCCACCTGTGCGGTGCGAGTAATGTTCTGTGGTAGTGTGGCGGCGCTGTCGTCGCGCCGCCACCGAAACACAACGCAGCTTAAAAGCTATCCACAGTAGCAATATCAAAGTTACAGCCTATATACGTCCCACTGCTGGGCACAGGCCTCCCCTCATTTCTGAGAGGTTTTTAGGGCAAGGAAGTGCCCGCCGCGTTCCCCCAATGCGTTGGCGAACATCACACGTCTTCGAAATATTTTTCTTTCTTATTCCTCAGACATGCAGGTTTCCTCACGATGTTTTCCTTCACCACCGAGCACGTGACAAATTAGCACTTAAAATTGCAATTAACAATTTCATTGGTGCCGGCGGGGATCGAACCCGGGTTACTCGCGTTCTGTTTTATTTACAGCGAGCGTCAACCATCTCAGCTATCACGGCTGCAAAGGCCGATATAAAATAAAGCAAAGGCCTCTTAATATAACAAAATAACAATCACAACTTGAATAAACGTGGTTACTCCGACATACTCGTGGTTGACGTCGCGTCGGTCACGGGGCATTGCGGGCCGAACGTTACTGAATACTGGATTCCTCTCACGCTCCAGTTGCTGCACACATAACACTAATTGTGTGCAACGCATTTTTCACCACACGGACGGATGTAGGGATATACTTTGATTTGATAATAAGCACTCCCAACGGGTTTCAATTTCAAATTGCGCACCGAGCTTGATTCGGAGCCTCATTTCTTCAATATCAAACGAATCTTATTTATTTAGGTTTGAATTTTCAACATTAAACTTAAAATCGTATTCAGTGGTTTTTACGTTTTTATTATTTTCGGGTAGGATTATCAATACCTCAAAAGTAAAAAAGGAATCCTTAGAGTCATTTTGTTGTGCGTCTGTTTGTTCGTCGGTCCGTGTGTCACGAACCTTTTTCTCAGGAACGCGGGTAAAGGGATAACGTTAAAATTAATATCAAAGAGTAAGCTCTACAGTCTCTTAGAGGCGGTATAAATTCAAGTTTCTAAGTCAACCCGATCAAAAGATAGGTCTTTTATATCACATATATTGATACATGAAAACTCGGTCATCAAATCCTATATTGAGGTACTTTTTTTATTTATAAGATAGGGTGACAAACAAGTACACAGTCCACCTGATGGTAAGTGGTTGCTGTGGCCCATAGACATCTACATCTATCCTCGATTACGAATCAAAATGCAGATGCGTTGTTAACCGTGAAGACTAAGATTGAATGGCTCGTTTCCAGTAAAAAGGGCCTTCACTCACAGTACGAAACACAGCAGCATTAAGCTACTATTTCACGCTGATATTCCGTGAGAGCGTGGTATTTCCGCGGTCGACCAGACCCATTCGTGCTACAACTTTACTACTAATGTAACTGCAAGATGGATCTACCACGTATAAACTCATTGTCCTGGAATTATGAAATTTGGTAATGACTTGCTTATTAGTCTTACAGCGTCAATTGAAAATCCAAAAAATCTTAAATTTTTAAGTATTTACAAACTTACATTTGCCGTTGTAGATCGACTGAAAATGTAGCGTCCTAGGTAAGGACATGTGGCGCCAGCGCTAGCTATGTTCATTTATGTATCTCAAGTAACAAGATTTCGAAGCATTTCCTGTGAGCGTTTGACTCACATCATTTATTCGCAATCAGATATCCATAACAAGCACGACAGGAAGTGTTCGCAATAACCGTCGCCTGTCTTTCTTATCCTTACGGTTTCATACTTTTTGCATATGGTATGGTGACATACTCGTACCATAACGGTAATGTACTCTAAATGATAACTGTTTTTTGTGAGGACATTTTTGCATCAATTTTTTAATTGATTTGGGCAACGTTTTCCGTATTAGCGCACTAAGCATAAGCATTTTTAGTTAATTTCTTATAAAATATTTACATTTCTTTCTATAGAATAAGGGCGACAAACGGACATAGGTACAGTCTACCTGATGGGGTAAGTGGATCCTGCGGCCCATAGACATCTACATTTATCCTCGATTAAAAGTCAACGTGCAGATGCGTTGTCACACCTGAGGATTAAGATGAACGTTTGGTTTCCAATGAAAAGGGTCTTCGGTTCTTCTACACTCACAAAACACAGCAGCATTAAGCGCTGCTATTTCACGCTGGTATTCTATGCGAGCGTGGTCCCAGCCCAGTCGAGCCGACTGACCCTTTCGTACTACAACCATAATATAGCTGCAGCGTGTCTCTACCACGTACAAAACATTTTTTTATACACATTGATGTTATTTTCAGTAGTATGTATTTTATTGAAGGTACCTTTTCGGTAAAAAGGTACCTTCGGTTCTTCTAGGTTCGGTTTAAGGTATAATTTTCAATAAGATACGAATGTTGTATGTGAAATCGTACAATTTACGTAAATTCTATAGTGTATAACCAATGCTATCTCACCGATGCTTATAAAATAGAGTAAAGTAAGTATAAAGTTGATTAGGAAGTATCGTAACGCGTAATACATGTCGTGTCATTGATTCTATTGGTGTATATTCAAATGTATCTTAATTTTCACTTTGTTAGAAGATAAGTGGTTTTATAGCGATGTTTTTTTTTTTTTTCAAAAACTTCAATGTATATGTTTGTATTGTTATACATGATACGTAAGGAAACTGAAATAAATGCAATAAGGTATTATGTTCTAATAAATGTATGTTTGTCTTTTTTTTTTCATTTATTGATTTTAATTGATTGGTTTGATGATCTTTTATTAATTCAATAAAGGGAGTACTTATCAACTTATTTATCTAGACAAGACAGTGTGTCAGTAAAGTCGTCGAACTCTTTCGAGCCACTTTATATCCCTCTCATAACTCAAAAACTATTAGAATTTTACACATTTGTAACTTACATGCATAGTGAGAACCTATTGATTACCTATAATACAAACTTTCAAAAAACCCATTATAGTTCTTAAGTTATTAGCGATTGAAAAGCTATTTTTGTCGCACACTGACTCGCTCATCAAAAACCTAGGCCACTTCAAGATTACTCTTAGAAGTATGAAATTTCGCAAATAGGTAGATCATTGCGCTCCCAGCCTAGAACATAGGCGAAATAATAATAGCCAGTCTTTCGGTTTTCTACAGGATGCATTTCGGACAGTGTGCGCAGGAATTACATAATTTAATTCCTCCCTCTACCTACCACCATCGGACGACCAGATGTTCGGCCAGTCTTTAGTTGTTGATTTATCATGCATTCGAACTAAACGTTTTAAAAAGGAAAAAGGTCAAAAACTACAACCAATAAATATTCGATGTCGATTATGTTATAGAAACTAACCCCATTAATAATTTTCTCGACCTTTAATTCGTTTTTTATATTAAAAATCGTGCTAATTGATCTTACTTCTATTTAGAGCATTATTCTCCTCTAAAAATATACATTGTTCTCTGAATTACTAAGTAGGCTGCCATTAATGCGCGTCAGAAAAATACTATAGTTATAAAATCAGAGGTTGGTTTCCGTGGCCAAAAAATTTGCGGTTCGACTTTTATTGCCTCTATTAAAATAGCAAACAATGATGCGTGAGGGGTAGGTCTGATGTAGGGTTGCTAGTTCTTAAAACTGAAAAGCCGGACAGACAGTCACCTTAGCCGGACATTTTGGTAAAAAGGCCGGACACCCTTAATTTTTCAGTCTTAGTATAACACGATATGTTTTCAATGCTTTTATCATTTACCATAAAATTTTCTTAAATTCCAATGAAATAACAATAAAATTTAATGAATCAGTCTTTTTTATTATAAATCAATCAATATTCATTATAATATTAATTTCAATAATTGCAATAGTACGTATGTAAGAACATGATAAATGTAAAAAAATGGTTAAATATAAAAAGTCTCACAAAACCCGGACAAGCCGGACAACGTCTAATTTGGCCGGACACGCAACCAAAAAGCCTGACTGTGTCCGGCTTTATCCGGACGCCTGGTAACGCTAGTCTGATGTCAACTTTTTTTATCGGCGAAGCCGACAACCCCTAACCACGGAATAAATAATAGTACACGTGCCCTAACGACGTTTGTACTGAATTTTGCCGCTTCACACTTTGATTATATACTTGTCTATATAATCAAAGGTTTCACATTTATGCTTTTGGTTGAATTAAATATATTTAAAGCGGTTATAAAATCACTTTAACATAGCCTTGTACTTTTAGTTTTAGCTTAACTCTAGGTTTTGTCTATTAATAAATTAAAACAATATATTAATCAGCTCGATGAAATAGTATATTTATGAATTAGATATCTGAATTGTTATTACATAACGTGTTGAAATTTGACAGAAGAATCGTCATACTCATGCGTTTGCCTTTTGCTGAGTATGCTGAGCTCGCTCCCTCCCCAGCTCTCCACGTCCATGATCAGTCAGTCGTATGCGGACGTTCGCAGTGACGGATCGCGCGGTATCAGGAGGAACCAGTTCCGAAAGTCGATTACTTGCGTTTTCATGGTCGTCTAAAATGTTTATTGCGGTCGCCTTCCGCGCTTACTTGTCACGTCGCGATGTAAACAAACAGAAGCCCCGGTTGACTCACTGTACTGTGCGACGTCGGATGTAAACAAGACACACCAGTGCATTTTTTGTGCTCCCATACTACAACGAAATGTGTGTGATGAATGATGATATAATTTTATAGACTTTTTATATGCTGTAGTCGTAATATGTTGAGTGTGTTGGAGAAATACAAAATTGAAATAATACTAGTTTTTACGGATTTTATCGCGTATATTTTAACTTTTTAAATACCCGACGTTTCGAGAGCTTTACAGCACCCATGGTCACGGGGGGGGGGGCTGAGATGTTCAACGTCCAGACGTCATAGTTAACCGCGGTTACCATAGATTAAAATTTAACCTTTGTTTAATCTAATTTATTATTATTAAACAAAGGTTAAATTGGTTAAATTTTAATCTATGGTAACCGCGGTTAACTATGACGTCTGGACGTTGAACATCTCAGCCCCCCCCCCCCCCCCCCCCCGTGACCATGGGTGCTGTAAAGCTCTCGAAACGTCGGGTATTTAAAAAGTTAAATATACGCGATAAAATCCGTAAAAACTAGTATTATTTCAATGTGTAGTGTTCGCGTAAATGTAAGAAATCATTAAATACAACATTTTAAGTGTTTTTGTTTATGTAACAGGATTTACTGTAAATATCAGTCATAAATTACGGGTATGTAGAATACTTTACCCAATTACTGTTTGATTTTTTTATAAAGTAGATTAAAATTGATGTTTAATAAATAAAGAATAACGTGTTCGAATAAAATATTTTTTGAAATGTGCATAAATTAGCATAGGTTTTTTTTTATCAGGTCATAACTTTTCACTGCTGGATTTAGGCCATACACATTAGTACTGTTACCAAGTAAGCGATGCCACCTTAAACTACCCAGATCTTGGTTTGGTTAGTTTACGTGTCAATTAAGTATATATTGCATTTTTATCCGTGGCCCACGTTGCAGCTATATTATGGTTGTAGCACGAATTGCTCGGTTAGACCGGGGATGGACCACGCTCTCACAGAATACCAGCGTAAAATAACAGCTTAATACTGCTGTGTTTCGTATGGTGAGTGTCGATATACGGTGCCCCTTTTTTACTGGAAACTAGGCACTCCATCGTAGTCCTTAGGGATGACAACGCATCTACGTTTTGATTCTTAATCCAGGATAAATTTAGATGTCTATGGGCCATAGCATCTACTTACCATCAGGTGGACTGTGTACTCGTTTGTCACCCTTATTCTCATTAATATAATAAATAACTAAAGGTACAAGTCGTCCAACTAGGGATTTGCTATATTAAAGTTCACATTTAAAAAAATGTCTGTATGAAAATTATTTATGTTTGAAGTAATTAAGGTTTGGCAAATAGCAGTTTTTAATCATTATTATTGACTTGTCATCAGAAAGACGCTGCTGCTCATCCGTTATTTCAATTTTCTTCTGTCAGCTCTTACGATACCCATTGGACGACGTGGGGTGATATGTTCCCTTATGTTATACTTTTTAGGTTGCTCGGAAACGGCTCTAATCCTTCGGATGAAATTTTGTATTTAGACGATTTCAAATATATCTAGATAGCTGATATCCCTGAAAAAAATATTTTTTTCTAACACAGAGCAATGCTTGAGTACTCAGGTCATTAATTATTAATATTTATTTAATAAAAAATGTAATTATTACATATTTAGTAATAGAAAGTTTTCATCAATTAATATTTGACGCTATCAACAAATTTCATACTATAGTACTCTACCTAACATTAAATCAATTTTCTTGTATTATTCATACTATTTAGGTACAAGCAGCAATTCTTGTATATATATATATATAATCGGAGTCTCGGAAACGGCTCCAACGATTTTAATGAAATTTAGTGCCCAGGGAGTTTCGGGGGCAATAAATCGATCTAGCTAGGATTTATTTTTAGAAAATGTTTTTTTGTCCGTGTTTTCAGACAATGAAAAATTGCTACAATATAAGAAGGTAAATTTTGACGTTGTGTTAATGATCGTAATAGCTCAAGTGGATAGCGAGCGGTCGCAAAATCGTAATGCCTTGGTTCACGTCCCGTCTTAGGTCCGAATTTTTTCCTTTTTTTTTCAAGTTCCCTTCTTTTGTACATTTTTTAGTATTTTATAAAAATACTAAAATTTTAATTAAACTAATTGCACTCATGATTTTTTATTCAAATAACCAGTTCAGTTTTTTTCTATTACGTCAATAAGATCAAAAATATTATTCATCAGTATGTAATTTGTATCTAAATGTAATTTCAAAAAAAAAAAAAACGAGCAAAGCTCGGTCATCCCGGTATTATATTATATATATCACGCTGCACCTAAAATAAAAACCAATAAGTAATTAGTTTCGAGAAAATAAATTTATTTGACATTAGGCATAAATCTAAACAATTTTATTGAAATCGGGTGTTCTATAGTAAAATTGGTACGTTCAACCTTGAATTGCTTAAAATATTTTTTTATTGTTTTAAATAACTGTATTTATCAAGTTACATACTTCGTAATTAAGAACTTAGATATTTTTCTAACGTAATATTAAATGTAATACGACTTTCTATTATGTAATTAACTTGATTATGATATTACCAAACTTATGTTGTACAGTTACACCGTTACTGCTTGTGTCACGCTCACTTACAATGAATCTGCCGGATCGGAGAAAGACCAGACTTTTTCTGATACCAGTGTAACGTTGTTTTTATTGGTTTTGTTTGGCGAGTGCTAGCAACACTTATATCCAGTTACATCTGACGAGAGTTTTAATTATAATATATAATTTAAATATAATTTTATAGATTGTAAAGCCATCGTTCCTACGACTGTAATGAAGACTTCCGTGATATTTTTTATCACAGTAAATTTAAATGTGGATTAAAAAAATCTCTCAAAAACGTGTAAATATACTTCTTTATTGCATGCATAATAGCGAGTCGGCAGTTTATAGTCTACATTATACAAGTAGGTCGAGTCTTTACCTACGTTTTACGATAGCCATAAGAGGAATCGGGCTTAACGTATTTTTTATACGTCAGTATAAAAATACATCGTAAGCCATTAAAGGCTTCATGACCACGTAGCTTGGTTCTGGGTTCTTTTTTGCGTACACACTGCCTACGTTTACTCGTCCATTTTTTGTAGAAACAAGTATACCTGGTAGTAAATGAATGCAGTGGCCCGTAGACATCTACACCTGTCTTCGATTAAGAATCAAAATGCAGTTGCGTTGTGTTCTGAGGGCTAAGATGAAATGCCTCGTTTTCGATAAAAAGGGTCTTCGGTTTTCTTCTCACTCACCATGCGAAACAGCACTATTAAGCTGCTATTTTATGCTGGTATTATGTGAGGGCGTGGTCCTTCCCGGGTCGAGCCGACCGATTTTTGCTACAATCTACAAACAATATACCTAGTTGCAGCATGACTCTACCACGTACATTTGCCGATTGATAAGAATAGGTGGAAATTCGAATACAATGTACAGGAAACAATAATAGTAAAATTTAAATAAAAACCTCATAATACTTTCGCGGTCCCCTACTAATTAGCCTATTAAGGCAAGACAAGATACTAGGGGTACGTTCCGAAATAAAACGCAGTGTACTGTCCAATGCAAATGACGTCATCATTTGACACTTTATTGTACTAGCGTGCCGCCGCCATATTGTGTCTGATATCCGGCCATAATAAAAAAAAATTTAATTGTGTGTTTGCCGAATGAAGCATGCCAGAATTTGTTTCTTTTTATTAAATACAAAAAATTATAGAATAATTGATGGTATATCAATTAGGAGGATATAATGATTTTTGGAGCACAAAATGACAAATAAATCGCCAACACTTTTCAAATGGCGCAAAAGTATGACTTTCATATACTGTCCAAAGTTTTGGAACGAATCACCAGTATAGCGTCGATTCATGACGTCATTTGCATTGGACATTACACTGTGTTGTATTTCGGAACATACCCTAGGTATTTATATGGCATTAATGATTTATTTTTTAGCTGTCATTTATTTTCAGTGGATCTAAAATATGTCATCTCAATATTTTTTCTAACAAAATGTATTGCCTCTCCGGAGTTATGTTATTGATTGCAGCACGAATGGGTCAGCTCTACCGGGCAAAGACCACGTTCGCACATATTATACCAGAGTAAAATAGTAGCATAATGCTTACGTGTTTTCCTTTTTACTAGTTTAAGGCATTCTATCTTAGTCCTTAGGAGTGACAACGTATTTGCATTTAGATTCTTAATAGATGATAGTGTGTAGATGTCTATGAGCGACAGCTTTCACTTTCCAGCAGGTGGACTGTGTGTTCGTTTGGTACTTCTAAACGAAATGTTGAGGTTTAAATACATAGATTACAAAAGGACAAACTTTCAGATCTCGAACAATTAAATTACATGCAATGTGGTAGAGCCATGCTGCAGTTATATTAGTAGTATAGTTGTAGCACGAATGGGTCGGCTCGACCGAGGAAGGACCACGCTCTCACACAATACCAGCGTGGAATAGTAGGTTAATGCTGCTGTGTTTCGTATGGTGTGTGTAGAGAGCCGGAGACCCTTTTTACTGGAAACGAGGCGTTCCATCTTAGTCCTCACGGGTGACAACGCATCCGCATTTTGTTTTGTAATTGAGGATACATGTAGATGTCTATGGGCCGCAGCAACCACTTACCATCAGGTGGACTGTGTGCTCGTTTGTCACCATATCCTATGAAAAAAACTTCAGACCTCGAAGAATGCAATTAAATATGTAGACCATACACAAACACTTAATTGTTTTATGCGAGTTTCGAACTTGCGGCCCTGACCAGCGTAACAGCCGCTTAGTCATTGCACTACCGAGCTGTCATAAGCATCGCAGCCGGCACCACCGAGCTGTCATAATCATTTATTTCTATGTCCATTTCGTGCTTATTGTTGAATATAAGTTAAATACAATGAGCAGCCAATGTTAGTATCTGTCCCGTGTCGTTTTTTGGGTAATAGCTTTTTCCCGCTGCTTTTCTTGCTTCGATTTCGCTTAACCAACACATCATTAGTGTTCATGCTGAAATTCCGAATCACCTCGTCTGTCCCTGTATCTGTCTGTCTTTCGCGAACGTTCTTTTCACAGACTTGATAATAATACTTTCACTTCTTATTTTTATAGTGTGAATTAAAAAAAAACTATCTTGAATTGGGCTTGCAAAACCTGATCCGGTGATCACAGCGTCACCTATCGGATCAAGTGTTTGTGATTGCCTTTTTGACACTAAATCAACATAATTTAATGTAAATTAAATTTTTGAGTAAGGGGCCGGCTGGGGTGGCCCTTGGACCCTTAGTCCCGAATCTAATGTTGCCGATATTACTAATTGTTTTCATAACCGAAATCATAATTATAATTTAAATAAAACTAGTTTTTACGGATTCTATCGCGTATATTAACTTATTTTATGTGCTTGACGTTTCGAGCACTCTACAGCACTCATGGTCACGGGGGTAAAAACTAGTTTTATTTAAATGTGTAGTGTTAGCCTAAATATAAGAAATCATAGTTATATTTCTCACCCAAATCATAAATTGGCGGCTCAATTACACCACATACGTGTACTTTACACATGTAATACAAGCGAAGGTGTGGAATGCCTTCCTGCATTTCTGTAGTAACCACTACATGCAAAGTAAATATCACACGAACCTTCTGTTCTTACGAACACTTGAATAGTTAAACATTGCGCAATGCTTACCGGTCCACACGCAACTCTATAGTCATTTAAGTTCCTTGGTATTTCTCGATCACGAACGGTTGCCATTTGGTGCACCGATTCTTCGTAATGATTATCTAAGGAACGAAAGCGTATACTTTGTTGTAGACTGGTATACAACAGATATAATAAACGAAGTTAAGTAAAAAAATATATCAACTTACACCAATAGAATCTGTACCTCTCTATTTGCGTTTATCGAATACAGAATACTTAAGTAAGATGTTTTGTTGTAGTCAGATGATTGGTAAAATTATAATAAAATAATAATAATCATTTGTTTCGGACTATGTTAGTTATTAGTTATAGTCATATACTATAAGTATATGACTATGACTAATAACATAATTTATAATTTAGGGTTAGTTAGTAATTTATAAATTATGTTATTAACAACATTAACTGATTATAATTAAATTAATTCATATACCTCTGCCCAACTTTCCACTGTATCAGATCCGCAGTAGTGCATACGTGTCCAGTGCTGCAGTAACGGCCAGTCTGGTTTCTCCACAATAATTCTCAGGATGAAGGGATGCTGTTCTTTTTCGCAGAATAGCTTGAAAGCTGTCCGTTTACGCTTCAGCAAACATGCCTGATGCACTACACTATTTTATAATAATATATTTTTCTTGTGACCGTATGAGGAAAATTGCTCAGTCACTAAGCGGCCTATAGAGAGGGCTATGCTTGGAGTTTTTCTGCGTGATAAACTTAGGAATGAGGATATCCGCAGTAGAACCAGAGTGATCGACATAGCCCAACGGATTAGTAAGCTGAAGTGGCATTAGGCCAGCCATATAGCTCGAAGAGCCGATAACCAATGGGGGGTAGAAAAGTAGTTGAGTACTTGTGTGGCAGCCTCGTGACTAGATGGAGTGACTACCTGGTAATACATGCAGGAAGTCGATGAATGCAGGTGGCTCAGGATCGTGCTATGTGGCATTCCTTGGGGGAGGCCTATGTTCAGCAGTGGACTTGTGAAGGGCTGTAATGATGATGATAATGATGTATTTCTTGTAATCATTAAAGTAGTCATAGTTACCTAATCAACTTAAGTGTAATAAAAAAATATCAGATGATAATTTCATCTTCTTAATCGTAGTTATATACTTTTTATTTAATATTAGCTTGCTTTTAGACTGGAAAAAAACATGTACCTACAGCTGTCATAGGCATAGTCTGCATTACAGTGTTTTATCAACCTTATTTTAACTCACTTCCTTCAATGTAATGTACTGAATGTATCAGTAGCATTAAAAGCATAAAAATGTTCAAAAGCAAGATAATACATATTTAACTTAAAACTGTAATAGTAGGAATAGACATAAATGATACGTTTTCTTTTATGATCTCGTTAAAGTAAATTGTAGATGTTCTTTAAATAACAATAATGATAATAGTTTTATAAAAAATGGTAATGTACTAACTTTTATTACTGAGTAGTGACATCGCCCGCGTGTTCCGAAAACACAAAACCTGAGATATATAATATTAGTCTTTAGGACTTATTTTAGAATATATTTTAAACTCATTTTATTTCCTATACTTATAAAAGTTAAAAATGTATTAATTTGATGTCATAAACCGTGTTACCAGTAGTAACTTACTACTACCACCTTAAACACTCATAGTTTTGTTGTAAAAAAAAAGTTTAAAATCAATTTTGTATCCAAAGGAGATGAAGTGCATTGAGGTTTTATATGAAATTGTGAACTAAAAAAGGTTTGTTCAAAACTTTTTCAGATCAATAGAAATCATTTATATTATCAGTTTTACAATTTCACAAAAATATAGCTAGTGGATAAAGCATAGCCCAGATTACTACTGACATTGCTCTCTGCATCTGTTAGTGAAGTTTCATCACAATCGCTTCAGCCATTCTGATGATTATTAGCTCAGACGGAGACCCACATGTACTTTGTGATTCATATCTTTATATCGCGTTTAATTCCTTCGCAAAATATTTTTGGATGGAGCCACAAAACCCAAGTTATTTTCAAGTGTCGCCGTTGAGTCGCGTGCGGCAAGGCCACAACACGACTACCTCGACATAATCGGCGTGGCTTCGATGCGTCATCGCACCATACCCATCCCTATTCGGACTAAGCAATTAAAATCATTCACTACTCGAAAGTAGATACTGAAGGTTAGAAAGCTCAATTTGTAACGTCTACGAGCATTTATTTCGTAATTTGTAATTTACATATTTGCCAATTTTAAAAGTTGTATTTTACGTGTAAATAGCAAGGTTAATCGGCAGACTCTTGATTGATTGATGTTAAATTGATTTTCCACTTGCTAGGTGTTGAAGGAAATGGCATGTTCAAAAATATAAATAAAATAATAAAATGCTAAATGTTTGCGTGCGCGCGTGTGCGTGCGTGCGTGCGCGTGCGTGCGTGCGTGCGTGCGTGCGTGCGTGCGTGCGTGCGTGCGTGCATGCGTGCGTTCGCGTGTGTTCGTGTGTGTGTGTGTGTGTGTGTGTGTGTGTGTGTGTGTGTGTGTGTGTGTGTGTGTGTGTGTGTGTGTGTGTGTGTGTGTGTGTGTGTGTGCGTGTGTGTATTGTGTTTACTCGGATGGAAGGGTTGGAGTTGGAAGGTGGAAGTTCCACTGTTATGATTCATTTGGTCTTTCATTCATTATTTCACCCTATCAGAAGACCACTGCTGCAAATAGGCCTTCCCTATAAATTGCATCGTAAGGGGATTTACGCTGGGCAGGCGCTTTCGCAAACGTACTTAGTATTTTTACTAATACAAAATATACCAAAACGTAATAACTGCCACAGTCTGTCTTCAACATTGATTTCAGATTCGACAGATACGACGTCCTTGTCTTTTGCCTTTGTGTTGGTACATTGTCTTTGTTATTGACCCGTACAAACAAAAGTAAAGTAAAGGAAAGTTACAGCCTATATACGTCCCACTGCTGGGCACAGGCCTCCCCTCATTTCTGAGAGGGTTCTAGGGCAAGGAATAGTCCGCCGCGCTGCCCCAATGCGTGTTGGCGAACTTCACATATCTTCGAAATATTTTTATCTTATTTCTCAGACACGCAGGTTTCCTCACGATGCTTTCCTTCACCGCCGATCACGTGGTAAATCAGCACTTAAAATTGCAATTAACAATGTCATTGGTGCCGGCGGGGATCGAACCAACATATACATACACAATACAAACAAAAGTAGCATAATATAATAAAAAACAGTCAACATAGTCAATATAATGTTATTCATTACGAAATTTTAATAAAAATTGGTGATTGGATTAAAACAAGCGTATTTTTCTAATGCATAAGTGCTTTTATTCTGGTCACATCACATAAATGTTATTACGTATCTGATACAATTGGCTGATTCATTGTGTGCCTTAATTATGGTTTCTAACAAGGAATAATAAATGTTTTTTGTATTTCTTATTAACGTTTCATATGAATTAATACAGTACCATTTTGTATAAATTTCTTTACTCTCGTACATTTGCGAAATATTAAGTTTAATAATAGATAGACATCTATATCTATGTACTTGTTTGATATATATTGTTTGTAATACTTTATTATTAAATTTATTACGTATTACGGGTCCTATTACTCTAATAAATAGAAACTAAAAAAAAAGTACTTAACAAAGTTTTTTTCGTTCGTCGACATTGCAAAATGAGTAACGATACTAAATGGGTTTTTCCGTTTATCCACTCTAAGAAATTAACCCTAGGGTGGATATTTGCAATCGCGTGTTGGCTTATCCACTCTAGACGGGGTGGATGATCGTAATTCGTATATTAT
Source organism: Parnassius smintheus behrii (assembly GCA_036936625.1). Classification (NCBI taxonomy): domain Eukaryota; kingdom Metazoa; phylum Arthropoda; class Insecta; order Lepidoptera; family Papilionidae; genus Parnassius; species Parnassius smintheus. Next base: position 25,048,332 of record JAUPFT010000009.1, on the reverse strand, counting down.
TTTTCTTTCGATGTTCCCCTCAGCTGCTCAGATCACTAATAGACATTAACACACTTACGAAAATACATACACATACTTCTGGTTTAAAGGTTGAAACTGAAATACCTTTAATTGTTCAATTGCATATCATTCGATGTGACATAATTTACGTCATTTTGGAGATATGATGAAAGAAATGTTTTACTGCAATTAATTTCAGTTATATTTTATTGAAGTAGGTATTTAAATTAAATAATTAATGTATCGTTAATTATATAAACACAGAATTGGAAATAGTACCGTACTTAACAAATTTTAAAATGTCCTTTTTTTTTTTAAGAGACGAATTTATCCATATACGATTACGTCTATTCAATATTGAAATTAGTGTTGGTCATCTCCTGGACATATTGCATAATTTGTAAATTACTTATTATTTAAATCAAGGAAGTTTAATTTGGTTTAAATGCAATACGTAACATGATTTTTGTTTGAGTTTGTGGTTATTAAAAGTTATCAATACTTAACATGCTAAAGTAAAGTAAGTGTTTGGGGTGGAAAGGCGGAACAAAATTCAAAAAGTGAATTCCGATTATCCAGCCCGTCTAGGTTGGATAAACGGAATAACCCTACTAAATTTCAGTCAATACACACACACACACACACACACAAACATTTGCCCTTCCCTTGTGTAGAACCAATGCTGGCAAAAGAGCGCCGTTGTATCGCTTAATGCAAAATTATAATGATCACTTTTGGGACATTGACATTTTTAATAACAGTGCTAACTCATATAGAAGCAAAGTGATTAATAAGCTTATGAGTCGTGTTAACTAAAAACTAAATAAAATAAATAAAAACATAATTTAAATTATATAATTTTTTGAAATCAAAACTAAAATGTTAACAGTTTTTTTTTCATTATGTAATATTGCATTTTATGTATTAAGTCCTCCTTCACATCTCTCACTGTTGTAGTTTAACCTATAAATCATTATCTGAGGCTGGTGGTGTTGGCTTCACTAAACCCAAATTTTAGGATTAAGACTGTAGTTATTAAGCCTTTGTTGAAGCTGTTTACTGGTCCTTAAATAAACTAAAAAAAAAAAACACACACACACACACACACACACACAGACACACACACTATATATATATATATATATATATATATATATATATATATATATATATATATATATATATATATATATATATATATATTACACTCATTAAAAAGTAAATTGAATTCATCCAGATCCGAATCGTCCTCTGCTGAACTTAGGCCTCCCTCACAGATTGCCTCTTGGGGGATTTTGCCATAGCTTCCACGCTTGGCAAGCGGGTTGGCAGCCGCAGTTATTTATTATTTTGAGTTATCAGCAAGATGCTGCTACTCATCTCCAGATTCATTTATTCTCTGCCGCCTCTTACGACTCCCTCGGGACGATATGGGCTAGTGGATATTCTTACACGGTTACAATTAAATAACACATTTATGATATATTAGTAGTAACTTTAGAAATGTATTAATATGACATCCCTGAGGCTTCTTCTTCTTCTTTTATTTGAAAACGTTACCCCTACTCTAGTACTTCCTCCTGTATCGTGGAGGCAGTTTACAAACATAAATTGCACAAAGACAAACATCCAGACCCCGAACAATTATTTGTAGGTCATACAAAAATACTTGTTCTGTCCGGGATTCGAACCCGCGGTCTGTAGCGCTGCACATTGCTAAGCTACGCAGCCGTTTGTTGTGCCTTCATGACTTTTTATAAAATTCTTTCAGCCATATATTGTTGGTATGTTTACGTAAGTTCGTTTATAACTACCCTGATGAAGTCGTGAGGCGAAACCGGTCGTTTAATAATTACTATATTAATAAATTAAAGTTAATATTGTGAAACTAGTACAAGTGTTTCCAAATCACAAAAAATGGTTTGAAAACAGTTACTTCGTCGTTTACCGTAACGTCATGATCAGTAATTGTTTTTTCAGTTTGTTCCTATGTATATATTACCTTTAATTAAATAAAATAAAAACACAATTTTGTAATTGTGTGTTGTTGTTTTTTCTCGTAATTGTTATTACGCTACTACGAACATCGCAGAGACGTTGCGTTTATAATAAGATTACATTTTTTTGCGATAAAACGCGGCCACGATGAGCAGGAAATAACTCTTGGCCACAATCACAATGCAATTTGCAACAACGGTAGTTGGCATATGTAAGTATTACGAATAAAACGGTGTTACAAATAAAACTGCGCCGACCATTAGGTACTTATTGATTGTGTGACCTTTATATAGATTACTATCCAGACGTCCTGTTGGTCCTGCGGCTTTGCGGATATTTTTAGGCGCCTGAATGCGCTGTCGTGTGGTACGAATTTAGCTTAGTGTGAATACGTAGTCTTAAATTTTTCGATTAAGGGGGAATATAACCTCAAATGGCTTAGCAAGATCCTCCGTTATACCGAAAATATTGCAGCATTGATTTTGAAATAAATATATGGTAAAGTTGAGGATTAATGTTAAGTACTATGTTAGACGAAAACATGATTCCGTAAAATTTTCTCGATAGAAAAAAAATCCAAAGTTATCTCCCAAACAGCTGTTATTCATAAAATACTTTAAATAAGATCATGAAACTTTGCATACTAACTGAACTATTATTTATTTCAAAATTAATGCTGCAATATTTTCGGCATAACGGAGGATCTTGCTAAGCCATTTGAGGTTATAATATTTCCCCTCAATTACAAAAATCGTGATTCCACGTGTAGTGGCAGGTTATTCCATAAGTACCCCTTAACAAATATATATGGATAATTAATGTGTATATAGTTCATGTCAAATGTAATATATTTTTATGTGCGAGTGTATGTATATGTATTTTTTACACTTATGTTTATTTTTAAAAATGTATACTTTGAGTAAATGGTTGATTTTTTTTTAAATATAATGTTAGCACCGATAACGACGCGGGTGCAATATCGAATTAATACCATTCAGGGCTCCGATGAAAATCAGCGCTGCTACAGTACTTATGGTAGCATAATATGCTGAGACGGAATCCTTTTTGGCATCACATCACTCACTCATGCCGAGACTTATTTTTAATTATGTTTACCATCTTGTACCTTGTGTGTTTTTATGTTTTTATTTACTTCTAAATGTATATTTTGTGAGTGTATTGATGCTGATAAAACCTATGTCTATGTCAATAACATAACAAATTTTAGTCCTTGTGTCTCTGGCTGCACCCTAGCCTACCTCGATCTTATTACATGCGTGACAATAGCCATGGGATGAACTTAGTAGATATAGACACTTATTCTATAAAAAAAAATTACCTAATTTAAAAAATAAGTAAATGCTTATATTTTAGGATCGTTAAGGAAAAAAGTTAACTTTTGTGTGTTATAGATGAAATTATATTAATATAAAAACATTAGAGATGAAACGGATATCCGGTAACTATACGGTATTCGGCCTATCCGGCCGGATACCGGATAAAAAAACACAAAATATCAAATTTAGTTAAGTACTTCTTTTATGTCGCTTATCAAATATAATCAGTAATCACGACATTTTCATTTTAAAACTTACAAAATTAGTACTCGTACTGCGCTAAAGGCACAGAATAAATAACAGTACTACGTAACTAAGGCCAAGTTATGGTGAATAAATACTAATTTCTCTGCATTGAAAAGTAACGAGCGGTTTCGCCTGTCTTCATAAACAAGGCCAGCTTCAGAAATCGCTGTATACACTGCTGCAGAGTGCTGAAAGATAGATTTTGGCAAACTTTGATAAATGTGGGTATAATGTAGCAATACCTGCCCACCAAATATTATAAGGGTCACGATCGCGAACAGTTTGCACTGACTTTACTTTTCGCTTCTTGCGATGCACCGAACGGCAATGTTCGGCAGAATATCCGGCGACCGGATATTCGTCTATCCGGCGACAAAACTGGCCGAATATCCGGTATCCGGCCAAACAGCTATCCGTTTCATCTCTTAAAAACATAGCTAGTTTGAATTGCCTTTTCTAACTCCAATAAGTTATTTTAACCCTTTAAAGTTTATTAACATAAAAAATCATGAGTCACCGAGGCACTCCTAATCAGTAGGAAGTATAAATCAAATTGTTTTGTTGGGGAGCTTTCCCGGCTTCCGCTTGCATGGCTGCGCTTTTTAGGTGTGTTTCATACGTTATTGTTTTTTTAAAACTATTGCTTTTGCCAATTATATACTTTCAATAAAATTACAGTGTGTTTTCAATGTTTTTTTATTTATAAAAAATCTACAAAACTAGAATTTACAAAATAACAGAAATATTTAATAATATGGGCAAATTATCTACTCCTTTAATAATTTTCATTATAATTGTAGAGGTTGTGTTATTATACTAATGTACTGTTATATGTATGCGTAGCCTGTTATACATTTCATGTTATTAATTACATGGAATATAAACTAATTTGTATTTACATACCTAATACACCTACACTAGACGGTATGAAAATATTACATTTTTTTTGTTTTGCTTCTCACAGACAATGTTTTGCCTACTGTAACATTTGTTTATGCAATAATTTTATTTGTCCTTCTAGATATTATTTGCATTTCGGAGAGCTATTCGAGAGAAAAATGGCAATTGTAGATTAAACAAACAATTAATTGACAGTTATCAGTAATTTTATTTAATGAGTCCTCATTTGGGTTGAGCGCAGGCTTGATACAGGTATTAGAGTCTCTTTATAGGGACTCTAGTGCTTGTGTTAGGATCAACGGGGTCTACTCGGACTGGTTTGACATCCATAAAGGTGACAGACAGGGCTGTGTGGCTTCCCCGTGGCTGTTCAACCTATTTATGGACAGTTGTTTGCAAAATTTGAAAGTTGAAGAATGCGGATTAAGAATGGATGAGTTAACCGTCAAATGCCTATTGTACGCCGATGATCAAGTTATCCTTGCGTCGTCGGCGGCCGAGTTGCAAATGTTGGTTACATTAATGAACAGATCATTAAAAGAAAGGGGTATGAAAGTGAACGCAAATAAGACGAAGGTTATGGTTTTTGAAAGAGAAGAAAGTAAAACGATTTGTAAAATAAGAACAGAAGGGGAGTTGATCGAGCAAGTAGACAAGTTTGTGTATTTGGGCTGCGTATTTAGCAGGGATGGAAGATATGATAAGGATATAGAACGACGAGTGAATGCGGGAAATAGAGTAAATGGGGCCCTACACTCTATTGTGAAGAGTCAAAATGTGTCGAAAAAGGCACGTATGGCAATTCACAATGCTGTGTTGGTCCCTACTTTAACGTATGGTAGTGAAAGTTGGGTGTGGCAGAAGAAGCACGAGAGTAGAATGAACGCAGTAGAAATGCGGTCGTTAAGGAGTATGTTAGGGCTGAATCTGAATGACAGGGTAAGAAATTGTGTAATAAGAGAAGAGTGTGGTTTGCAAGATGATGTGACCAGGATTAAGAAAGGAATGCTTCGGTGGTTTGGTCATGTGGAAAGAATGGATGAGGAAAGACTGACAAAGAAAATTTATGTTGCAGAAGTGAATGGCAGAGTCGGAAAGGGACGTCCTAGGCGAAAATTTATTGACCAAATTGGCGATTTATTGAAAACGGGCCAAATTAGAAGCACCCTTAACCGACGAGCATGTATGCGTAGGTGTATGGACGTGAAGGAGGCGAGAGAGGTGTGTCAGGATCGTGCCAAATGATAGTCTGTAGTCTCTGCCTACCCCTCTGGGTGACAGGCGTGAGTGTTTATGTTATGTTAAGTCCGTAGTTATTAGACATTTTGTCTGGAGATGAAAGGCCGTAATGATTCTAGAGAGTAGAAACTTGTCATTTATTTAAGAAATAACGGTTTTTGGGTATAATTTTGAGAATTTCGTATATTTCTGATTTTATTTTTACATTTACTTTTTGAAATGTTGTCTTTAGTGCTGATTTTAGCAACGGGCGAGAACAGAACAGAGGAACCAGGTCCAAAAACCAATAACTCGTATTTTTTCCGAAATCGCTTAGGCTAGAATTGGAATTCAATTAATGTATTATGTAATTAAATACAAATTGGTTTATGTTCCATGTAATTAAAAACATGCAATGTGATCATACGCAACGTGTGCCTACGACTGTGACAGTAGTTCCGGGTGGTGGTTTACTGAAATAAATCTTGACCGTAAATATGAGACCGTTAAAGTAAACAGCAGTGAAACGTGGTCACCTACACAAATATAGTTCGCGGGTATCACTTCCTGAATTCGTTTAAGACCATAAGTCAACGGCCGTTCGTCAAGTTTTACTTTTCCGGGAGACCTTTATCACACGGTCAAACGGGGGGTATGTACCTACTTACATTCAACTAGTGAATATAGTTTGGAGCGAAAGTAAAAAATATAGAATAAATCAGTGACAGATATAAACTTCTCAACTTAAAACAGTCCTATTTCACAGGTTTCATTTTAGTCAAATCCGGCTTACAAACATCTAAGGAAATTGCAACGATATTCACCACAACTATTATCTAAAGATTGAAGTATCTTGCTATAGTAAGTACATATACGAATGCCTGGCATTTCACGAATCAATGTTTACATCGTCGAACCGGTTCTGGAGTGGAGCACACCTAATACGCCTCGTGTTCAAACATTACGGAATGCTTAACTTCTATAGTTTCCATTCGATAATTCGGTTCGCGAAAGTGGCCGCTGGAATCCATTCAATATTTTATATAATATGCTAATATGAACAACAATTGAATACGACAAAGAAATATAGGTTCTGACTTGGGATAACTATCAATTTTTGAGAGGGCTTTTAAACCTAAGTATAATATAATCTCACCTATATATCCGTTGTCTTACTGGAAGTGATCGATAAAACTTTTTTTTTAAATATTTGGATACCTGTGAAATAGTTAGTGGTATATAATATTAAACTTCACCACAGTTAATTAATATTACCTACGAATAATATTATTTGTACTGGTTCTCTGAAAATGTTCTTATACGTTGTCATCACCGTAACTTAAATTACTAGTTTGGACATAGTTCGTTTGGCCTTTGGGTTGTGCATTGACTACTTACTATACAGTATGTAATGAAATAACATTTAAAGTGAATGACACCAATCCAATACCAGTTATAGAACAAATGTGATATTTAAAAATGTGAAAACTATCTTAAAAATGGTTGTGGGATGTTCTGGTTTGGCAACGGTTCACGGGGCCGCGGGGAGGATGAAAGTGAAACGCGCATGGTCGTTCAACTCGGCACGCGCCTGCATCCTTCGCCTCACGCTCTCGTTGCTCGTATTGTAATTATGATTTCGTTGCTACTGTATCTTGCCGGCCAGGCTGTCAAGAATGCAGAAAATGATATTTCCGTGAAATAATTAAGAATAGACATAAGCGGCCACGAATGTTTGAGACGGTTTTGTATTTATTTATAATATTGAATAAAACACTTTTTGTGAATAATGGAAAAAATATAATGTCACTGAAAAAAAAAACTTTTATTAATTTAAAACTGCAAGCAAAGCAGCCGACATTCCGTTCAGAAATTAAGAGATATTGTAGGCTTACGGTAAGGACAAGTGGTTTTCGTTATCATCTTAATGTTATGTCGTACAAATTATACCTACTTTAAATTTATTCAAATAATATCATTATAAATTTATAAGTAAATCATTGACACAGATGATAAGTTAACTAAGTGCACACGTATTAGCTTCATACAACTAATGATTTCTTATATTTACACGTACGCGTATCTACATCTAATAAAACTATTTTTACGGATTTTGTCACGTTTAATTTTACTTGTTTTTAATTTATATAAACTAGTTTTTTCGGAATTTATCGCTTTATTAATTGTTTCTATTAATTGTTCTTTATTAACTTGTTTTATATTCCCGACGTTTTGGGCACTACAACACCCATGGTCACAAGGGAACTAAAGTCTTCGACGTTCCAATATCATAAGTTCGGCTACCTCCAGATTAAAATGATTAATTTTTAGTCCGAATTACGTAGTATGAACTTATAGTATCTTAAAGTCTTACAGTTGTTTGCTTGGGTTGGGATTTAATTTTATTAATTATTTATTTTATCTTATCAATTGAAATAATGATGTTTTTTGGTTTCAAAAACCTCGTGAATAATCCTTGGAAGGAATCGATGTTCCTCAGCGAGGATATTTGTGGTCTATTAAATCAGATGTAGTTTTCGATCTGGAAATACACATTTTAAAGAAAGACTTCTCTCTCTTTGCCTTTTTAGGCTATATCACTTCACCTGCCTGCCTATTGTTTATATAACGGATTTGTATTTCAAACTGTTTTTCTGTCTAGATATTTTTTAAATATTGAACGTATATTTTAACATATCTTTTTCGAAGTAATATATTGTTACGCTATGTTGAAAAAAACATCGAGTTATAGTTTCACCACCACTGCCAAAAGAGGAAATTTATGGAATGATCGCTTCCGTTCTGTAAATTTCAACCTCAACAACGAGCCCCGTAGAAAACCGGAGATTAATATAAATTATAACGGATTGAAGGCTTATAGTTCTAGGCTTTATATGTGATTCACGCAAACTGCGTTAAAGTTAGCAGCAACAATGTCAGTGACTAGACGATTTGATTAATTTAAGTCAAATTAACAAATTGAAAAAGCGCGTAAATTATATACCTAGGTACCGTATGAACCATAGAATACTATAATACATACATAATAGAACGGGAGAGTGGGCGGAGCCCGCGTAGCCACTAAAATGTCACTAACACGTCAATTCACACGTATAAATGTCAACACGGGATGTGTTTTGACGTTACAATCGTTTCCGAATTTCGCATGTAAATTATTTAGAAAATGCCAAATTGCACGCTATTTACAAATAAATATCTATTAAAATCCGTCTGTCAACACAGCGAATCGGGTTTGTAGTAGTGATACATTCCGTAAAAACTAGTATTATTTCAATAATGATAATAATAATATAATATTCCACAACTATCACACAACGCCATCTAGTCCCAAGCTAAGCAGAGCTTGTGTTATGGGTACTAGACAACTGATAAATATACTTATATATTTCTAAATCCATAAATATTATAGATAAATTACACCCAGACACAGAACAAATGATCGTGCTCATCCCACAAAAACATTTGTCCTGGGTGGGAATCGAACCCACGACCTCCGGCATAGCAGTCAGGGTCACTAACCACTAGACCAACAGGCCTGTCAAAATGGACCCATGACACGAAAAATTACATGACGTGAAAACTATATCCCTAACAAAAACATTATGTGGATGTCAAACCGTTCACCATAATTATTCCTTACAGATCTGAAATCTGGCGCAATGAATACTGTAGAGTTATACCTCCTTTAAAGTTTTGCGAAAATTGCTCGCCATTCAGCAACGGAGACTTGCTAATTGCTTTCAGTCTACCATTTCATGATGATGCTCGTCCTTTGCGAATACATTGCGAAATAAACTAATGTTTTAAAATTACAAAAGCACCGATTAGAAATTCACCCGTCACCCACGGCCCTCGCACAAGTTTAGTCACAAAAAAATGAAACTTGTGCCTGCCCGAGAATCAGGTAGATCGAACTGAAGGTATAAGTAGTAGTATTAGATCGGCTTTTCATATAAGTCTTAAAACAATATTATATTATTTGTGAGAAATTGGGAAAATAAAGAAGCGTGATAAATGGGTACGTACCACATTAACGGTGTGGACTAGCAACGAGAGGCCCGCGTTCAACTTTAGACACAAAAAGGAGAAAATTTAGATTTTTTTTTTATCTGGTCAGTAAAATTATCATTAGGTTACAGGGATCGCGCCTTTTTCCGAAAAGGGTGTAAAAGTTCTTCATCTAATATTACTAAAGCAAGTCAGCAGCGACGGAGTAACCATTAAGAGGTCTCGAATTAAATGAATGGCTCTCTGGCCTCTTAAACTTTTAGATTCTAATTAGTTGTTTGCTTTGAATATAAAATATTGAGGCTACAAAGTACTTTTGATACATAGAAGTTAGTGAAGTATCTTAGTTTTAATTGTTTTAATTTCTAAACCACTCGGCCATCGTGTTTACTCATAAATGGCATGAGGCTAACATTGAACTGTATTCGATCAGATGTGGCAGTGTTTTTATAAGATTATTCATTAAATTGTTCTTTGTGCTTTGCACTTGCAAATGTTTTCTAACTATCGCAGATGTTTTAATCAATTATTGTATAGGTATCCATTATAACGTAGCGATTACACACGTGCTTATAATGCGAAGAAAAAACTATGTATATCTATTTAATGTATGTACTTCGCTATACAGAACATTATATGGAGTAGGCTTAAGTTTTTTTTAAATAATCATGAAATTTAAATTTTTTTTTACATTAATATTCAAACTTAAATGCAATTTTGCAATTTATAAATGCAATAATAAGTAATTGTCAAATAATGTAACTAATATTTGGAGAGAATTGTACAGAACAATATCTTTAAAATTTCTATTTTTATGAATTGTGTAGTAACATTTAATTTTAATAAAATATTGGTGATTAACCGCACATACAAATCCTACCAAGTAATAACAGTACGGTACATTATCTGTGTGCCTAAACCGTTTAGACTAAACGCACACTTTTGGCAATTTTATACCGATTTCCAATAAGGAAGTTCTGTATTCGAACTTTATATATGTATGTGCGTTTGTATGTTACCTTAGGGTTTCCGGATGGTCGGGATTCGTCTGGATTCTCCCGACATTTTAAATGATCGCCGGACTTCCGACAAAACTCAAAATCTCCAGACAAACAGGTCCTGAAATAAACGCTAAGTTAGTAATTAGACTGAACTGTAAATTGTTTGAATTTTAAATTTTTTCTGAAAGAAATGAAACTACTAAAGCATCCAAATTAGTGGAATCTAGGGAATGCAATCACTTTCTCGCGAGATCTCGAAATAGCGAAATCTCGGCCATATTTAACGAGATTAATATCGGCTCGAAATCAGACGAGATGTCGCGAGATTTTTTGAGATTGCAAGTAATTCTTCCTGACAGGAACTCCAAAATTATATTTATATTTTTGTAGTTACCATTAATACTTGTTTCTATTTTACATATACACACTAATACCTTAAATCATATTATACTTGGTACAATAAAAAACGCCTTGATCCCGGAGACTGGTCTGTTCGGTTTGATATTCAATAGTGTCGAACACAAAGTGTTTGCTTAGCTTATGGTAGTTAAGGCTACTTCAGATAAATCTTGATTTGAAACAGTAAAAGTAAAAATATGTTTGCCTAGTCAATTTTATTTTAATTTAATCTAATTTGCTGCTTAAAATAAAACATAAAATCTTTAAAGTCTGCTTAATATCAACTTTCTTTATCTTGACCTCATTTCGAAATAATTATAAAAACAGGTTACATGTTGCGTATCTATCTATTTTTTGTAAAAAAATACTGTTCTCATATTTCGCGAAATCTAGCTTTGATAATATAGTGTCTTTTTAATTGAAATTTTAAAATATCTTGTAAGTATTACAAGTATGCGTGCACGAAGTATAGTTGCATGTATTGGTAATTTGATAATTTCAAACCCTGTTATATTATGCCATATTTCCAATAATTCTTGTAGAGCTTGGTTTTATAACTTACACAAGCACGAGTTTAATAACTTACCATTATTTAAAGTTGCTTAATTTTTGTTTGTTTTGAGCTTTTTAAGTCTGTCTGTGTGTAAATAATAAATGCTTAATTTAATATTGATACGTTTATTAAATTACCCTTCAATCTCTAAGCGGTCGAATTCGACCGCGGCGCTATTCCGTCAAAATTCAATCGGATCGGAAGAAGTTTGGCATTATAGACTTTATATGAAGTTTTCTATACTCTAGTGCAATAAAAAACAGTTATCCTATGTATATTTATTAATAATCTACGTTCATTTCGTACGCCATTTTCGCGTGAATGTTATTGTGTTGATTTTTGGATTTTTCTAGTGTTTTATTATAAAATTGTAATGAAAGTTTTTGTGTTACGATTTATCTTTTTACGTAAATAATTTCGAGTTATATATATTGAAATAATTGTGATTTGAATTGTGATTTACACGCTGCCGACATTCGCTTGGTATGTTTTGTTTTTGTTATCAAAATACAATAGTATTTTTGTAATGAAGTAAAACCTGAGAAAATTTTGTATAGATTTTATAATGCCAAAGTTCTTCATAGAAAAATCGTCTCTAAATATAAGTTTAAATGGTTTAAAGAGCTGTTTGTGGGTGCGGTCGCATGCGACCGCTCAGGATTTGACGGACGCAGGGTTAAGCTAAATTAACAGGAGGTCAAAAAGGACACACTCTCCTCACATTAGGCTCACTCACAAGAAATTAAAATTTCTTCTCTCATCTAAGTTAAAAAAAAAACAGAATACAAAAAATGTTATGATATTAAATACTAACGATGTACCCTAGTATTTAATATCATGATGTGCTTCGCACGGGTGATATCTGGATTCTACAACAGTGCCACCTACCGGATCAAACTATGCGTAACAAAAAACAAAAAATAGTCGAGCGTGTACCTGCTGTACTGTCAGATTTGATAGACCACAAATCTTCGCTAAAGAACACCGATTCCTTCCAAGGATGATTCGCGAGGCTATTGAAATCAAAACATCCTAATTTCAATAGAGAAGATGGCTGGGTGCTACCATCTGCTTGGGATCCTATAATAAATAAAATTAAATTCCAACCCAAGCATACGACTGCAAGACTTCAAGATACCATAAGTTCATACTGTGTAGATTGGAACAAAAATTAAATTTTTATCTATGGTAACCTTTGTTAACTATGACATTTGGACGTTGAACATCTCAGTTTCAGTCAGACTTTTTAATTTTTGTACGTTTTTTTACGTTGTAGGTACGGTTCGTTTTTAATTATACAGATCGCAAGAATACATTTCGTTTATTTGAGAACTGGGCATAGATGTTAAAAATTAATCGCACGTCGTTTGATGTGTTTTAATATATAACACTGGTCGGCAAAAAAAAAAAATAATAATCCGGGAGCAAAAAGTTTACTATGTGATTTCTATTGGCTTTGATTTGTTGAGCCCAAATCTGTTTAAAGATTTCAACTATCACCTCTAGCTTTTCAGATATTTACATTTAAATAAAATATCGGTATTGATATATATATATATATATTAAAACGAAACAATTTACACTGATTGATGACTTTTACAACACAAATTAAAATGAAATATGAATTAAAAAATATAAAAAAAAAATAAAAATGATAACTATTTGGTAGATCGCTTTCTTTTATACATTTTAACTGCTGTTTCTCGATTTATTTCCCAGCAAAAATCAGCTAGTATTGCTGGGGTCCACTAGCCGCTGTATCTTTTATCCATGTGTGCAATGTCTTGGTGGAATCTTTCACCATGCTCATCAGACACGGCACCAAGATTTTCTGGGAAAAAATCTAAATGCGAATGCAAGAAGTGAATTTTTAAAGACATATTGCATCCAAGTTGATGATACGACGAAAGCAGTTCTTCTATCAGCTCTGTGTAATTTTCAGCCTTTTTATTGCCAAGAAAATTGTGACATACATTTTCAAAAGCTACCCATGCTCTTCTTTCTTTATCTACCAACTTTGATTTGAACAGTAGAACAGACTCAGAACACAACTAAATACATGTACATACCAACGTTCACAAATACCGCTTCCTGCAACTATAAGCAAACAATTCTAGTGCAAACAAAAAATGCTATTGCGTCGAAACTAGACGTGCTAGGTGAATTCTAATTACATATTTGGATTTAACGTAACTAACGTAATAACTTCCATATACGAGTATACATTTTTTTGCTCTTATTTTGATGCCGACCAGTGTAATATAATAAAGATCCGTCCTGGCTTTGCACAGGTGATTTCTGGATCTCGACAACAGCGCTCCCTACCGGGTCCGATTGTTCACAATAAATCTGACCAAAATCGGTCGAGCCGTATTCGAGTTTTAGCGAAACTGGCGGTCAGTAATTGATTTTTATATATAATACTAGTTTGCCAGGCAGACGTTGTTCTGCCCTTTTCGTCGACCCTTTGTCTTGTCCTATTAAAAATATTTAAATTCGCAAAAAAATTGTGGTTCACTCATGGGCATATATATATATATATATATATATATATATATATATATATATATATATATATATATATATATATATATAATCGAAATCTTAGAAACGGCTCCAACGATTTTCTCCAGGGAGTTTCGGGGGCAATAAATCGATTTAGCTAGGATTTATTTTTAGAAAATGTCTTTCAGTCCGTGTTTTCAGGCAATTAAAAACTGCTACAATATAAGAAGGTAAATTTTGACACCATTTTAGCGATCGTAATAGCTCAAGTGGATATCGAGCGGTCGCGAAATTGTAATGCCTTGGTTCGCGTCCCGTCTTCGGTCCGACTTTTTTCCCTTTTTTTTCAAGTTCCTTCTTTTGTGATAAAATCTAATATTTCGAGCCCATTTTTTTTTGTATTTTTTAAAAATACGAAAATTTTAATGACTAATTGCAACTAATTGCACTCATAATTTTTTATTCAAATAACCAGTTCAGTTTTTTCTATTATGTCAATAAGATCAAAAAATATTATTCATGTGTCATCAGTATGTAATTTGTATCTAAATGTAATTTAAAAAGAAAAACCGTGCAAAGCGCGGTCATCCAGGTACTTTGATTTAAGTCGGTATTCGGCTAAAAGTAAGTTTAGGAGTCCATCGCGGACAAACAACGTGACACGTAATTTATAAATATTAAGATTTTTTTCATATATAGAGATATATGTACATCACGGACCATTTTGAAATCGACAGTATAGTGCCGAAAATTGATCGTACATTCGATATATTAAGCGATCTTAGTATCAGAGCTTTTTGCTACTACACTAGATATCTTAGATTTGGCATAATATATAATATTGAATATAGTTTTTCGTCATTCAACAAAAAGCCTTTCAGATTTTGTTTTAGCGATGCATAAAGCAGATGTACTTAAAAAAATATTTATTTAAATATTCTTTATTATTGCTTTTTTCTATAAAAATAATACAAAGGACAGATTTAATGCCATTAGGTATTTCCTACCAGTCAACCAGACATTCGATCTTCCAATATAAAGTTTACCGTGTAATGGTGGCGGTGGTGGAAGAATATCCACTGCCCCATATAATTCCGTGGGTGTCGTGATCCGACTGAGGGAAACAAATCAGGAGATTTGCAGCTGCGTCTTTCTAATAACGACTAAAAATAAAAAACTACCCTTGCCAACCCGCTTGCCAAGCGTGGCAGTTATGGCAAATATTCCCCTATAATGCAATTTATGGCAGCCTATGTTCAGCGGTGGATTTTAATAAACTGTAACGAACGGTAAGCAATACAGAGTAAAAAAATAAAAATAACTGAAAACAATAATTACACTTATCTTAACACGGTCAATGATTCTATGAAAATATTTACTACTGCCGATCATAAATGTAATGAGTTGTGTTTATCATGAGCTATAGTTTCATTTGCGTGATAATTGTGTAGAAGAAACGATAGTTGCAAAAACAATTACATTCACAGGGCGATGCGATGTAAACAGCGTCGTAACGTTGCGTGCAGTCGGTCACGTGTGCGCTACATGTGATCGACTCGCAATTCCGTGAAACCAGGCGCAACTTTGCCATTTTTGGAAAACTTAAAACTTTAGGACCAATTTTCCAACATAAAAGGTACTCTCAGACTGGGTTTCAATGTTAAACGTGACGCTATATTCTTCATAGATTTATTAGTGATTTAAAAAACTGCATAGATACATTAATTATATAAAATACTCCAAAATATAAAATGGCAAAGTTAACCTTACTTTGTGTCAACTTTGGCATCGGGGTTTTTAATGAAAATAATAGGATTAAAACTACTTTTGCGGATTTTGTCGCGTTTTATTTTATTTTTAATACCCGACGTTTCGGGTGCTTTCCAGCACCCATGGTCACAGGGGGTATAAAGTAAATATAAGAAATCATTGTGAAAATAGTAGGATTTAACTTCAAGGATGAATATAAGTTACATAATATAATAAACAATGAAAATCCGAAAAAAAAAATTGATTAATTGCAGTAGCTTATTTGCTGTGTAAATACTTCTTTATCGACTTGCGTGCTAAACTTACCTGCTAACATTACTTACCTAAATGTCAATCAGATTATTTAATATTTCAGACGACAGCTGCTTATTGATAAGTAACCATCGTCGAGTGACCATAGGCGTAAATTACACGCTCATGCAGGCGTCAATCAATTCCATCAAGCATGATTGATAAAAAACGGATGGTGACTGATAGGTGTACATTACGCGCAATATGTACATATAATAGTAATGCAGTGATTGACGCCTGCACGAGCGCATAATGTACGCCTATCACTCACCTTCCGTTTTTTTATCAATCATGACTGATGGAATTGATTGACGCCTGCATGAGCGTGTAAATGTACGCCATAGATATAAAATCACAACCAATATAATTTTTGATGGGACTATCGTAAAATTCGTTTTTATTGCGCGTCTACATTGTGAAATGAGTAACTATACTAAATTTCATGTCAATCGGGCGTATAGTTTTAGCGATCTCGTGATGAGTCAGTCAGTCATGATGAGTATCCACATCCATATACCTCTTCCACATCCGTATACCTACGCATGCATGCTCGTCGGTTAAGGGTACTCTTAATTTGGCGCATTTTTAATATATCGCCAATTTGGTCGACAAACTTTTGCCTAGGACGCCCCTTTCCGACGACTCTTCCATTCACTTATGCAACATATATTTGCTTTGTCAGTCTTTCCTCATTCATTCTTTCTACATGACCAAGCCACCGAAGCATTCCTTTCTTAATCCTGGTCCCCGCATCATCCTGCAAACCGCACTCTTCTTTTATCAAGCAGTTTCTCATCCTGTCACTCAGATTCAGCCCTAACATACTCCTTAGCGATCGTATTTCTACTGCATTTATTCTATTCTCGTGCTTCTTCTACCACATCCAACTTTCACCATACGTTAAAGTAGGGACTAATACAGCATTGTGTATTGTCACACGTGCCTTTTTCGACACATTTTGACTCTTCACAATAGAGTGTAGGGCCCCATTTACTTTATTTCCTGCATTCACTCGTCGTTCAATATCCTTATCATATCTCCCATCGCTGCTGAATACACATCCCAAATATATAAATTCATCTATTTGCTCGACCATGTCCCCTTCTATTCTTATTTCACATATCGTTTTAATTTATTCTCTTTCAAAAACCATAACTTTCGTCTTACTTGCATTCACTTTCATTCCCCTTTCTTTTAATGACCTGTTCATTAATGTAACCATCATTTGCAACTCGGCGGCTCGGCCGCCGACGACGCTAGTATAACTAATCAGCTATTAATGTAATATTATTATTTTGCTTACAACAACGCATTGAAAATTCTAATTGCAATGTACAGATGCGTTCCTTTATATTCGTTTCTATATTTGTATTACTTGCTAGGTGTTCCCTGCTACTTTGCCCGCGTGAAATTTATTACGATTGGATTTTATAGGTTTTAATTTTATTGCACCAAGTTACTCCTTATATCATCTTTCTGTCACTGATGAATCCGTCAAAATCGATTTCCCGTCATAATTTTAAAAATTGTTTTTTTTGTTATTAGTATTTAGTGCCGTATATACTTTCATATGCATAGACACTTCAATTTTATTTATTTGTATGGATTCAGTAAGTAGCGGCACACAATTTTTTATAATTGGAGATCTGTGATGTGCTTAAATCTTTTATCGTGCTAAAACAGGCATTAGTTACCCTTTGTTGTGTAATAGTAAATAGTTGCGTGTGCTGAATGGGTTTGTATATAAATTTAAAATTTACCATAGCCGAGTGATTGTAACGGAGCCGGCGGTAGACACGTTTTAAGGTCTAAGTCACTGTTTTGAACAATACGCATTTCACAAAAAGTTTTCATACAACTAAAGGTTTAGGATGATAGGGATGTGTGTTTAAACCGCTAATAGCGGTTAAACACACATCCCTATCATCCTAATAATCCTTCATAATTATAATAGCTTGGCTCATTTTAGGTTTGTTGTAAAAGGGTAAAATAAAGTTTTTTTTTTTAAATTACTGCAGTGAGGGACATAACCGAAGGTCATAATTGGTAAATTGGTATGAAGCAGAGATGGGTAGACGACAGTGTTGTATGCGCCTCTTAGCTACATCGTGATTGTATACATATCTTAATATATATAAATTACGTGTCACGTTGTTTGTCCGCGACTCCTAAACTACTTAATAGATTTTAATCAAATTTGCATACCGTGTGTAGTTTGGTCCAACTTGAGAGATAGGATAGTTTTTATGCCCACAATTATTTTTTTACGAATTTAAGGATTTTTAATAGGACATGACGAATTGTCGTCCAAAAGGGCAGAACAACGTCTGCCTGGCAAGCTAGTATGTATACAGGGTGTCCCAGAACGTAACGATCAAACGAAAGGGGGTTGTAGACCATGGAACAGCTGTTCGAATAAAAATTAAGTCCTATACCCTAATTGCTTGGTTCAAATGATAAAGGCTGATTTATAAATTTTCCAGAAAATCAGCCTTTACGTCAATATTTTAATGCTGCATCTGCAAATGTGTTCCGATTTAAATTTTTTTTCTGTTTTGTACAGCCTAATAATATGCCTACTATACCTGCTATTTTATTTTTCAGTGCCTATTACGGTTTGTTAGAAATAAATACATAAAAGTTCGTAAAAGTGTAAAATGTATCATTAAAGTTTTATCGAGCAAGTTGAACCCTTCATACTGTAAAAAAATGTACCCACATGGACCTGGCAACTGTATTCAAAAGTTGGCGCATATCATGTAGATTTCCAAATTGTATAATACTTGGTACTTTTACTTGAACTTTTTGTGGTACAATTTTTTTGTTGGTTTTTTTATTGGTTTAAATGTGGTAACTTTTTGATATTAAGAGATTTTAATGTTATTAAAACGTTAGTGATGTTGATGATATTTGAATTAACGTTACGTTTTAAAGTTAAACACAACAATTACATCACGTACGGTTTTTTGCTAATGAATGTGCGAAGAGCCATTGCCCACGTTGTGTTGATTCTTCTAGTCATAATAATATTATATATTATATCATCGGTTATGTAACTTGCATTACAAGAGCGTAAGAGAGGCGTGCACGACATCCGCCACACTTCAGCGGCTCGGCTCCTCGTGTTTACACCGAGAGTAAAATTGTACAATTTCCTCTCCATTTCAGTGCAAGTTCCTCTAGCTAACAATCTATGAAACACCATCCGTTTGAGGTTACCTGAACATTTTGCGCTGCTAACCTATTTATTGTAAATTAGCTGTGTTCCCCGCGACTTCGCACTAATTTAGGGTTTTAATTTTCTTTTCCTTAAATATTCCTCTTTTTCTTAAATAAAAGTAGGCTTAGTTACTCCTTGTAACATCAGCTATCTGCCAGTGATGGTCCCGTCAAAATCGACCCAGCCGTTTCGGAGATTAGCCGGAGCAAACAGACAGATAGACAAAAATTTTTAAATTTGTTTTATGTTAGAAGTACCATATTACATTTTCTTATGCATATAATAGGACTAGCTTGCCAGGCAGACTTTGTACTGCCCTTTTCGACGACCCGTTGTCATGTCTCATTAAAAATTCTTAAAAAAGAAAAAAAAATTGTGGGTCACTCATGAGCAAAAAAACTATCCTATCTCGTCAAGTTGGACCAAACTGCACACGGTGTGCAAATTTGATTAAAATCGGTTAAGTAATTTAGGAGTCCATCGCGGACAAACAACGTGACACGTAATTTATATATGTTAAGATAAAGCTGTAATTTTGACATTGACAGTGCAAATAGACACTTCAATTTTATTTATTTGTATAGACTCACTAAAGAAAGTCTGTTTATGTGAGCACGCGTGCGTGCGTGCGTGTGTGCTTGCGTGTGTGCGTGCGTGTGTGCGTGCGTTTGTGCGTGCGTTTGTGCGTGCGTTTATGCGTGCGTTTGTGCGTGCGTTTATGCGTGCGTTTGTGCGTGCGTTTGTGCGTGCGTGTGTTTGTGTGTGCGTGCGTGTGTGTGTGTGCGTGCGTGCGTGCGTGCGCGTGTGTGTGTGTGTGTGTGTGTGTGTGTGTGCGCGTGCGTGTGTGTGTGTGTGTGTGTGTGTGTGTGTGTGTGTGTGTGTTTGTTTGTTTGTTTGTTTTTTTGTGTTTCTAAATTTAAATAACAAATGTTTCACACCTCATACGCTACTCGTCGTTTTGAGAGTATGGTGTTTTAGACTATTAACCAAGTAATGTGATAAATATGTTATGATTCGGAGTAAAATTATTTAAATTTTTCATTAATCCTGGGGTTTATGATCGACGTGTATTAGCGGTTGAGAATATCCACTACCCCATATCTTCCCGTGGGTGTCGTAAGAGGCGACTGAGGGAAACAGGCAGGAGATGGGCAGCAGCATCTTCCTGATAACAGCAATTATACAACAAAAAAACTGCGGTTGCCAACCATTTCGCCAACTATAACAATATACCCTGAGGGTGAGGGTGAGGAGCTGTAATGATGATGATAATGATCATTTAGTCACATATCTATAAACACATAAACACTCACGCCTATCACCCAGAGGGGTAGGCAGAGACTACAGACTTCTATTTAGCACGATCCTGACATACCTTTCTCGCCTCTTCCACATCCATATACCTACGCATACGTCTCCGGGAGGAAAACCGGCGACGAGTTTCGCCACCCGTCACGTTCTGTCTCCCGGAGGGGCGAAAAGAGGATTGCGGAGGCCCGTCTTTTCACATATCTATAAACTGGTTTTGTTTCCAATATATTCCATCAAATTTTAAAATATCCTCTTATTAAAATGGGCTGATAGATCTACCTGTGCTCATGCACGTTCCGCCCTTGTAAACAAATATTTTAACCTCAGCTATTTGACCAACAATATCAAAAGAAAAGCAAACTAAAATTATATTGCATTTGTATAAAGTGAAAGTATTTAAAACTGGAGCACTTTCTTGTTTTTGTAAAACATTGGCTTGAACGGTCCAATTATTCATTACCGTTTTTTTTCTTTATCAAAGTAATTTGTAAATATAAACTCATTTTAATTGTCATTAGTCTATGAGTTGTGCTTACTCAGGTCTGAGCAGAACCTGGTTCGACCTATTGCCACCACTAAAATTTATTTCGCTGTACATATTTAGGTAACATCACTTTTTATTTTCTTAAGCTCTTTCTTTCAGAATATACGTCATTCTCTTTAACATTTTTGCTATCTTGAGGGAAGATTATGTATGGCTTTACGATGGAACTCTGGTGATCAGGTATCCTTTCCTGAGAACATCATTTTATCCAAATTGCGGAAAAAACGGTAATCATCAAATGGGGCTAGATATGGCTGGCACGGAGGCTGGCGTATGGTTTCTAACTGCAGGTTTTGTAATGTTAAAATGGTTTGTCGATCATCACGGGCCTCTGTTATCATGAAGCAACGATGGCGTTGGTCGATTGGTAAGTGGAGATTGCCCCACTGAGTTTTGCCATCATTGCCCGACACTAAATATTTGCTATTATTGATCTCATCTGGTCTCAAAAAGGTGTAGTGAATTACACCATGAAGTGACCACTAATTAGCCTATTTGTATGGGTGGCTTCGCTTTAGATGTTTGTCCCGGTGTCTGAATTGAGTTCAATCCTTGCGTTTTTCGCCAGCGATCATCGTAAAGAATCAACTTTTCATTACTCATTCCAATTCTGTCAAAAATCCCTAAATTTCTGTACCTACTTATCAAAACAAGGTAAGCTTTAACTTCAGACAATTGACATGAGGCGCCCGTTCTCGAGTGGTTTTTCTATTTTACGTTAATTTATTTCCCACACAAAGTAACGTCAAATTATGACGCTTATTCCTTAGTTTTCACCATTACCTTTAATTAATCTTCATTTACATTGAGTGCCTGGTCTTCCTCTTAAGTTCATTCCTCAAAACGAAGTTTCAACCACGAAATTGAATACACCAAAAATGTGACTGACTGAAATAACTAAATACTTGTCTACGCGTTCGTAAGGCACCTGATTCACGCGTCACGTGTCCTGGATTCGAATCCCAAGCGGAGTCAAAATTGCGCAAAATAGTCTCTACCGATAAACGGTTTAAACCTTGAAAAGCCGAAATACTTGCTTGTAAAGAGATTGATTGCTAAAGTCAACATAAAAAATTTCTTGTGGAATAAAATAAACTATGGCGTAAAATATTACTTTGTATTATATGTAGATATATTTAATATAATTATGTATGTATCATTTACATTTAAGTATTAAAATATCACTTGTTTGTTTATTATTGGAAATGATGTTTTTTGAATAGTTTGCGGTTTATTTATTAAATAAAATAGTTTGTGTGTATCTTTGATTCATAACTTCATAACATTGTTCACAGATGATGAGGCGTACTTAGGGTACAGGCGTTTTGACGTGGGCCGATATGAACTCGGACGTGCATCGTCATCAAGCCCATCCACCACTTGCCCAGGTACTTTGCACATTGTATTCTTAAGATATATCTACTTTATATTAATCACAATGATTATTTCTAATAATAAATTATTCTACAGTCATGAATCATTCAGAATTATTTTTTTATATTAAATTATTTCCGGCGAGCGAATATTATCTTCGATAGATTTTTTTTGATTGCTAATGAATATTGTCTTCGTGCTTGAGTAAATCATGGCACTTGTAAAATCTAGGTGATTTAATGAAAGTACTTAGTATGAGTTGACACCAGTAGAAATCTAAGAGTAAAAAGCGCCTCCGGGTCCCGTCATTCAGACAAAGACCCGTCTCTTTACTAAGGTAAGGGGTCTTCGGTTCTCGTCACTTAGTACACAAATCACAGCAGTATTATACTTCTATTTCACGCTGGTATTTTGTGCGATCGTATTACATCTCCGGTCGAGCCGTCCGTTTTTTTAACGTAGGGAAATCCCCATGGTTACCTTCCGCTGCGGGGGCAACGAAAAGTTTATGCCGGACTCTTACCGGCTAAAACCCGTGTGGTGGTCACCGTCAGCGTATATGAGGGTTCCCGGGACTTTCGTTCGGAACGCAAGCGGGGCCCCTCTCTCGCTTAACACAGTGTTATCACAATGCTTCCGAACCATTTTCGAGACGTCGTCCTCCTCGTGGGCGGGTCGAGCCGACCTATACGTGCTACAGGTACAGCCAGTTAAAGTTGTTCAAAACGACTATAAATCAATAGCACGCTACAGACTGTAAACTAGAAATTACTAGCGCGTTATTAAATACGCTATGTTATAGCGCGCTATTTATAAAATAAAGTGTGTAGGAGGCCGGCAAGCGCGTTAAGTTTAACGGCACGCTATATCTCGGAGCACGCTACATTACATGTCGTTCATTGGATAGACCGCGTGCTATATAAGAACATTGTTTAGTAATAAGTCTCATTTTAGATTAAAATAAAATAAATTGGTAAAGAAAAATTAAAGAACACTCTTTCATACTTTTCAGGCTTACGACTTTTTATAATCCTAAAAATATTTTTAAGGGTTGTACTTTTTAAAACAAAATAAAATTAATCATTTTTTATTATAATTGATGTAAACGTTATTTTAACCTTAATATAAATTATAAATCAAATGTGTATTTAAAAGTTTAATGATTGTGTATACAAAAATCAACTATTTACAAACACTATTATATACACTTTTGTATCTATATTTAATTTACATTTAAAAACATTTGTTAGGCTTCTTTTGTAGCAGACAACTATGTCCTTCGATCACTTATAAATATACAGTATACACTAACTAAATAACGTCTAACACTAAATTAGTTCGCGCGCGATGAATAGCGTGCTGCTAGATTAAATTTGCGTCACACGTCTACTCCCAACAGCGCTGCTGCTACTGCTAGAACTAATTGCCGCTTGATATGAATAGCGCCAAAGCGTCATAGCGTCATAGCGCCATGGCGACTACTTACATAGCACGCGCTATTTGTTATGAAGAGGTAGCGCGCTATAATATGGCGCTATGCGCTATATTAACCACCATTACAGCCATTAAGCTGAGAACAAATTATCGAACGCGTCCGTCAGCCGCGGCTGACAGTCGCGGCTTAGCGGTGTGCACGGTAGCTGAGACGGCGTCCTCGGACGCCTCGCTTCGGTCATTCCAGAAAGGTTTTGTCAATCGAGAAACATAACAAACAGTGACAGCGAGGACGAATTTATAAAGTTAGCGGCAGCTGCTTTATGTCGTCCTCCAAAAAATAGGGGACCCAAACACTCCTTGTCCATGATATTAATGTAAAACGACTCGAGTATGATGAATTTCAAACATTGTATCCAGACTTACAAAAAGATGATAAACGTTAAAAATGTACTTATGAATGTACTAATATGTACTTAAAATATAGGCACTCGTGGCTATGAACACATTCAATTAATTTTTTATTCTTTACACATCATGTCGCGAGCGCAGTTGGTTCGCTTGTGACACTCGAAACGTCCGCGGACGCGTCCCGTGCCCCGTTCACACTGTCCGCGGACGCACCAAACATCCAGCCGGCCAGATTCTGTTCGGACGTCCGAACGCTCAAGAGCGACGCAAGGTCATGTCCGCGTTTTACGGCTGATAGTTTGCACAGTGTAGTACTAAATGTACTGGCTAGATCTCAATAAGCCGCGGCTGTCAGCCGCGTCCGTCAGCCGCGTCCGATAATTTGTTCTCAGCTTTATACGCGTTATATCTGTGCACAGAAATCGTAATAATACACAATAGAAGTCGCATAGACGCGTGACCTTGTCGCCTTTGTGATTTAGTTGTGCGAGGAACGTCATACGTGATTTTTAGTTATTATAAATTTATAACGGTGCACTTTAGCATAATCAGTTGTAAAAACTCATCGAATTAGAACGAGTAATTAAACTAATAAAGGCACAACATTTCATCAGTAAGTTGATTATTTACTAATTATCATTGTTTTAATTAATTTACATCTAGATGAATACTTTACTATGACATTTACCTTTGAAAACTCATTTAATACTTTTCGTATTGTACAATTACCATTGCTGCTTGTGTTCTACTGTAATACGCGACACACGCGACGTTGACAAACTCGCCAAGCAATGTAATGTGAAGCATTAGATATTGTGCATTGCGTATGTAAATTTTTTAATATTAAACGAGCAATTCTTGTATATATATATATATATATATATATATATATATATAATCGGGATCTCGGAAACGGCTCCAACGATTTTCATAAAATTTAGTGTCCAGGGAGTTTCGGGGATAATAAATCGATCTAGCTAGGATTTATTTTTAGAAAATGTCTTTTTGTCAGTGTTTTTAAGCAATGAAAAACTACTACAAAATCGTTAGAATAAGAAGGTAAATTTTGATGGATTGTTAGTGATTATAAATAGCTTAATGGTATAATGGTCGGTCACAGAATCTTAAAACCCCGGTTCGAGTACAGAACGACCGACCCACTTTTCTTAATTTTTTTTTCATGTTCTTTTTTTTTTGAGAAAATCTATTTTTTCGAGCCCTTATTTTAGTATTTTTTAAAAACAAGAAAATTTAAATTAAATTAATTGTACTCATGAATTTTTATTCAAATAACCAGTTCCGTTTTTTCTGTTATGTCGCTAAGATCAAAAAATATTATTTATATTTCATCAGTATGTAATTTGTATCTAAATATAATTTACAAAACACACGAATTAAAAAAAAAATCGAGCGAAAAATACCAAGCAAAGCTCGGTCAACCAGGTACTGTTTATAATACGGTAAGATGTGGCGAGTGGCGACATCGGTTTTGGAAGTAGGTAATCGAGCGCTAATTCATTTCTTTTTAGTAGGGACATACTCGTACCACTCATTCGAACTTGACAATTTGCTTCGATTTTCATAATGCTGTACGCACATCAAAGGAGTGAAATTATTTACCAGTGCCTGTCCTTCCGTCCGATTACAATCTACATATCTTCAATAGGCTAATCGAGAGTATCATGTATCATGAAGGGCTCTTCACCGTTTACCACTAGGTGGAATTATAGTCCGGCTTATAATAAGACATTCTGTTGTGGAACATACAGATTTGAAGTCAAATTATATGTATATACCATGTGGGAAATATCAGAAAGAGCTCACTATCCTGATAGACCCGATAGTTCCGACGACGGAGACCAACGTAAAGTTGGGAAACGTCTGGTGCCACACTACTAACTTGATGAAGAAAAATGGGCACTATATACTTAAGTTGGTTAAATTTCAATTTGCGTCTTACTTCATATGTGTGTAAATAGTCTCGTGGTAAATTATAGCTATAAATAGATATTGTAAAATATTCCGACAACTGGTTTAATAAATCTGCTGTATTCTTTATTACTCATAGCAACGTGACGTCTCGTGGGCGCGCTCGCACTAGGAATTAGCTATCCTTTGCATTGCATACTAATGACAACATTATGTGTCCGTTTGTTGTTGTGTGTAGGCACCCAGTGCGCAATAGTTTCAGTTTATTACAATTAATATCATACGGATAAAATAAATTAAAAAAAATTTTATTCACACGACTCGTCATGAAGAAAATACCATTATATCGGTTTTTAAAAAACCTGTAACAAAGGGCCTCGTTATATAGTTTTTTACTGTTCATTTGCCAATGAATATTTCATGAATAGATTTCTAACAAAAGAGAATTGAGTGCATAAGGGAATTCGTGTGAACAAATTCACAGTGATAATATATAGTAAGTGCTTTCTGCATTGCTTTGGCGCTCAGCCAACTTTGCCTCTCAGTAGATCGTTTAGTGTATAGTCTTTTTGTGTGAGAACTTATTTGTTTAAAATGGGATAAAACTGTCTGTGGTCTAGCTATCTTGCGAACTTGCGATCATTCATTTTACGTTTGGTATATTTTCAGCCGAGACATAAATCTTGTATCTCGTATTTATTTATTTTTGCATAAAATTTAATAATATTAGTAAAAATTTACGAATAATAACATTAGCGAAATAAACGTCAACTAGATGACGTAGCGATCTGATGCGGCATATTATTAGATGCAGGCAGGTGGTTTAAGACCGCGATTCGTGATAGTTTTTGTAAGTGACCTATGATCATCAGTTGTCTTGTTGTAGGCTGCATGAACTGCGAAGATAATAATGAAATAAACTTATCTAAACAACGTAAAATAAATGAACAAATAATTTTGTTGCTTCGCAATTGCGATACGTAAGGCAGCACTTACTATCAGAAGAAAACGTGATAGTGATAGATAGACAGTGACCCTACAGTGTAAGTTTTTTATATTAGCTAATGATTGTTGAGGTAAAACTATTGTAAAATATGCGAGTTGACTATTTTCTTTGTTATTTAGTTATGACCTCAGAAACAGAAACAGAAACTTTTTTATTCAATGTAGAGTATAAACAATACTTATTGAAAGTCAATTTTTTCATTTACCACTGGTTCGCAAAAAACCCTCTGTCCTGGGAAAAACAGCAAGAAACCCAGCGGGACTGTTTTTTTTTTTTTCAAATAACAGCTTACAATCATGTTTACAATTCACAACACAAGACAAATTAGAAATAGCTTGGTAGCGATCACCCTTCCCAGGGGTTATCATCCATAAATTCCTTAATATTATAATAACGCTTTCTATACAATCTTAGTTTAATAAAATTTTTGAACTTTGCGTATGACAAATGTTGTATATTTTCTGGGAATTTCTTGTAAAAGCGTCGTGTCATGTCATGCATGTCATGTCATCGCCCCAAGAATGAATTACTTACTCGGTGGAGTCGAGTAACTGGTACTACTAGCTTGTGTCTGTTCCTAGTGTTTACAGAATGAATATCACTTATTTTTGCAAAACTACGTTTATTCAAAATGGCGTTATACAGTTCAAAGGGAAAAGTTCTCTGACATCTGACAAATGTCAGGCGAAATAATACAGGTACGGCTTAAGACTGGTGCATGATACCGCGTTCACATATTCACCTTCGATACACAACAAACTAATTTAGTATATTTACATGTCGATGATGTCATAATAAACATTAGCGTACTTTCTTAATAGTAATTCAGTGTGATGTTCCAGCACGGCGTGCACACGGGCGCGCAGAACGTCGGCTGCGGCTGGTATTCCGCGTCGACAGCGCCCGCGCCCACTGCACCGGCGCGTCTCAAGCGAACGCAGCCGCCGCACCAGTTGCCGGTTCGTACTTTCGCATAGTCTAAAGACCGATTTACACTTCCACAAGTACAGTAGCGAGTTTAGTTACAGGACAGTTAGTGGTCAAGTGAGCAGTAGCGTTCAAACAATGTCTTCATGGCGAGTTTAGTTGAGGACATTAGTTCATAGAGTTCGTTGGAGTATGACGTTTCAATACTACAGAATTTTTCTGGTTTTCGTTTAAAATGGTTCTAGGATTACGTCAAGAATTAAATGATCCAGTCAGAGACGTTTTAATGGTTGTTGTTAAAGAAATTTTTAAGAATTTTCGTGAGTGCAGCATTTCGAGCACATTTAATTTTACAATTTGAACTTCTACTATTATATAAATGTAGAAGTTCAAATCTTGTGTTTATATAAACATTCGTTTTCTAAATAGTCCTGTACAAATTTATACGTGATACCTTCCATCCATTTTATTATTAAAACGGTATAAATATTCAATAAACAGTATCGTGCAAACTTTGTGGCGAGTTTAATTACAAAAGTACAATTGAGTCGTCTAGTTTCAAATCCCGCTAAAACACTTTTTTTGAAAATTTTAGTGTAGTATGACATTTGAAAGTACTCTTAGAGTAGTACAAATTCATAAATTTATTTCCTATCAAACTCCGCCATAAGCGGGTGCAAAATACATTTTAATAATAGTGTTCGGTGCAAAGTACTCTAAAACAAAGTGTGTGAGTTTCAAATTCCTCCATAACAAATCCAACCAATGGCAGTCCAATATTAGATCACGTGACACAGTAAATTAGTATGGCCGATTCCGTTACCTGCGTGTGTTGTTGCTGTGGTTTTTTATTGTTTTTGTGTGGAAAAAATGGAGAATTTACAACAGTTTATAAAAAAATCGGAGCCCAGTAAAGCACGCAAGAGATTAGTCAATAAATCAAAGTGGAAACGTGAAGTATTGCGTGAAAAAAGGTGAGTTTCTTTCTTCCACTAAACAGTCAACTGCCATTTGGAAAGTTGTTAAGCAAAACAGAACCATGAAAATTGTTCAACATGCTTTGGCGCCAAAATTAAAATTTTAATTTTTTTTTCTTGCTAAACTGAGTACCTAACTAATATAAATTTCCCTAAAATAATACATTGTTGTTTACATTATCCCTTAACAGTCTGCTGATTTAATACGAATGTGTTGTGTGTAATTATACCTACTCGTATGAAATAGACGGCATTTACATTAATGATTGTTACAAGCGATATAAAAATACTGCTTTATTTTCGAGAAATCATAAGGTTATATGATAAGTTACTCGACTTAACTACAAAAAGCCTGTTCAAAAACATAATACTGATATTATATAATATACTAATAATAAGTATGCTTATGTAGGTACAGAAAAATGAATTTTGATTTGATTGTTTGCTCGTTACCGATGCATGGAATTGGACGAATTTTGGCACACAGGTAGACCATGACCTGTAAAAGGACATAGATAGGGTATGGTAGGGTAGGGTAGGGAGGTAGTGTAGGTACGTCAAGTGGTGCAAAGTTCTTGGTCAGCTAGTGTTTTATAAAACAAGTATTACTATTGTTTTCTACTGATGATAAAATTTGTACTAACAGTGAAAATTCAAATGAGATTTATTTTTGTTGTAGATACAAGCCAAATACGCTTCCAGCATTCCCATCATGTGGACACAGTCGCAAGGCATTTCAGTGCGCTACTTTAGCATGCACAGAAATAAGAAAATTCCACCAATCATTTTACAAACATCCGACAAAAATTTTGCAGGATAATTTTATAATAAAACACTGTACTATCACAACATCTAAAACTACAAAAGTTGGTAGCAAGCGAAATCATTCGTTAAAATATTTCATTCGTAACAAGAGCGGCAAAATGATCCCTGTTTGTCAAAAAACATTTACTAAGGTATTGTGTGTAACCAAAGACCGTATACAGGGAGTGATGCGAAGATTTTATGAAAAGGAGGAGATGGCAAAAGAGCGTAGGGGTGGGGACCGAAAAAGTCAGAGGTTTGAAGAGAAAAGAAAAGCGGTACAAGCCTTTATAGAGTCATTAAAAGCAAATGAAAGCCACTACTGCAGATCAAAAAATTTAAAAAGATTGTATTTGTCCCCTGAACTAAACATAAAAAAACTTTGGCGTATGTATAACAACGACCATCCTCGCTTAGAAGTAAAACAGCATTTTTTTAGAAATATATTTAATTGTTACTATAACATTGGTTTTGGCACACCTAGGTCTGATGTTTGTTCGACATGTCTTCTGTTAGATGAGAACATTAAAAAAGAAACAAATACTGAGATCATAAATAAATTGATAATTGAAAAAAGAGTCCACCGTTTGAGGTTCAAAGCATTCTATGAGATCTTGCAGGAGCAAAGAAGTGATCTTCTAACAATAAGTTTCGACTGTCAAAAAAATTTAGGGCTACCTAAAGTGCCAGATCAGTCCGCCTACTATAGCCGCCAATACAATTTTTACAACTTCACTATAGTAGTTGGTAGCTCTAAGGCAAAATTGACCAAGGAAAACATATTTGCATATACCTGGAATGAAACCATACACAATAAAGGTAGTAATGAAATCATTTCAGCAGTTCATCACTTTTTAACTAATTTAGGTATCAAAGAAGAAATCAAAGTTTTAAGAATAGTAGCAGATGGCTGTTCTGGGCAAAATAAAAATTCCGGCATGGTAGCCATGCTTGGAAAGTGGTTGACAACAGAAGCACCCAGACACATCAAAAGGATAGAAATAGTTTTTCCTGTTGTAGGACACTCCTTTATTCCACCCGACCGCGTATTTGCTCAAATAGAGAAAGATTTGAAAAAGCGTGAAGTCATTTCGTCACCTGAACAATATCAAGAACTTATAACTCAATATTGTACATTGACTGTTTTAGATACGATTGCTGTACGAGATTGGAAATCGGCCTATGCGCCAATTATCAAACCAACGACTAGCTGGCACGTACAGTTCCAAAAGTGCAAAAGGTTTTTCTTGACACGTTCCAAAACAAATAATTTATTGCTGCAAGGAGAACAGTCATATAAAATTGAAATTAATGTAAAGAAGCCCATAACAAAGAAAAATAAAAGCATCACTATGTTGACTCCAGTTGTTATTCCAGCAAACCAGTTAATTCCAAAAAAAGCAAAGATCACCGATGTTTCAAATCTATTAAAAAAACATTATGGAGAGCAATGGAGAGACATTGAAACATTAGCGTTTTATAAAACAGTGGAAGGCAGAAGGTCTTATGAGCAAG
Source organism: Parnassius smintheus behrii (assembly GCA_036936625.1). Taxonomy (NCBI): domain Eukaryota; kingdom Metazoa; phylum Arthropoda; class Insecta; order Lepidoptera; family Papilionidae; genus Parnassius; species Parnassius smintheus. Next base: position 25,016,633 of record JAUPFT010000009.1, on the reverse strand, counting down.
GAGATATTGACGAAAATACAGCAGAGATACCAAGCGACCTTTGTGAAGACGGCTTTGAGGATGTCAACCTAATAGTATAATTTAACTTTTTGTCTTTACCTGATTTCTAATGTAGAACAACTAACTAGTTTATTATCATATTACATTATTAAGTAAAATTGTTCTTCTGTATTTTTATTTACTTACTGACCAGTTGTTGTTGCATAACATCGACCATCACCATAGATTGACATAAGTTTCAAATCCCGCTATTTCACAAAGCTCAGTTGCAAATAACACCATAACAATTAGTAAGTTTCAAAATCCCCCATATTTAAAATCAAAACCTGTTTTTAGCTAGTTTTTGGTAGTAATGGCAGCTTTTTTTCATTTTGTTGTATAGGTATCTTTTATTGCCGTGGAAGTAAAAGAAAATCGTCTAATAAAGTAAAGTTGTTTCTGTTTCAAACGTTTTTTATCATTTCTGCAAAATTTTGTTGAATCGTTTTAGCGGGATTTGCAACTAGACGACTGAATTGTGTGTTTTGGCGCGCAAACTTATGCACTGAACTAAACTCGCTCGTTTACACGAACGGCCAGTTTAGTTACGGGTGGAGGAAGACGCGCGGGAGGGTAGCACTTCGCACTTAACTCGCCGAAAAATAGCTCGGCCGGCAATCCCGTTCAACTTAATCGTTAACTTGCTACTTAACTCGCTTATTGCCATTCAAACGATGTTCAAACTTAACTCGCCAGGTTTGCAAGTTAACTCGCTACTGTACTTGTCGCTTGTCGAAGTGTAAATCGGTCTTAACGCTTCGTATACACCAAATCCGACATCGGCCGAAGTTTGCACGGGCGACAACGGCCGAACTCGGACGATCGAATCCGAACTTGTTGGGATTTCTCCCCCGACTGCCGGCGTCTACAGTGCAAATTGAGTGTATTTATAGTTTCATTTAATCATTTTGTCTTTATTCTGTTGTTTCTGTCAGTGTTGTTATCTCCCTAAACGACTATGAATATTGAAAATAGAAAAGAATACCGGCAACGGTCAATGTCAGCACAAGTGGTACACTGTTGCAGTCATTGAGCTATACAACACTAGAGGAGCAAACCAATGACGTATTATTACATCATTGGAGCAAACCACATTACCGCGCGTCGAAAAAAGTGTAACCACTATCCAAACGAGACGACGTAGCTTTGAAACTAATAACAATTTTAGGTAAACATATATCTATCTCACTTACACAAGTTGCGAAAACAATATCGTCGCTAAGATTAGATAAAGATAGACACACAAACATGCAATGCCGGGTTGGTGTGGCTTACTATATGAAATTTTACCTAAAACACGCAATAAAAATGAGTTTTTTTAAGCTGCAGTTAATTGTTTTTATATTAAATAAGTATATTTTATTTTAAAATCTTTATTACGTCCCCTTAGAAAAAATGATATAAAGCCTATCAGAGGAATAGAAGTAAACATAATGATGAAATAAAACGTATTTTTATGATACTAATAAATCAAACAATATAAAATAGGTAATAAAATACAATTAATATAGAATTTATATGAAATTATTAATATAAAGTAGGTAATAAAATATATTTAATAGATAATTCATGAATAAACTAAAATAAGAATAATTAATTATTTTGTATGAAAGTTAAAACGTAGCTTTTATTATAATTTCCAAAATATTTAAAATCAGAGGTAACAAATTAACTTACTCCATTAATTATATAGTCTCCCATTAATGTAGGATAATCATAAATGCGGAAAAGTGGCAACATTGAACCTAAATGGCAATATTCGATAATTTTATTTAATTATTTGAGGTTTTTTACGTTTATATGAAAACAAAACTAAAAATTATATGTTGAAAGTGATTCCGTTTGATTTATTACGTTTTTGTGACCTTGAATAGCATTCTTTCACTACGCATTTACTACCCATTTTTGTCGCGGCTCAACTCTGTCTGCGTCACATTGAACAATGAACTCACGTTAGCTAGGCATATGGCTGTGGCCATATGTGCAGTGGCAACGCTTTGGCGCGGTTATTACTCATCTAGTGTTATATAAATTAATGGTTGCAGTGTAAGCTAAGCACATACACGTCCGAGTTACTCGTCCGGGTAGTTCTGTCCGCCATCAGCCGACAAAATCGGTTTTAGTGTACACGTACCGTAAGATTCGATTTGCGAGTTTCTAAGTAACTGACAGCGTCGGTGAGATATGCTGTCAGTTTTTTAATGTGCTATAACTAGGTTTGCCAATATAAACAATTTTTTTTTATTCTATTCAGTTTAAAATATTCTAAAAAGGCCTAAATAGATAAACGAATAAAAAATAGATAAAATAATTTATTTATTATCGCTTTAATTTGTTGTCATTAGTGAGAGCACTCTATCGTGGGCCCTAGATTCGCATTTTCATCATTTGTTCAAAAAGAACATAATGTGTGTGTGTGTGTGTTTGTATCATTGTAGAATAAGGGTGACAACCGAGCACAAAGTCCATCTGATGGTAAGTGGATGCTGTGGCCCATAGACATCTACATTTATCCTCGATTAAGAATCAAAACGTAGATGCGTTGTCACCCCTGATTACTTTTTAGTATGCCTTGTTTCCAGTAAGAAAGGGTTTTCGATTCTCTACACTCACCATACGAAACACAGCGGTAGTAAGCTGATATTTTAAGCTGGTATTCTGTGAGAGCGTGATACTTCCCCGGTCGAGCCGACCCATTCGTGCTACAACCGTAATATAGCTGCAGCGTGGCGCTACCACGTTGAAATGTGTTATTTGATGTGTTATTCATAACTTCCTAGAACATAACATAATATTTATATTGAATAAATGATTATTTAGATAATGACTTCTTATATTTATAATAATATTTATTTTTATATAATATAGGCGAGTTAAGAAAATTATTGTCTATTTGCGAGAAATATGCGGAGGACCCGGCTTTAAGTACAACTCGAAAAAGAGTGAAATTCTTGTTTTTACAGCACCGAAACAACCGCCGCGTTCTGTTCCTCCCCTATACCTCAATGGTGTAGCCCTAAATATTGTTAATACTTTTAAGTATCTCGGTCACATTATAACGAGCGATTTAAGCGATGATTGTGATATAGAGAGGGAGCGTAGGGCGCTGGCAGTTAGGAGCAATATGCTTGCCCGCAGGTTTGCTCGATGTACAGATGACGTAAAAGTTACTCTTTTCAAAGCATTTTGCCAATCTTTTTACTCGAGTAGCCTGTGGGTATCATACAGGCGACGAGCTTACAGTGCCCTTCGCATACAATACAATAATGCTTTAGGATGCTATTAGGACTGCCATGGCGGTGTAGTGCCTCGAAAATGTTCGCGGATGCTAGGACTGATGGATTTCATGCTGTTATGCGAAAGAAATCAGCCTCAATGTTACAGCGTCTGCGAAACAGTAACAATGGCATTTTAAAAATGATTGCGGCGAGACCAGATTGCCACTTTCAGCGACACTGGGTAGAGCTGGCAATAGGACTAAAATGTCAATGAATTTTGTATGTATATATAATTATAACGTAGGTATAAATACTAACATTACTAACATAGTTATTAAGTAAAATTTGTTACTAATATACTTACACTTAATATGGACGAATTATGTCTGAAATAAAGTGATTGTTATTATTATTATTATATTTACGCGAATACTACACATTGACTAAAACTACTTTTACGGATTTTATCGCTTTTAATTTTAAATGTTTTTTAATTCCCGACGCTTCGGGTGCTTTCCAGCACCCATGGTCACGGGGGACTGAGGTGACTGACGTCCCGATGTCAATGTTAATCCGAAGTACCTTCAGCTTTTTAATTATTGTTGATGGTCCAATCTATGCAAATTATAGGTAATATACCTAGTACCCACCCAGATGGAGCTGTAGGTAGAAAGGGGCCATAACACTACTTACTTATATTGTTGAAGAGAAAAAATTTAAATAACGAAGCTTGTGGCCTTCGATCCTGGACTATTAGAGGATGCTGGTTGAGAGAAAGTGTGTTCGTTAAAATAATCCTTAAATTCGCAAAAAAAATTGTGGGTCACCTAGGGCAAAAAAATTTCCTATCTCTCAAGTTGACTAAACTGCACACGGTGTGCAAATTTGATTTAAATCGGTTAAGTAGTTTAGGAGTCCGTCGCGGACAAACAACGTGACACGTAATTTATATATATGTCGCCGCAAGGATATCTTCTAAGCCTAAACTTTGCATTATCTTTTAATTTTTAATAATTATAATTGTTAATATTACAATTTAATAACAGCAATTTATCAGAAACATAACATGTAACTAGCTAGTTCTTTAAAAACTCTTTTGGTTTACAAATCTCTTTATTGACAGCTAATTCCTGGTAAAACAACTATTTATTCCATTATCAACTTTTAACTCAAATATTGTTTTAAATCGTAGAATAAATAATTGTCGATTTGATTATTAATTCTGGTAATTGAAATTGCTTAAGTAACCTAATGAATTCAATAAAAAGCTATTGTTTAGTCAAGTATTGACCAATCAAATCGTCGACCAATCAGAGCACACCTAAGTCGTTATTACGTTTTCCTTATTGAATGAACGCGGGAACAGAATCACTTCAGTTCCTGCGCTCGTCAGTGTAGTTCTATTTTCCTGGTAAAACTTTGCAAGTATTATTTGTGAGTCTCATAATAGGAAGTGTAGAATAAAGTTGTAGTGCAAAATTAAAAAAGGGTGTGGTCTTAGATCTCTTTCATTACAAAGGAAACAGTATACGGTAGCTCGACTGAACCCTTGTCAAATGGGGACAGTGGTGCTGCCTCACCATAAAAACAACCACTGGGTTTTCCGCTCCAACAATCATGTAGTTTTGTCTTCACATTGCGCCGGTGTGTAATTGTGACAGGGACACACTGCAGTATGGTCAAACTGTAATTACTCTATGCTGAATGTATAGAGCGTTACGCTGTCCTTATTATTGATAACAATAAATTGCGCAAGCAAGAGGGCAAGTTGAATATCAGCTCTCACATTTTTACCATTTTTAATAATTAACGCTATCCTGTTATTTCCCACACAATTTTGGCTTATCGTGTTACCTAGTACTATATATATATATATATATATATATATATATATATATATATATATATATATATATATATATATATATAGTATTAGGTTGACCGAGCTTTACTCGGTATTTTTCGCTCGGTTTTTTTTAATTCGTGTGTTTTGGAAATTATATTTAGATACAAATTACATACTGATGAAATACGAATAATATTTTTTGATCGTAGCGGCATAATAGAAAAAACTGAACTGGTTATTTGATTAAATAATCATGAGTGCAATTAGTTTAATTTAAATTTTCGTGTTTTTTAAATAAATACTTTTTTTAAAACACGAAAATTTAATACTAAAAAAAGGGCTCGAAAAAATATATTTTCTCAAAAAAGAAAGGAACTTGAAAAAAAATTTTAAAAAAAGTCGGTCGGCCGGTCTGGGCTCGAACCACGGTATTACGATTTTGTGACCGCCCAATATACCATTAAGCTATTAGTATTCGTAAATTAACGGTCAAAATTTACCTTCTTATTCTAATGATATTATAGCAGTTTTTCATTGCCTAAAAACACGGACAAAAAGACATTTTCTAAAAATAAATCCTAGCTAGATCGATTTATTGCCCCCGAAACTCCCTGCACACAACATTTTATGAAAATCGTTGGAGCCGTTTCCGAGATTCCGATTATATATTTATATATATATATACAAGAATTGCTCGTTTAATAGTATAGGATATATATATATATATATATATATATATATATATATATATATATATATATATATATATACATCCCGTAAATTATTGTACGTCCACTATGGCCAATTTCGCATATAATGTGGCGTCAACCTGCTTACGACGTCCAATATACGGACTTAGGGCAATGTTCGCAAATTGTCATGCTGATCACAGAAATGTCAAAATCTAAAAAAAAATTGGACGTCATTTTTCTTCCAATCTTGCTGTACTGAATATTTACGTAGTTCCGCTCATTTTCGATGCAAAAATAATAGCGCTGCTGTCGATTTTTGAATACTTTCATTTATGGCCGTACTTGACTTCCGCACAAAATTAGGAGATGCGACGTTGCCGTTCCGTCACCGTTGCCAACGTGTTACTTGTATTTGGTGATATATGATTATGACTGCCTCGTCGGTCTAGCGGTTGTAATAGTGCGACTGCTGATCGTGAGTTCGTGAGGTCCTGGGTTTGATACCCGGGTCGGGCCAAAAAATCAATTATTGAGTTTTTCTTTCAAGAAATTATCAATAGCTGCCCGGAGTCAGGAAGTTGGCGGTGTATTACTCCTTCCCTCGGAAAACACGTAAAACCGTTGGTCCTGCGCCTGATCTCTCTCCGGTCGTGTCGGTTTACCGTCCCATCGGATTATGAGAGTGAGGGAATAGAGTGACCACCGACTGCCGGCCTCGAAACAGCTGATGCAATCCAGCGCCTAGTTGGTATTGCCATCGAGGTCGGCACCCAAGTCCTGGCCGATATTAGAGCCGGGACGGACCCAGTCACAGCGATCATGAAGGCGCTGGCAAACCTCCTGGCCAGGCATTACGGAGGTGAGTAACCTGCGCCTCATGTACTGGAACCCGGACGGAATACAGCAGAAGCTGCCTGAACTCCGCACAGTCGCCCAGCAACAGGACATACATATTATACTGCTGGGCGAAACTAAATTAAATCCAAAGACGCGCATAAAGCTGCCAAACTTCCATATTTACAGAAGGGACGAGGTCACTTCTCAAGGGGCCGCCTATATAGGGACGGCGGTTCTAGTGAGGAGGGACATCGTCCATCAGGAGCTGGAACTTCCATCCTACCAGACAATGCGCTCAATCGGCATAAGAGTGGAGGCGGCGGGCGAGGAACTAAGGATATATGCAGCATACCGCCCGCCAGGGACTCCATTCTGTTCCTCAGACATCCGGACGGTGATGGAAGGCGATACACCTATACCCCTACCTAAACGCCAAACACCCGGCGTGGGGGTCCAAAATGATCACCCCGCCGGGTCTTGAACTATACGAAGACGCAGAAAAGAACCTGTACGACGTTTTAGGTCCCGAGGAGCCAACTCACGTTCCTACTGACCCACGGAGGCATCCGGATTAGACATCGTGCTCACTAGGAACGTCAACTATCCGATAGTGGTAGAAGTGCTGTACGACCTCCCTTCACAGCACCTCCCGTTACTGATAACCCTTGGCCTAAAGGCAGTGACTACGCCGCCTAGAGCTTTTAAAACCCGTGTCGACTGAAGGCTCTACTGTCAACACCTTCAGCAGAGACCTCCAGCACACCAACCTTTAAGCACAGCGGACGACGTAGAGGCCGCTGCTACTAGAATCACCAACAACATCAAGGAGGCCCTCCACGCGGCTTCTACGGTCGTCCCGATCACAGCAAGGCGAGACGATCTGCCGCGTGAGATATGCGTGCAGATCAAGCGCAAAAGAGCGCTGAGAAAGCTCTGGGCGCGTACTCGCTGTCCCAGACTTAAGACACAGCTGAACACCTTATCGGAGGAACTGTCGGTTGCAGTCCAGGCCTTCAGAGGAGAGGCCTGGGATCGGCGCATCCAGAAGGCGGAAGAGTATGATGCGTCGCTCTATAAACTGAACCGGCAGTTGACCAAAACCAAACCTCCCGTTTGCCCGCTGATTAACAATGCGGGCAAACGCTGCTATGATGCCAAGGGCAGAGCGGATATCCTAGTCGAGCACTTCGAGGAGCAATTTATGCCGAACACAGCAAGTGTTGAGTTCATGGAGCTTCATGCCCGGAAGGAAAGTCGCGTACAGGAGTTCCTGTCGTCGCCCGCGCCGCCTCTTGCAGGAGATTGGTTCATCTCCCCCGCCGAATTGCGGAGGACAGTAACCTGCCTGCAACCGAGGAAGGCGCCGGGGCACGATGGGATTACCAACGCTGCACTCCGACAGCTGCCCAATAGAGTCCTAGTAGAGCTTGGTCGACTCTACAATGGAATATTGCCGACATCCCACTTCCCGGAGGACTGGAAAAAAGGCAAAATCATCGTCTTGCCGAAACCCGGGAAGGACAGGCGTAGAGCTGCCAGCTACAGGCCGATCACGCTATTACCACATATAGCTAAACTGTTTGAAAGATTGCTGCTAAGACGTCTCGTCTCTCTCTGGCGGAGCAGCACGGATTCAGGAGGGCTCACTCCACAGTTACACTACTGACCAAAGTGCTGCACCTGCTTGCGGCAGAGTACAATCGTGGCCGCATATCGTTGGGCGTCTTTCTCGACATTGAGAAGGCGTTCGACCGGGTGTGGCACATAGGATTATTATAAGCTGGAAGAACAGACCAGTGTCCCTCCTGCTATATTGCGGTTAATAGCGTCTTTCCTGGAAGACAGGAAGTTCTACGTCTGCGTAGAGGACGCCGAGTCCGCAACAAGAACTATTAAAGCCGGCGTTCCACAGGGCAGCTGTTTGTCTCCAGTCCTGTACGCGGCTTACACCAATGATATACCTACACTGGCAGGCAGGCTTAAAGAGTGGGAGGACGACGTCGAGCTGGCGCTATACGCGGACGATAGCGCCTATTTCACTTCGTCCAGAAGAGCCCACATAGCCACTGCCAAGATGCAGCGTCTGCTGGACCTGCTGCCACCATGGCTGGATGAGTGGAGGATGGTCGTCAACGTTGGTAAGACGACCGCTCTGCTCACTCGCCGTCTCAGGAAGTTTCCACCACCGCTGACCCTCAACGGCCAGAAGATTGCGTACCAGAAGGCTGTAACATACCTTGGGTGCAGGATCGACAGGACGCTGCGCATGACCGCGCACGTCGACTTCGTCGTCCGCCGGGCCCGATGTGCGCGGGCGACGCTCTTGCCGGTCCTGGCATCCAAGCTGCCTATAAGAACAAAGCTCCGGATATACAAGATGTATATCCGGACTATCATCACCTACGCTGCGCCGGCCTGGTACGCACTTCTGAGCGACCCTCTGAGGCGGCGACTACAGGCCCAGCAGAATCTGACATTAAGGACGATCGTCGGAGCAGGTCGCTACGTCCGGAATGACGTAATAGCGGCCGACTTGAAGGTCGAGAACATCACCGACTTCGTGGCTCGGCTAGCGCGCGGCATGTTTGACCGTGCCGACAACGGGCCACATGAACACCTCAACGGCTTTGCGCCGTTGCACACCCGGCCACCGGACGGGCGACCTCTTCCAAGAGAACTCCTCTCTATATGTGATTAGAGAGTTGAGTAACAACCCACAATGCCGCTGATAGGCCAACTCTGACTTAATTAGATAACCTCCCTTTTCCGTAGTTGGATAACTACGGGAAAATAAATTACTACCATACGGAAAAATCCGTTGTATGCTATTGAGCCTAAACAGGCTATAAAGGACTGTCCCATAGATATGGGACATGAGGAAAGTCCGGGTCCCCCGGGGCATTGTAGACGACAATTAAAGGAGGGAATAGAGAGTGCACCTGTGGTTGCACATACACTTGGGCACTATAATCCTGTCCTGCGCCGATGGCTAGTATCCGTTGAGGCAGACCGCCGTGACCGTAATTCGGTCTGCAGGACATTATTGTATGGTTTATACTGCGCTTGGTACTAGTAATTTTACTTTTAAACTTGTTTTCTTAAACTTACATTTACCTACACATAATATGGACGTCCGAATATCCTAAAACTTTCATACTGAATGATATTTGACACCCGTATTTTTGAATTTAGTTATATTTTTATAAATGTAGATGCGGACGTCGGCATATCGGTTTATTTCATGCTGCACTATATTTTAACATTTTACATTTGGTACTTTGTAAGCAACCCATAATTCTGTTTGAGTATAAGTTACCTTCTGATTGAGTACAGGAAGATGGACTCAATTGTAGATATTGACAGGTTTCATAGAAATTTGTTTTATATTATATTGTGACTAATAACCTCTGACTAATAACCTAATCTGGTCTGGCGAAGAAACTCATTTTAATATAAGGTTTTACTGCCAATAGGTTGTTAATTTCTACAATAGACCGTGGCATATTATTGCTGACATGAATAACTCAGAAAATATAATTTATTTACTTGATCGTGTTGAGTTTTGGTGCTCTCACTGCATTTTAAGGATGAGTGCGACTATTGTACCTAATCTGTACGAAATTACTCTCTACTTAACTAGATTCATTTTTGTGAAAGGCTATTTTTGTTAAATTATGATGTTATGTTTGGTTTTGCAGTTAGTGGAAATACAATTTAATGTTTCACACACGTTTTCTAAGCTTCTAAGCGTTTTATCATTTTTAGAATGAAACATTTTATAAAACACCAAAGTGACTATTTTACACCGCATGGCCTCCCTACCCTAAAATACGAATAAAACAATAGCGAAAAATGTCATTAAAGCAATGATCATTAATGTGTGTTTAATACACAAGGAATTAAAATATAAATATATTCATAGTTATATGGACGTCAAATATCGTGCGGTATTGAACTTTACCGAGAATCTGACGTCCACATATAGAAATAAAACAAAATTCAAAAATATGGACGTCAAATATCATTCAGTATGAATGTTTTAGGATATTCGGACGTATATATTATTATATGTAGCTAAATTTAAGGACACGAAAACAAATTGGAAAGTAAAATTAGCACTGAGTACAGTATAAACCGACAAAAAATACCAAAATATGCCTTGAGCACTAAATAAATAATCAAATAAGAATGTGAAGCATCAACGTTCCGGGAAGTCTGCAGTTTACGATCATATCCTAGATGGCCCCAACCATTACATCAGATTTGATAGACCACAAATCCTCGCGAAAGAACACCGATTCCTACCAAGGATGGTACGTGAGGCTATTGAAATTAAAAAAACATCCTAATTTCAATAGAGAAGGAGGCTTGGTATTACCACCTGCTTGGGATCCTATAATTAATAAAATTAAAACTAATAACGGAATAACTAATAAGAGTGGCAACGTCGCACCATACAAAGGAATTGCGTTAAGCAGGCGAATGAATTAAAAACTATGTATATTATGGGGATTCTGGATAATTTGTAATATGGAAGGGAGTCCTGATTGGTTTCCCACCGTCTTGCAATATACCAATATTTGTATATAAACATAATGGTAAATTTTCAAAGAAATGAGTTAAACACTATCTTTGAAATTGTTTAATGGACCAATATACGCTGTCATAATGTATAAAAAATGCCTACAAGTGGTGGACGCTACAATAATGCGAAATGAAAGGACGTAGAATCAATATTGTGATGTATTTATATATATATATATATATATATATATATATATATATATATATATATATATATATATATATATATATATATATATATATATATATATATATATATATATATGACAGGCCTGTTGGTCTAGTGCCCTGACTGCTAAGCCGGAGGTCGTGGGTTCGATTCCCACCCAGGACAAATGTTTACGTGTAACAAAAACCCTGTGGTTCCCGTTAACTGCGTTATCAGAATCAGTATCCAAGCATATAGGAATATTTAAAAAAAAAACACATTTAAAAAAATAATTTTATTGAAAAAAAATTGCAAATTGTATGTGGTTTTGTTTTCTCTAACTCACACGAGTATCGGTAATGCGGGATCTTTGACAATCCTCTTACTCCTCGGCCAATGCAGAGATAATAAAGCCACATACAATTTGCAAATTAATTTTTTTTTTCAATAAAATTATATTTTTAAATGTTTTTTTGAAAAAATAAATTATTTCTATACGCTTGGATACTGATTCTGATAACGCAGTTAACGGGAACCACAGGGTTTTGGTTACATGTTGTATAACAACCGTTACTGCCTGTTAAGAACCACTGCTGAACGTAGACCTCTCCCATAGATTGCCTCAAGTGTATTTACCATAGCCACAACGCTTGCCAAGCGGGTTGGCAACCCTAGTTTTATCTCCTAATTGTTTCCCTCTGTCGCCAACACCAACACCCACGGGACACGGGATGTTACTACGGTAGTGGATATTCTTATACTGCCACCACTACCCACTACACGGTACGGTAAGCATAAAACAACACGTGACATAAATTCCATTCAACGTAAGTATACATAGCAGAGCATTTCATACCCAATAGAGACTATTGCTAAGTTGGTTTATTAAGTCATTAATCGTCACACACCAGCATGATGTTATGTTTATACAAAATGAGGGATATAAATAAATAACACATTTAATAGTATATCCTTTTTTTTATAGTATAGGGTAACAAACAAGCACACAGTCCACCTGATGGTAAATGGTTGCTGCGGCCCATAGACATCTACATCTATCCTCGATTACAAATCAAAATGCAGATGCGTTGTCACCCGTGAGGACTAAGATGGAATTCCTCGTTTCCAGTAAAAAGGGTCTCCGGTTCTCTACACTCACCATACGAAACATAGCAGCATTAAGCTACTATTTTACGCTAGTATTCTGTGAGATACTGAAATAAAAAAATTGAGTTAATTAAAAATTTCTTTTTTCTCCGCCCCTATATTAAGTATGTCGTCGTCTAAAATACTTTCTATTTTTGGAAACAAATTAATATTAATATGCATTAACATTAATGTTAATATGCAATAAGCAAAATTAATAGTAATATTATGGGGCGTATATCATGTAGATAATAACTATTACACTCTATTTGTCACATAGGAAGGTATTATTATTTATTACATAATATAACTAGTATTTTCGAATACATGGATTCGGCTTATATTTATTAAAGCGTAGATGTTGCATAATAATAAGTTAAATTAATTGGACCCTACATTTAAAAAAAGTAAATTTTTAGCAATTCGCAAATTTTTTACAAAGGAAATTTCATAAACATGTAGCGATTTTTAACGTTGATGAATTTAGTTTTTACACTTTAATTTTAATAATTACCAGCCAAGTCAGTTTTTATTACTTTATTAATTAAATTTAATGGTTTGTAGTCAACAGTTAACCAACAGGTTTGGGCAACCTGTTGGTTGGAATTCCTATTATGATAGTAAATGATAACAATGAATGACGCCCATATAATTTAATTTAGTAAAATTCAGCTCTATAATTTTACAAATCCAGAATTTATTTAATTTAAAATACAAACGTATAAGTCCGTTTTTATTTTTGCCTGTATTCAACTTTTTTTTAGCATCCAACTTCAATCTTTTGTTAGCACCCTGATTGCCAACGCACGAAACTAACTACATATTAGACCTGGGACGAGTCTTTGATTAACAATTATTGTTGATCGAAGGGACGTGTACTCGGTTTGGATTCGGTACTCGGCAGATTCGGTTTTTCTCAGGGTTCGGCCGAGCACCGAGTATTGACAGACGAGTACCGAGTACTCGGCCTTAATATATATTCCAGAGAAAAAAAGAAAAAAGTTTTTATCATTATTATTATATTAGACAAAATGTCGGGGACATGAGGAACAGCAGAAATATTGAGAACGTACATAAGAATCTTTAATAGAAATTATTATTTCTAATATTTAAAGATTAAAAGCTAGAAAGGAAGATTGTGATACAAAAACACTAGTTTTTCAGCCCTATTTGGGTTTAGTTTGCTCCTTTTTTGCTTCATATACTAATTTATTTATTTATTTATTTGCTTCTTAGTATGTATGTTACATGATATACTGTTAAATACTATGCATACACACTAAGTCTCTAATGGAGACATGCAAATTTATTTATTCTTAGAAATTATATTTATACAAAATTAACACATCGAAGTCAATCATTATTAAATCATTAAATTAGCAACAACAAACAATCCATCCAATTATATTCTAAAGATATCAAAAGTACAACTAAAATAAAAAAAATAAAAAAAAATTATAATTAACAAATAAGGTAAATTAAATTAAACAATATTATATACCATGTCAGTTAATAACAAAAAAATGTCAATTATGAGCTATAGTCCTATAAAAGTTTTCATCAGTAATTTAAAAGCTCGTTTACGGAGTAAAATGTTTTTTGAAGAAGCCACTGGTATAATTTTTTTTTTGAAATGTTTTTATAGGAAGATCTTTGATTATGTTTGGTATTTTATTATATATTGTTTTACCCATCCAGTAACAATTTTTGCTAAAGCGTTTACTTTTCGGTATTTCGCTAATTACTATCCGATCTGGGTATCTCGTGTTCATGGATACCACTTCTTTGTTAAGTTTATAAAAACTTTTCCCGTGTTGTTTTACAAATTTAGCAACTTCTAATATATACAAACAAGGCACGGGTAAGATTCCCAGTGTCTTAAATAGAGGTCGACATGAAACATCTGGGCCCACACCATGAATGGCACGAACACATTTTTTTTGTGCAATAAAAACTTTATTAATCTCTGCACTGTTGCCCCAAATTATAATTCCGTAGCGGATAATCGACTCAATATATGCAAAATAAGTCATAATTGCAGTTTGTTTTGTTGCCACTTTTGTTAGTCTATAAAGCGCATACGTGAACCTGTTTATTTTATTACATATTTTACAAACTTGTTCTTTCCACTTTAATTCTTTGTCAATAATTATACCTAGGAATGTCATATTAGTTGCACTACAAAGAGTTTGTCCATTATAACTAATATTTATTAAATTATTATTTATATTATTGAAATTTATATATTGAGTTTTACTTAAGTTCATTGTTAAATTATTATTACTTAGCCATTTAGTTACGTCAGATATTGTTTGATTAATGTCAAAATTATGTTTTGTTAGTGACATATTTTTATTTGTTGTGACTATTACTGCGACGTCATCTGCGAATAAAATACTTCTATATTTAGTAATTTCAGGTAAGTCGTTTAAATATATCAAAAATAAAAGTGGACCTAGTACACTACCCTGAGGTACCCCAAACGCATTTTTTCTAAATTTGGATCTATAACTTTGACTTACATGTCTATTGTCAAGTTTTAGCACCTCAACACATTGATGCCTGTTTTGTATGAATGACTTAATCCAGTGATATGCTTGGCCTCTAATTCCGTTTTGATCTAATTTGAACAAAAGCTGATCGTGTGATACGAAGTCAAAAGCTTTTGACATGTCAAAGAAGATGGCCGTAGTAAATAGTCCGTCATTAGTATTTTGTAAAATATTTTTTATTAAATTAAAAGCGGCCAGTGTCGTGGATTTTGATTTTTGAAATCCATACTGAGTTGGATTTATTCTATTAAACTTATTTAGGAAAGTCATGACCTTCTTGTGCATGACCTTTTCAAAAAATTTTGATAATATAGGTACCAATGTCACTGGACGGTAATTTTCCATTAGTGTTTTTTCTTCTTTTTTATATAATGGTTTTACAATAGACGTTTTTAATTTTTCTGGAAAGGTGCCAGATTCCATTGATAAATTAACTAAATAGGCTAATACTTTACTAATTTGATTTTTGCACGCTTTGATAACATTTGTACATATGCCATCATAACCTTCTGAATTTGTATTATTTAATGTCATTATAATTTTACTTATATCATATTCATCGACCGGTGTTAAATAAATTGAATTTTGAAGTTTATTTTTTGTATTACTGTATATAATTTTATTATTTATTTTATTTGTCAAATTAATATAGTAATTATTAAAGGCTTCAGCTATTTTCATAGGTTTAGTTATTATAAAGTTATTGTGCTTAATTAAGTCAATGTGTTTATCTGCTGCTATATGCCCTAGTTCATTCTTAATAATTTTCCAAGTTGATTTTACAATATTTTTACTATTGAGTATAAACTTATTATTACTATGTTTTTTTTGCGTAATTGATGCATCTTCTTAGAATCCTTGTGTAATTGTTATATGCAACTTTATTATGATTTGTTTTATTAATGTAATATTTGTAACGTAATATTTTTTTCGTAGAACAACTTTTTTTAATACCTTTTGATATCCATTTTATATGTGGTCCAATGTTAGATTTAATTTTTATTACCGGAAAGCAAAGTTTATAAAACAGTTGAAACAGTTCATAAAATTTATTGAAAGCTAGATCTAGGTCAGTTTCCAGAAACACTTCAGAAAACGATAAACTTTCTAAATAAGATTGAAACTTATTAATGTTTTCTTGAGTATAACTTCTTTTGAAAGAGAAAACAATTTTTGGTAGGACCTTCTTTTTGCTTACGGTAAACCTTAACATTTGAGCAGTTTCGTGATCCGATAACGAAAGTGGAAGAATTTTCGCAGTGGCATTTGGTATATTACTAATAACGTGATCAATACAGGACTGTCCTCTAGTAGGTCTTGTAATATGCAGATGAAAATTAAATGTTTTAATAATATATGTAAATGTAGTCGTAACATTATCATTTACTGGTGTATTAATGTTTATATCGCCGGCTATTACAATCTTTTTTTTTTGAATATTTATAATTACATTTATACAATAACAATTCAAGTTTTTGAAAAAAACAATCACAATGTCGTTTTATTTTAGTCGGTGTTCGATATAAACATATAATTAATATATTGCTATGGGGGATTAACACAGAACAACATTCAAAATGGAACGAGACAGCCAAGTCATCAAAACAAGTTATCTTTTTAAAAGGCATTCCTCTTTTAACCATAATACAAGATCCACCTCGTTTTTTGTTCCGTGAAAAATACGACGCTATTTCATAGTTTTTAATTATCATATTCTTTTCTTCTCCAGATTTTACAAAAGTTTCCGTAAAACAAAGGACATCTGGATTTATTTTATCCTTAAGCTCTGAAAGTGTAATTTCGATTATTTCCTTTTTAGACAACAGACCTTGAATATTTTGATGCAATATATTAAAGCCGTTGGCAGACTTAGGAACGAAAAAAAGTTGCATTATTTAGCGTGGGCGTCGATGTAGTTTGTAACATTTTATTCTTATTGGGAAAATAATAGGGAAAATAATAGTTTTAGCGGCCTTCATATTATTAGAGCATATTAAGCTCGATTGCAATGTATGTGTTGTCTTGTCAATATGTGTTACGTTTACTGCCTTGAAATAATAAGGGATAGTGCCTTTTTTCTTAGGCAATTTACGTTGTGATATTTTCTGTGCATCATTAGCGTTTTTTTGTAATATTTTTATGTGTCGCATTGTATTTTTAAATGTAAGAAACTGTAGATTATATTCATTTACATCTATATTAAAGTTGATTTTTTTGCAAATATAATTTAAATAGAATTTCATATTTACATTACGATATTTCATATATATAAAAGTACAATTTTTTAAATATTTAGACCATAAATAAAATTTATTATTTAATTTATATACATTTAGATATGGATTATAATTAACGGGCATAATATAAACAGTGACTTTCTTCAAAATGTTGAGAATGGAACAAAAATTAAAATGTAATAATTCAGGATTTTTATCATTACCCCCTACACCTAATACAACAATATCATTATCGGATAAATTATTAACCATATTAGTACAATAGTGTAGAATTTCACTACTAGTTGCATTGCTCATTATATATGCCGAGGGATTGTATTTATCATTCCATTTTCCAAGTCTTGTTTTAATTAAAGCTGCCGATAGGCCCAGCAATTGCTCATCACCTATTATGTGTATAGATTGACTTCGCTGCAAATTTTTAGTACCTTCTTTTTTGTTTGTATCTGACGTATCACTACGAGAATTATTACACATTACTAATTCATTAAATCTTGGTAGTGAATTTTCTCTATAAAGATTGCTATTGTCTTTACTAGATGGCGTTGTTTGATATTTACATTGTTCTTTTTGTTTAGTAGGGCTTTTCGTTTCAATTATAGAGAAATCCAATTTAATTTTATTTATATTCTTCTTTTTTTTACATGTGGAGCTCTTTGGAATTAAATTTTTTAGGTGAGGAGTGGGCTTGCATAATTGGTTTAGTTTATTAATTTTTAATTCATATTCCGAAATTTTATTTTTTAGGGCAAAATTTTCTGATAAAATATTCTCAATTTCATTTTCTGCTATTTCTAATTTCTCTGTAAGATAACCTATTTTCTTCTCTAATTCTTCTATCTTTTCCGGTTTAACAGAACCTAGTTCTGGGCAACTTCTATTTAATTCACACGTTTCTAGTAGTGACGAATACTCGGGCTCTTGCTCGTCCGATGACAGAGAGTCGAAAGAATTCTTCACAGGTATATTAATCCGATATTTATTTCTGATTGTTATATTATTTGATGGTGTACGTGTTGTTCTTTCTTCATAACATTCTTTACATTTCCACTTATTTTTAGTATCAACCGTCATTAAATAAAATCTTTTATTTGAAACATTTGTACAATCCAAATGGAAATGCTCCTTACAGCTAGAACAGGTTAAGTATTGTTTGTCTGATATAACAATTTTACATTTAAAACATACATTCATTTTGCGTATTTCATGTTTTATCTTTCAAGATTAATATAATTTGTACATATTACTTTAATGCCACTCTATAAATAAGCGTCCTCTGTTGGCCAAACGGCTGATAACGTTTGTGATAATCGAATAAACATAAGCGTAGTTTTAACATTTGCCATAAGATGGAACTATTTTTTAATTTTTTAATTTTTTATTTTTTATTTTCAATAATTATCATAATACTAAAATAAACACCCAAGTATCTTGAAATTTGAGTTAGTATAAAAGAATAATCGTTCTTTATTTACAGTGATTGTTTGTTTTGTCTACTAAAGAAATAATAATTAAATAATTTTTGAATGAACTATGTAACGGTCTTTTATATTTTTGAAATTATAAGCTCAATTCATGGTTACTTTCCTGCAAATTCTTATATTATCCACTTAGTTTTTTTGATAAAAAACAGTTTTCGTTCACTTTATCACACATTTTGATATTTCTTTTGTTATTAAACACTTCAACGTTAGTTCCATACAAAATTTAAATTAACAATGTTCACACTTAACACTTCAACTGGATAAAGTTTGTAGTCTTTAGTTACATGATTATGAACTCACTTTTCTAAGAAATAACAAAAATTGTTTACGTTTAATATTTTTAAAACTTATAATTTACGGAGCCTATGTTTACATGACAAGTGCAAGTACCCTCTTTTGTTAAGCTAGCCTCTGAAAAAAGTCGTTCACTGTAAACTGAACTGGCGGGTTTTGATAGGTATGGTAGGTTGATAGCCGCAACTTTTTTTAAAGCCGAGTATTCGGCCGAGTACTAAGCACAATCTAGGCCGAAGTACTCGGTGGCCCAATACTCGGTAGCGAATCACTACTCGTTCCAAGTCTACTACATACACCCTAGGTCAAACGCGGACTTATAAATGATGACAACATTGACGTACCTATATTTTATTTTTAATAGTTCAATTACTTGGCTTGTGGACTCGGTATTTCTTTTAACAATTTTATATTAGTTGTGTGGTTAAGACAAAATACCAGAATTTTAGCTGATACTGAAATATATCTGAATTTAACTTTTGGGGTTGAGATGAGAGTCGACTTATAAATAATATTAAATAGTCGACCGAGATAGCAATTGACCCGGAAAATAATATTTCTAGTGCTAGTAACCGTTACTGAAAAATCAAATACCAAAGAAGTATACAAAATTGGTGATGCAATTTTTTTGATAATTAAAACTTAAATTTTAAGAATGTTAGGTATAAAGAAAGCTGTCCCACAAATGGGCACAGGACTCACATTTCTGACAGGAAGATGAAGTAATATGGCCGCCGCGCCGCGCTGTTCCATTGCGTGTTGGCGGCCTTCACATACGAGGGCGACACTGAATTTTTTTAGAACTGGCCACTTGTAAACGATATAATAAAAAATAAGTTCAAATTTTGGAAATGGAACTCGTTGGCTCTTTGCCAATATTATTGTATGTATTTTATTAATTTGTCATTTGTTAACGATTTGGCGGCAAATTGAAAATTGCCTGTGCCACGTCAGCATGAATTTAATTTACACGCTCACGCAGGCGTGAATCAACTCCATCAATCATGATTGATTAAAAGCGGACGGTGACTGATAGACGTACATTACGCGCTCATGCAGGCGTCAATCACTGCATTACACGGTAGGTTATTCGTCAATCACAACCGTGATTGTTGTAAAACTGACAGTCTGCATGAGTGTGTAATGTACGCTTTATGCAAGAAAATTTTCGTACAATGATTTTTTATGACCTTCGATGTCATTTAAGTCAAAAAGAAAGTTATGATAGACTTCGATTGGCCTTTCACGATGGCCATATCGTGCCAACGTTTACAACTGGTTTAATGAGTTTAAACGTCGCACTAATCTCGCCGATGATCTGCGTGAGGGACGGCCTTCTACGGCGATGACTGTAGTTAATAACAGTGTTGTACGGCATATGCTAGAGACTGACAAAAGAGTGACTTATCAGCAGATTCGAACAAGCTTAGGCATCGGTATGAGTCAAGTGCACAAAATCCTCCATGAGCATTTAGCGGTCAGGAAGTTTTGTGCCCGGTGGATACCTCATAATTTGACAGAGGCCCAAAAACTCCGTCGTGTTGATTGGTGTCGTGAAATGGTTCAAACAGTTAACGGAAGTGACTCGAATTTTGTGTTCGACATACTTATGGGTCACGAAAGCTGGATTTGTTGTTATGATCCTGAAAGTAAGAGGTAGTCTGCTGTCTGGGTGTTTTCTTCCGAGGAGTTACCAACTAAATTGAAGAGAGGTCGAAGCGTGGGAAAAAAGATGGTGGCCTCGTTCTTCGGAAGGCCAAGTCATTACGCAACAATTGTTTTAGAGGATCGAAAAACAGTTACTGCAAAGTGGTACACTAACAATTATTTGCCACTTGTCTTGGAAAAAGTTCGGGAGAAACGACTTCGCAGTAGGATCCTCCTTCACTACGACAACGCTTCGTCACACGCCGCCAAGCAAACAATCGACTAACTGCTGACGTCAGACGAGGAATTACTGGGTCACCCTCACCCGCCCTATAGCCCCGACTGATGAAAATCGCACCTTGCGATTTTTCTTTATTTTCGAAAATAAAAGAAAAACTTCGAGGAAAACGTTTTATGGACGCCGAGGAAGCATTAACTGATTTCAAAATGCCGTCGAAGAGAACCCAAAGGACGAGTGGGCAAAGAGCTTATCTCAGTGGTTCCTTCGGATGCAGCGATGCATTGATGTAAATGGACACTATTTTGAAAATAATTTGAAGAGAATAAAACTAATAAGCTAATAACTTGCTAGTTTGTTCAGTTTTTGATTTTCTAAGAACGTTCGGTCGGTGTCACCCTCGTATCTTCAAAATATTTTTATTCCTCCGACATGCAGGTTTTCTCGGGATGTTTTCCTTCGCAGAACACGTAGTGATACACTATTCCCACTTGTGCGATGTAAATGAAATTCGAAACATCTTTATTAATTATTTTTTCGATCCAAAATAACATTGATTTTCGCAGACACTCAAGGCAAGCTTTGGATTGTCTATGAGCCGACGACTAATCAAGATGGTAAATTGCAATAACTTTGAACTAAGTATATTTCGACTTATTCACACACTACGAAGTCACTTTATGCTGCTATTAAAAATCGGTATTCGGCGATTTTCCTAACCTGTTCTACACATTTACGTGTTACAAATCGTATTCTGGCTGTAACATAATTCTAACACGTGTAAAATTTCACTACAGTTCTTTACGTAGGCTATATTGAGAACACAATTTTCCCGCATTATTTTTTACAATTTATGACTCAAGTTATTTACGTCGTATTGTTTTCGCACAATTTTATGGTTTTCTCGAAAACATAAAAGTGTATGTTTGCCATTAATATATAATTTATTACTGATTATAAGTATATATTCTGTTTTAGTCCGGAGGCGGAGTTGTTAGCAGTAATGGTCCACACGTGCCTCTATCGCCCACATCGCTGCAAAATTCTATTCAAACAAACGTAAGTACCCAACGTAAAACTTAAGTATAAGTTGTATTAAATATGAAAATAATTGATAGAATCGGGCATTACTTTGCGGAAATTCATTATAATAAAGATTACTATCTAATTCGCAACCATCCGCATTAATTAAATACAATGATGTGTCTTACCTGTATTGAAGAGCACCTCCCGCCCTCCCTCAATTACGTGCACTAATCCCGTCACCACTAGTCCCAGCACCACTATTCCCGGCACCACTACATGAAAGACACACCATCGGCGATAATACGACACGCATCTCAGCGGTCAGCCGCCGTAGAGTCTACATTTCCTGCCTCGTGTAGAGGCGAAACACGTGTCATATTATCGTCGATGGTGTGTCTTTCCTGGAATAGTGGTGTTAGAAGTAGTGATGTAACTGAAGGAGGGTGGGAGGTGCTCTTCAATCCAGGTAAGACACATCATTTTATTTAATTAATGCGGATGGTTGCAAATTAGATATTAATCTTTATTATGAAAATAATTTTATAAAATTATTATTGTTCATATTATATGTTTCTGCTTATATACCGTATAGTAACGGCGCAAGAAAATCCACTATTCCAAGTCATTCCTTGTGTGCCGTAAGTGGCGATCGAAGTAAATCGTAACAGGAGAGGGGCAGTAGCATCTTCCTAATCACTACAATAAATAACTGCGATTTCCAACCGATCCGCCACGTGTGACGACTGCGTATAACAATATCCCCTCATGAGGTCCGTCAATTTGTAACGACAGTGAACGTGTCTCGCTCCGTTTATTCCGATATAACTTTTGCTTTACAAGTACTATTAGCTATATTTTATTGAAGTAAAAACTATTATTATTATTATTATATTATGCTCCTTACTAAATATTTGGTACCTTATATTGAGTTTTGGTATCTCGTCGCAATACATTCGTTATTTATGTCGCGCCTCTAATAATTCTGTCGATGGTGTCTGATACTTATTGCAATAAGTTGTTATCTTCGAAGCCAGAACTTACTGATTTACCTGCCCCTATAAAAAGAGCCGTGGTAGCTCAGATGGTTAACGCTCGCTGTAAATATAACAGAACGCGAGTAACCCTGGTTCGATCCTCGCCGGCACCAATGAAATTGTTAATTGCAATTTTAAGTGCTGATATACCACGTGCTCGGCGGTGAAGGAAAACATCGTGAGGAAACCTGCATGTCTGAGGAATAAGAAAAAAAAATATTTCGAAGACATGTGAAGTTCGCCAACAAGCATTGGGGCACCGAGGCGGACACTTCTTTGCCCTAAAACCCTCTCAGAAATGAGGGGAGGCCTGTGCCCAGCAGGGGGACGTATATAGGCTGTAACTTTACTTTACTTTTACTTACTTTATACAAAAGTTGAAGACATCGTTGTTCTCGCGGATGGCCAGTACGCAACATCGCCTCGCTATTTTGTTCCAGCTGTCGTACAGTGCGAAGTGTGACATTGCGTTGGGTCAACAGAACGTGATGTCGACGTCTGTGCGAGCGGCCGCGCCCACCGGCCCCGCCCCCACACCGTCCGCCATGCACACGTCGCAGACCACGACAGGTAACCATATTGTCCTATTTTTTAATGAAGGCAGCCCATGAGCCTTATCTAGTGATACTTTTTTTAATAGAATAATAAATTGCCACCCTGCCACCCTGGGACTCCACCCCTGGAGACTAAGATGGAATGTCTCGTTCCCAGTAAGAGCGTATCCGGCTCTCTACACTCACCATACGAAATACAGCGGCAACTATACGTTACAGAGATGTAAACCATTCCATGTTCATTTGGATTTTGCTGGACTATAAGATGGAATTAGAGGTTTTACTTATTATATTAACGCCATTTTGTCTTAAAGAAGTTTTATAACAATAAAGTGACGCAGTGTACTGTTAACACATTTAACAGCACACCTGATTGTAAATGTCTACTGCCAAATAAATTATCAAGAAAGAATGCCTCACAGCCTATAATTATATTAGTTTTAAATACCTTATAAACTGAAACACATGTTCACTGCTGCTTGGCGATCGAAATAGTAAGGAGAATGATACCACTTCAGACGGACACTTTAGCAGAATCTACCTTTCCTAACACTACTGCCGTAAAATAGGTGTTAAAATTAACTCCGGTATTACGTCTTGGATCCAACTAATAGCGGAAAAGCCACTTCATAAATTGTCTAAGTTAAAATAATCATTGATGATAAATAGATATGATGAATTTCGTCGTAATGAGTATGACGTGGCAGTTTAATGGTTAATACATGTTAAAAGATGAAAAACTAAAACGCTCTGCACATACGTATATATGTGTAATAATATGCTCTCCTGAAAGTTAATCAAATGCTTAGCATACCTTCAGTTTTAGAGTCATGTAAGGGAGAATATTATGCAAACTATTTCTTTAAATGTTCTGTATGCGGTGCTCCCTTAAGGCTAGTAGAGAGACGAGGCTCTTATGACCAATTCATTACCATCAGGCAAATGAAGCAAAAAAGTCCGTAGGGTTATACTCTGGTTGTGACCGCCGAATGACGGAAAATTTGTCCAAAATTGCCAAACCCACCTTCAACAGACAGTGATGCGGAATTGTTTCCTAAACCATATGCGTAGTAGATAATGCATGCATATTTTTAAAAGGCTTATCTCCAGACGACATAAAAGAAAGACGAAGACCTCACAATTTATGTTACCCTCAAAACGTAGCAATTTTGGTGTCCACAAAATGTATGAAAATAATTCTTTGAATTACATATCCTTGTACTAATATAATTCGACGTAAACTAATCTTTTATAAATCTTTTATATTAATACCCTCGTTGTTTCGCTATTGTTGATCATGTAATTAACCACAGCACAACAGACTTGCCGTTATGTTAAGTATGTAATTAATTATATACGTGGTAGAGCCACGCTGCACCCATATTATGGTTGTAGTATGAATGGGTCGGTTCGACCAGGGAAGGACCACGCTCTCACAGAATACCAGCGTAAAATAGCAGCTTAATACTGCTGTGTTTCGAATGGTGAGTATAGAGATCCGGAGACCCTTTTTTACTGGAAACGAGGCATTCCATCTTAGTCCTCACGGGTGACAACGCATCTGCATTTTGAATCGTAATCGATGTCTATAAGCCACAGCATCCACATACCATCAGGTGGACTGTGTGCTAGCTTGTCACCCTTATTATATAAAAGAAATTGGTTGATCCAGCAGGTCATTCCTGGAACTTTTCGCTAATTTCAAATGCAAAGCGCTCCAAGTTTCACCAAATTATGCTGCGAAATCTCGAAGTTATGTTTAAAAAAAAACGTTTTTTTTAATTTTCTCCTTCGATATCTCACGAACGTTTAAACCAATTTTTATTTTCCAAACGGCATTCGACGTCATTTTTTGAGGTTAAGAGCTGATTTTTTGAAATCGATCGGTAAAGCCGTTTAAAAGTTATTCCAAAAAATAGTTTTTCAAAATTTTTATTTTTGAGATTTCTGGAAATCTACTCGTCCGAATTAGTTCATATTATCACCAAATCTATTCCACATTGAGATCTTTAGAACGCCGCAAACCGCATCTCAATCGATCAAGAGATAAGTTGACAAGTAAACAACTTAGCAGGTAAGAGATTGTGGCAAGCACAACACACGTTTGTATGCTTAAATCTGTATCTACCTGTACCCGCTACATTGATGGCTGTTTTCAATACATGCGATTCGAAATCTTTAGCTTAAGCAATTGCTTATCACCTGATTTCCTTTTTAATCGTCTTGTGAACAGATTCCTGCTGAATAAAGCTTTCATCCATAATAGAAAAGATAACAATATAAGTAATCCCAATTACCCCACTTCGTTCCCCGGGTATTCTAAAGATTGGTTATGTCAAATCCGAGGAAATTTTCGGTACTTTTTTATTATCTAGTTTTGTTAATTCGCGGGAACAGGAAGAAGCGGGTTCTGCGATCATCAATCCAATTTTTAATTATTAAATCCATTATTTAAGGCATATCGGTCAAACAAAGTTGTTTCGTTTAGATCATTATTATCTCAAAGTGAATGAAGTAACTTGATTTGCGGTTTCATACATCTCTTTGTTACATCTTACTAGCGAATCTTAAATTACTTGAGTCTTAAAGTCTTTCTCCTCTCCACAGAACTGCACCAAATATAATCAGCCCATTCCTACTTTCGTTTACATAAACGAAACACTATGTCAATTACTTAAGTTCTTCATCAGCATGGCAATTGAGGTGATTTTGATTTGATTTTGTATTTTAAAAGTTGTAAAAGTGCATTATTATAAAAATCGGAAACCTAAAATAAATTTATGTAGGTGGTCCACGACCAAGATTTGTAGCACATTTGCATATGTTCAGCTGTGGACTTGTAGGGCTGTAATGATGATGATGATGAACGAACGTTTTATATGTGTTTTTGTTTAGTGGTGAGCAAAGGCGCTAGCGACATCCTGGTCAACTCTTCAACGCAGAATCCGCCCTCCGCCGCCAACAGGCTCGTCAACATGACGCAGTGGCCGTAAGTGCATTATTTTTTTTTGTTTTCTATAAGCTTTCGCTATGTCCACAGAGGGAAAATTTTGGTTAATTTCATTTCGAGATTATAAGAAATCGCTCAGAATTTAAGAAAAGTCATAAAAGAGCTGTATTGTAGTACATAACAATTTCTTCAAATGTCTCATCAGCTGCTGCTAAATGTTGAACGAGACGTTGACGAGACAAAAATGATGATGTGGACAACTGCGTAAACAATCAGTTCCTTGCTCATGAATCATGCTGCTTAGCGTGCAGAGTATGCGCATATTAAAAATCCTTTATAAATATAAGTGATACGTGATTATGTGTATAAAGGATATAATATCATTCAGAAAGAATTTTGGGCGCAGGACAGGATTATAGTGCACAAATGTGTGTGCAAAGTGCAAACACAGATGCACTCTGTGTTCTCTCACTCTCATCGTCATATGGGCCGGCAACCCGACACGATCGGAGGGAGATCAGGCGCATAAACGATACATAATGTAAATTACTATCAGTTAATTCATTTTTTGTTTGTCGCAGTGTAAGTATATCACGTTTTACTTGTAAATATATATTCTCATTGTTCACGGTCCGCTACTATGAACTCCTCTTTTGCCCAAGGGTCCGTCTGGAATGGTATTAGTTTGAAAATTCTTCGAGCTATATGGACGGCCCATTGCCACTTCAGCGGACTGATCTGCTAGGATATGTCAGTTACTTTTGTTCTTATGCGGATATCCTCGTTATTTACTTATGTTATCAGGTAAACGAAGTCCGAGCGTAGCACTCTCTATAGCTCGCTGTGACTTGTAAGTTTCCTCTTATGGTTGTGAAATGTAATGTATGAAGTGAAATGGTAGTGAAAAACCAAGATTCAATTTCGTAAATCATCACTGGCAAAATGCACGGCTTGTACACTTTTATTTTAAAGTTCTGAGGTATATCCAAGGAGAAGGAAGAAGGTGGACAACGAGTTTTGGCCCAATTTTTCGAATGTGGCTCAAGCTATGTATGAGGCGTTATATTTTAGTCCTCAGGATTGACAATGCAATGCACCTGTGGATTTCTTTACTTGAAGTTATTAAATCGATGGACCGCAGTGGCCACTTATATCAACAGGTGAACTGCGAGCTTATTTATAGTGTTCCGTGCCAAATTCAGTAAAACAGGACGCTTATTCACTCTGAAAAGCAAAATTTACAATAACGTCTTTATTTAAAAAAAATGGTAGTCTTTGAATTCTTAATATAAAAATACGGAAGAAAATTCGAGTGTGTCCCATCTTATATTTGTTGAAATCAAGAAATTTCTATTTTATCATGCATCAATGAACCTTTTATGATAAGGAAATCAATACATTGAACGTATTTCATATCGATTATCTTTATTCGATCAATCAATTCAATTTTATATACATACTATAAACATACATTTAAGATTAAAACCATTTCCTTGAACATATTTAAGCTATAAAGACTACGTAACGGCTCGACATTATATACATTGTGAGAATGTAAGCAAGTAAAAACATATAAATTACTAAAGCAAATTACTGATAATTAGCCAATCAGTTAAATACATTATCTTTCCAGAAATAGACTCAGACTTGAAGATCTCGAACTATTACAATGTAAACCTTTCAGGTTTTGTTGTAATCGCAAAGCCTGGCAAATTCCTCTCATGTTACCGGCTGCTCGTCACTGGCTTGAGTATTTTTAAGTTTAATCTTATCGAGTATAGATCGAGAGAGTCGAGAATATATGACAAGCTGCTGGAGACTATTTTACCTTGTTACCATTTTCCTCAGTCTACTTTTAGGGCGACAAAATGAGATAATTTTTCTATTCATTCTTACGCTCCCACCACCGCACCACCATACGATACGATACGATGATTAAATAAATAAATCTGAAGTCTATTAATGCAGGTATAACTTTCTGTTTTTCTCTCCTTAAAACTCGAGGGGGCGTGTAATGAGTTGCAAATAGTAAATTGTTATATCACATTAAATTTTTTTGAAAGACGAAGTCTGCAAAGCTTTTCCCATGGATCCATGTTCTGTTCACAGATTTTATTTCACCAGAAAAGTTATCTATGTTTGATTTTATATTTTATAAAATGACGCATAGCTCTCCAATATCCCTATATTTTAACTAAGTAATTCTTGTATATATATGTAATTAGTTTCTCGGTAAAGACTAACGATGTGGATGAAATTTTGTATTTACTACCGTGTAGTTAAAGAATAGGATTGAAAATGGCGTCGCATCTATTCACCTCTCGCTCGCACACTGTCGCTATCTATACTTACTTACAAGCGCCGGTAAAGACTGCAAAAATCTACGTTGCGTTTTTCGTAGATACGTTCTATCACTTTAGTCTAACTAGTCATTGGAATCAATGATAACAAAAAGCCATAAACTACAGAAGAATCAGTCCTATTTCGCTAATTTATGAGCTACGAAACGACTCTTTTTAAGATTTTTCTTTATAATTATTGTAGATTTTAACTTAATCACACACAAAATTGGTCCAGCGTTTTAGAAGTACTTTAGACACATAAATGTATAAAGAAGTCTGTTAATTGCAAAAGTACTTCACGCGGGCTCGCCCAAGTTTGAACATTTTTGATATAATTTTGTGTAGATAAATAATGTAGCCATTATGTTAGTAATTGAAATGAGTAATATCAAAAGTGTATTTAGATAAGATTCGTGACTTATCTATCTAACACGTATCTGAGAGGTGGAGCTTACAATCGTCACAGTCGCACAGTGAAATATGGAGAGTGACGTTCGTGAGTGTTCAAATGAGGAACAAGTGGAAAATACAAATTCATCTTTGACATCATATAAAGATTCCGAGTAATATTTTGCTTTAAATTTTCTATTGTATCTTCTGTATAATTTTAATATACAAAATGCTATAATATGCGAGTAAAAATAATAAATCAAAAAAATTATTAATTAACACAACATTAGGTTTACAAATAAGAGTTTTATAATTGTTGTTGAAATTATAAAACTTCTACTTCTTCACCATAACGTAATAATTTTAATTGTAATTTTTACGTTGTGGTGAAGAAGTAGAAGTAGATATGCTAAATGTAAAGGGAGCAGTGTCTTAGTAAAGAGTGCGGCGTTTGGATATTCGATATTTTACGAGTAGCTAGTATTTGTTCAACAATTATTATATCTTGAACAATTTATTCTATAAAAAAATTCAGTGTAACCATTTGGAAAATAAACTAAAGTAAGTTGTGAAAACTTCACCTGCATGGACAAGGCATTGATGGCCGAAGAATGGTGCAAAATGTATCCAAAAAATCCGCATTTGTAAACATCCACAGACTTGGGAGATGGACGATGTGCTATGAACAAATGTAGTAATGGCTGTTGTAAGCCTTATGTAAGGTATATAAAAGTGATTTTTCATATAATTAAAGCAATAAAACTCTAACCTTTGTTCGGTATACAACTTTCTTATAGTTTATAATATTCCGAAGTGTAATTAAATTAAATTAGATTTGCAGCAGTAAAAAGTCTCTTTTTTTTTTAAAAGACCCCAGGCGAACCATCTTAACAGAGGGACGCGCTAGGCATCCATCGTCTATCGAGCACGTCATATATCAATCAGTTACTGACTAAACTTACTCTTGAATAAGGGCAAACAAAATGTTTGTTACTCAACGCATATTTGAATATGCCCGTATCCGTCGTCGACTTATAAAAATACTAGCTTGCCAGGCAGACGTTGTTCTGCCTTTTTCGACGACCCTTTGTCATGTCCTATTAAAAATCCTTAGAATCGCAAAAAATTTTTTGGGTCATTCATGGGCAAAAACAAAATCCTATCTCTCAAGTTGGACCAAACTGCACACGGTGTGCCAATTTGATTAAAATCGGTTAAGTAGTTTAGGAGACCATCGCGGACAAACTTAACGACGTGACACGTAATTTATACATATATATTAAGATTGTATAGTTAGTTGTATTGATCGTGTTTTGTTTTGTTACAATTTCATTACATTATTATTTATCTATTCATTGCATTTATGAATATTAATATTCTTATGATTAAAGGATAAGGCATTATGAGGATAAATTAATCTTTTATAAACATAGAATGTGTATAAATAACACATGAATAATGTTTCTGAAATTCTGAAAAATGTATGAATAATGTGCAAACTGCAGGTGGCACCACGGCGCGATATCGCGGGAGCGCGCCGAGGCGCTGCTGTCTGGCTCGCCGGACGGCGTGTTCCTCGTGCGCGAGAGCACCAACTTCCCCGGCGACCACACGCTCTGCGTGCGCTTCCGAGGCCGC
Organism: Parnassius smintheus behrii; assembly: GCA_036936625.1. NCBI lineage: Eukaryota > Metazoa > Arthropoda > Insecta > Lepidoptera > Papilionidae > Parnassius > Parnassius smintheus. The sequence goes on along the minus strand of JAUPFT010000009.1, from coordinate 24,985,737 downwards.
GTCGAGCACTACCGGTGCGTGCTCACAACGCCCACGTTCATACCCTGCTGTCATAGCCTAAGAAGACCATACAGTCAGTCATCGCGTTTGATGTTGTCGGAGTAGTTGACATAAACAATAAAATTGCAAGAATTGCCACAACGGGAATAAAAAATAAAAATGTGTTTTTTAAACAAATTAAATACCTTTAATCAGACAAATATTGATCACAAGTAATAATATGATATGAACATAGTTCCACAAAAATGTCAGTGGTCGAACAAACAACAAAACACGCAGTTTATAACGTATCTTTGAGTAATAATGATCTATTTAACGCTATATTTTTTATTTGAATACATGCTGAAATGTGGAAGTTTTCAAGTTGCTTACACACAAGTTGATTAGACAGGGATGGCATATCCTATACACACAAAATTACGCCATTAAGAAAATTAATGTTGCTCATTTCACCATTTATGCCAAAAAAAATTAAAATGGATGGATGGATGTTAGTTTTATTTTTCATTTGTTTTCATAGAACTCTATAATACATACATAATAGAACGGGGGAGTGGGCGGAGCCCGTGTAGCCACTAATATGTCACTAACACGTCAATTCACACGTATAAAATGTCAACACAATCAATCGTTTCCAATGTTCAAATTCCGGTTACACATCTGTTTTTTACTTCACACCGTCAAAAAGCAGTCCAACTACTGCTACTTTTCGCTTTGAAGGGTGAAGGGAACCAGTATAAATACTTGTAAAATGCATTTGACCGTACTCCTTAAAAGTGACAACGTGCGTCTGTGGCTTTCTTAGTTTCACTGTTAGCTCGTTTTGCATGCTAGTGCTATAACAAAACTACCGCCAAAAAGAATAGTCGAACATTCGTTGGTGCTTTTCAGTTAGTTAGCTCTTGGGTGTATATCTGCAGGTTAACACGTTACGTACGTTAGGATCACGATACGGTACTCTCTTAGTATTCCTTGTCTATTTGAAGATATATATATATATATATATATATATATATATATATATATATATATATATAAAATGAATGGTGGCAGGCTTGCTGTACACCTTGTTTAATTTATGTTGAGAATTAAAACGGGTACCGGATGACTGGTGTAAAGCAGTTATAGTACCAATATATAAAGGAAAAGGGTCACAGCAGGACTGCAAAAACTACCGCGGTATCAGCTTGCTTAGTATTGTGGGTAAACTGTATGCTAAGGTGTTAATTGAAAGAGTTATGAAAGAAACTGATGGAAAAATTTGGGATGTGCAAGCGGGTTTTAGAAAGGGAATGGGGTGTACAGATCAAGTCTTTTCCATGCGCATGATTGCGGAGAAGTTTTTGGCCAAAAACCAGAAAGTTTTTTGTGCATTCATGGACTTGGAAAAGGCTTATGACAGAGTGGACAGGAATGTGTTATGGCAAACACTGAACTCATATGGGTTGAGCGAAGGTTTGATACAGGCATTAAGGTCTCTTTATAGGGACTCTAGTGCTTGTGTCAGGATCAATGGGGTCTACTCGGACTGGTTTGGCATCCCAAAAAGGTGTCAGACAGGGCTGTGTAGCTTCCCCTTGGCTGTTCAACCTATTTATGGACCGGTGTTTGCAAACTTTGAAAGATGAAGAATGTGTTAACCGTCAAATGCCTTTTGTATGCCGATGATCAAGTCATATTTGCGTCATCGGCGGCTGAGTTGCAAATGATGGTTACATTAATGAACTGGGAATTAAAAGAAAGGGGAATGAAAGTGAACGCATGTAAGACGAAAGTGATGGTTTTTGAAAGAGAAGAAAGCAAAACGGTATGTGAAATAAGAATAGAAGGAGAGTTAATTGAGCAAGTGGGTGAGTTTGTGTATTTGGGATGTGTATTTAGCAGGGATGGTAGATATGATAGGGATATGGAACGACGAGTAAATGCAGGGAATAGAGTGAATGGGGCACTACACTCTATTATGAAGAACCAGAATGTGTCAAAACAGGTACGTATGGTAATTCATAATGCTGTGTTAGTCCCTACTTTAATGTATGGTAGTGAAAGCTGGGTGTGGCAGAAGAAGCACGAAAGTAGAATAAATGCTGTAGAAATGCGGTCTTTAAGGAATATGCTAGGGTTGAATCTGAATGACAGGGTGAGAAATTGCGTGATAAGAGATAAATGTGGTTTGCAAGATGATGTTGTGACCAGGATTAAGAAAGGAATGCTTCGGTGGTTTGGTCATGTGGAAAGAATGAATGAGGAAAGAGTGACAAAGCAAATTTATATGGCAGATGTGAACAGCCGAGTCGGGAAGGGACGCCCTAGGAAAAAGTTTATCGACCAAATTGGCGATATTTTTGAAATGGGCCACGTTAGTAGTACCCTTAACCGACGAGCATGTATGCGTAGATATATGGATGTAAAAGAGGCGAAAGAGGTCGTGCCAAATGGAAGTCCGTAGTCTCTGCCTACCCCTCTGGGTGACAGGCGTGAGTGTTTATGTATGTTATGTATATATATAAAATAATACTGTGTAATAATTTTTAAACATTTTTATAATTTTCAGAGTAAAATGGGCAACAGCTCCTGATAGCCAAACGCAACGTCTGACTATCGACGATGAAGAGTTTTTCGACAATATGACCGATTTAATACACGTAAGTATATTTGATAGTTGATAATTTAGTGCTGCTGCACGTCTATTAACAAATAATTAAAAACTGTCTGCCAAGCGTGACAGCTATGAAAATTATACCCTCGCCCCTCCCCAAGGAAGCAATCAATAGGGGAGGCCTATGTTCAGCAGAGGGCTTTGTTTAAGCTGTAACGATGAAGTTATTGATTTGCAGTTGTTTTTAGAAATGTGGACAATGATAACCTTACCAGACTCTTAAACAAAAACCAGATAAAATGGATAAGTTACGCCTGCATATATATTCCACCAGATCTAAGAGATGCCTGTTGATAGCTGTCACATTTATAGGCATTTCAACTGAAAAATCGGTACATACATATTCTATTCTTAAGAGAAATCGATTTGTTTGAGTTGGTAATCATTTACAGTTTTATTTAGATTATTAACATAATAAAAAAGAAACAGATAACTCAAAATACAAAATTTATCAGTTCCTTCACATTAATTGTTTTACTGCTAATTTTTGAATACAAATATTTAAAGACTGCACTAAATTAAAAACAAATTTATTTAATCTCACCACAACTAGTTGAGCTGTCGTCATCATCGTTTACATTAATTACTATTTGATTGTCTGTAATGCATTCAAAATGAATATCTCTTTCATGTGAAAGTCATGTCTGCGTCACAGTGTGCTTGGCCATGTTTAACGTCCCAATTGGTAATTTTAATTTCTCATAAAAATGTTGTTTTTGCGTTCATGTAATATATATTTTGAGTTTTTATAATTTTTTTACCAGAAGCCAATTCCATTTCAATTGCTTCAAATGATTGTACTATCATTGCACAAGTCGGCATCTTCAAAACTTACTTGCAACTTCGCCGCAGTATGACGCACAGAAATTATTTAAAAAAATTAACTTTTTTCATTTTTATCCTATACTATTAAACAAGCAATTCTTATATATATAATATATAATCGGGATCTCGGAAACGCCTCCAAGGATTTTCATAAAATTTAGTGTCCAGGGAGTTTCGGGGATAATAAATCGATCTAGCTAGGATTTATTTTTAGAAAATATCTTTTTGTCCGTGTTTTTAGGCAATGAAAAACTGCTACAATATCGTTAGAATAAGAAGGTAAATTTTGACAGATTGTTAATGATTACAAATAGCTTAATTGGTATAGTGGGCGGTCACAGAATCGTAAAACCCCGGTTCGAGTCCCAACCGACCGACTTTTTTTAATTTTTTTTCAAGTTCCTTTCTTTTTTTAGAAAATCTATTTTTTCGAGCCCTATTTTAGTATTTTGTAAAAACACGAAAATTTAAATTAAAATAATTGCACTCATGATTTTTTATTCAAATAACCAGTTCCGTTTTTTCTGTTATGTCGCTAAGATCAAAAAATATTATTTATACGTATTTCATCAGTATGTAATTTGTATCTAAATATAATTTCCAAAACACACGAATTAAAAAAAAACCGAGTGAAAAATACCGAGCAAAGCTCGGTCAACTGGGTACTACAACTCTAAAAATAAAAATGCTAAGAAACAATTACTAAATTAAATTCAAATTCTTAATTCTTAAAACTGAATAAGTTGATAAATGTAATGATATTATTAAGTTAATAAATATAAAAATATTTTTACCGATTATTACGTAACTTTAATCATTCAAATACTACATTAGGTACGTAATGACATATTAAAAAAATGTCAAACCAAAAAATTGATTCTGGTTACATTTTCTATATTTTACTTTGTTTAAAATATTCTAATAAGATAGTGATAAAGAACTATACATATTGTAATGAAATATAGATAACTACGTATTTCTTTGGATTTACGTAAAAGATTACGTTACTTGAAATTGTGTGAGTATGCTTGTATATAGTTATTGCGGAATGATTAACGTGAAATGACAAAAGGTATTTCTTAGATTTGGTGGAGTGTAATGTGCACAGGCTTTTATTGTTAATTATGACAAACAAGAGTCCTAGAGTCACAAGTCGCTCGCGTCCGTAGGCTTTGACCACCTGTTCCTAGGCCCACCCTACACGTGTCCCCCGGGTGGTGCTAATTGAGCGACAACCCGATACCACAGACTCGGCTCCACGCCGTGGTAGCGGCGTTAAATATACCACCCCATTTCGCACCATGAGGAATCGAATTAAAGAAATGGCCCCGAGTTCCCGGCGCCCCTTTAATGGGGCAGGGGTGCGAAGAATCTCCGGGAGGAAAACCGGCGACGAGGTTCGCCACCCGTCACGTGTCGTCGTGTCGAGGCGAAAAGTGGATTGCAGAGGCCCGTCTGGCTACGTTGAATGTATGTGGGGCAATGAATGATAAAATGGATGAAGTATGCGATATGATGTATGATAGAGGAATAGATGTGTTATGTGTAAATGAGACGAAAAGGAAGGGGAAGGATGTCACTACACATGGCATGTATACCGCATACTGGTCTGGTGTAGACGAGATCGAATGGGCATGCCAGGGAGTAGGTATCATCCTTTCAGAAAGAATGGGCCAATGTGTGAATGAGTATGAATGTGTAAGCCCAAGACTGCTATGGATACGAATGAAAGTGGGCTTAAAGAAGTTGTTTGTGTTAGGGGTCTACGCCCCAGACCTGTCTAAGCCCACTTATATCCGTGAGCAGTTTTGGGAAATGGTAAGGATGGTGTTAATGAAGTGAAAGGGAAATGAAAATATTATTATGCTAGGAGATTTTAATGGAAGGGTTGGGGTGAGGAGGCTTTTATGAAAGGATATTGGGAACGTTTGGTGATGAAAGTATAAATGAGAATGGTGAAAGTATCCTCACCGTATGTATGGAAAAGAATCTTTTTGTGACGAACACTTGCTTTCGCCACAAGAGGATTCACATGTATACTTGGGAAAGAGGTGACGATAGGAGCATGATAGATTTCATAATTGTGGGTGAAAGATTGAGGGGCGCAGTGGTAGATACGAGGGTTTACCGGGGTTCTAACGTAGGAACGGATCATTATTTAGTTTTATGCCGAATTAATGGTCTATTCAGGCGTTGGCGCCATCGATCGTCTGTGTCTACCACTGCGTTACAGCGTATTAGAACAGAAACGTTACAAGATGAAAGTGATAAAAACAAGTTCAAATGTAGACTGAAAGAAAATATAAGTGGTTTGGATGAATTATGTATGAAGGAGTTAGACTTGGAGAATATATGGCAAAATGTAAAGAAAGGTTTAGTGGATGCAGCTACCGAAGTATGTGGTGTTAGTAAGAGAAAGAATGAAAGGAAAAATAATACGTTATGGTGGGATGATGAGATACGTATGGAAGTTGAAGCAAAGAAGAGAGCATGGCAAGATTTACTAGCAACAAAGGCTGGTAATTCTAGCGGTACGAATGATGATATTGAAAGAAAAGGGCAGTCTTTAGACATCTTAATAAGAGAGTAAAAGAAGTAGTTGAAAGAAAAAAGCAAGAAAGAACGGATAAGAATGATAGAAGAATATCGGATAACTTCCAGGCAAATATTAAAATGTTCTGGAAACTTGTAAGAACTGCCAGGGGACATTCAAAACAGCCTATGATGAATGCTATAAGAGACGAGAATGGCTATATTCTGAATGATGAAGTTTTGAGTTTAAAGAGATGGAAGGAATATTTTGAAAGCGTATTTATGAGTGAGGAGACAACGTGTGTACTAAGTGAAGCAGAAACACCGAAAGAAGAGGAAAGAGGTAGCGAGATAAGTATAGATGAAATAATGAAAGCAATGAAAAGCATGAAAGCATGTAAGGCTGCCGGATATGATAGAGTTTCACTCGAAATGTTAAGGGCTGGAGAGGAAGTGGTGGCAGGCCTGCTGCACACCTTGTTTAATTTATGCTGGGAACTGAAGCGGGTACCGGTAGACTGGTGCAAATCAGCTACAGTGCATCAGCCTTCTTAGCATTGTGGGAAAACTGTATGCTAAGGTACTGATTGAAAGGGTCATGAAAGAAACTGATGGAAAAATTTGGGATGTGCTAGCGGGATTTAGAAAGGGAATGGGATGTACAGATCAAGTCTTTTCCATGCGCATGATCGCGGAGAAGTTTCTGGCCAAAAACCAAAAGGTTTTTTGTGCGTTCATGGACTTGGAAAAGGCCTATGACAGAGTGGATAGGGATTTGCTATGGCAAACACTGAATTCATTTGGGTTGAGCGCTGGCTTGATACAGGCATTGGAGTCTCTTTATAGGGACTCTAGTGCTTGTGTTAGGATCAACGGGTTTGACATCCATAAAGGTGTCAGACAGGGCTGTGTGGGCTTCCCCGTGGCTGTTCAACCTATTTATGGACAGTTGTTTGCAAAATTTGAAAGTTGAAGAATGCGGATTAAGAATGGGTGAGTTAACCGTCAAATGTCTTTTGTACGCCGATGATCAAGTTATTCTTGCGTCGTCGGCGGCCGAATTGCAAATGATGGTTACATTAATGAACTGATCATTAAAAGAAAAGTGAACGCAAGTAAGACGAAGGTTATAGTTTTTGAAAGAGAAGAAAGTAAAACGATTTGTGAAATAAGAATAGAAGGGGAGTTGATCGAGCAAGTAGATGAGTTTTTATATTTGGGCTGCGTATTTAGCAGGGATGGGAGATATGATAAGGATATAGAACGACGAGTGAATGCGTGAAATAGAGTAAATGGGGCCTTGCACTCTATTGTGAAGAGTCAAAATGTGTCGAAAAAGGCACGTATGGCAATTCACAATGCTGTGTTGGTCCCTACTTTAACGTATGGTAGTGAAAGTGGGGTGTGGCAGAAGAAGCACGAGAGTAGAATAAACGCAGTAGAAATGCGGTCGTTAAGGAGTATGTTAGGGCTGAATCTGAATGATAGGGTAAGAAATTGTGTAATAAGAGAAGAGTGTGGTTAGCAAGATGATGTGGTGACCAGGATTAAGAAAGGAATGCTTCGGTGGTTTGGTGATGTGGAAAGAATGAATGAGGAAAGAGTGACAAAGAAAATTTGTGGTGCAGAAGTGAATGGCAGAGTCGGAAAGGGACGTCCTAGGCGAAAATTTATCGACCAAATTGGCGATTTATTGAAAACGGGCCAAATTAGGAGTACCCTTAACCGACGAGCATGTATGCGTAGGTGTATGGATGTGAAGGAGGCAAGAGAGGTGTGTCAGGATCGTGCCAAATGGAAGTCTGTAGTCTCTGCCTACCCCTCTGGGTGACAGGCGTGAGTGTTAATGTATATGTATATGTAAGAGTCCACCTGAGTAAAGATAATAAACTGATGCTTCTTCCCAGGACAGAAATGTATTCTATTGTAAATATTAAACTTTTCTATTTGTTGTCATTTACTGTGTAAAAGTAATTTCTCATTTCTTCGCTTATATTTTTTATTAGTTAAAGTAGCTTTCTTTTCTACAGCATTATCTTCAAGACGCAGACGGCCTCTGCACAAAATTGGTCCGGTGCTTACCTAAAGCGTCACTCAACGGTGCCAACAATAATGGTGTCTTACAACCGCCTTATCCACCGCATCCACCTGTAAGTTATTTTAGATTCTTAATTTTTATTTATAGTATTATGAGCATTTCAAACAAAAAGTAGGTTGCCTGATTAAAATAAAACCAGAAATGATTAAGCTTACCTTACCATTCTTAACCTTCTTTTTTTCATAAGGTTAAGAATGTTCAAATTTTTTTAATGAAACTGTAGTGTCAAATGAAATTACAGTCTACGTGATGATAAGAGTCTTTGATTATATACCTGTCTAGATGCCACATTGTCCGTACAGAACGGCCCAAATAAATTCCACTAAAATTGGTACTCGCTTCTCACCTGCGTCAGTGTCATTTAAATCACTTGTAGATAACATGCTCACGGAAAATAATTAATTATGCCGGTTTGTGCTGTTAAATTGTGTCGCAATTATGTGAGGAAATCATATTTTAACACCAAGAGCACTTTTCATCAATAAGTTTTGTTATTTAACCACTATTGTTGTATGAAAACACGATTTTTTAATTCGTTACTTTGTAGGTTAGTCTGATCAGCCGGTGTTGTGAGTTTATTACTAGGGAGTTTTAACGAAACTATAGGAGACAAAATACAAATATAATTACATCATCTTTCGATCAGGAGAACATTATTATTTTAAAAATTACTTTAGTTATTTGATCAGTCGATGTTAACTTACCTACACAAAATAAATGAAACCCATGATGTCATGTACTAAATAATATTTTTGTTAGTTCTTTCAAATATTTTTATATATTTAAATAATATTAATAAAACTAATCTACGTAATGTTGCGCGGCTAAGTTGACATCTGGCACTAGCGCCATCTAGTGTCGGGTAACGGAGCGAGGGGAGAGCTTTCTAGAAAATGACATCACTAATCTTTCAACCGACAGCGCCATCTATTGTCGAAACGAAGAACTAAGCTTCTGGAAGCTGACTCTCGAACTTTCGGCGCTTTGTCGATTGGTGCGCGTATTTACTTGAATGTTCTGGATGATTCGGTACTAATGTGTGTTTATAGGCGCTGCAAGGTGCGATCGGGGAAGTATTGAATTCGGCGAGACAAGCGAAGCTTCGGAGCGGAATAAAGTGAATCAGTGTGATTAATTGTTAGTGTTTTAAGTTTTAATTGGTGTAAATAAAATTAAAATGTTAATTTAGGTAATTCTATCGGCAGTTTTTATTGTCACGAACCTCAAGCTCGTAACAATAATAATTACTTTATTAAACCTATTTTGTTTAACTTTCATCTGATAAAAGAAGTATATAATCAAAGCCTCCGCCGTTTGGTCTCCCCTGGCGAGGTCACCCATCTGGTTGGATTTTATTTATTTATTTTATTTTATTTATATTTTTGTATATTCATCATTTTCATTTATATATTTATAAAACTATAACTAAAACTACATAAATACCAAAACTAACTATATAAATACCAATAAACATAGTACATTAAAGATGGCATGTTTACCATATCTGACATGTGAAAATTATTTAACATAATATATCAAATCATTATTAACCTGCAGCTTCCTTTAAACAAAGAACTGCCTGCTTGTTTTCTTTACCCTTCAGACCTGAACCACAGTCTAACTGTAAGGCGCTGTCTTATTGCCATCGCTCGCATGAGTCCGACGAAAATGATCGTGCGACCGTGCGTTTAAACATACTCATATCTGCGGAATGTCCTATAGAAGGTCGTGCGATCTTGCGATGCGACCGAAGTGTCTAGTTTTTGTCGTGCGATTAACGACGCATTGTATAGATCGGACGTTCGTCCGATCTAATGTTCTAATCAATACTGAATGTCCTAATGGAGCAAGGGAGAGGCACCACGACGTGCGCTAGGCTCGACTGCCTGCCACTATGAATTACTGTATATATACTAAATTACAGATGAAATCAAATATTTCTGTTGACACTGACAAATATTATATAATATTATTAATATTACGTCGAAATACTGATGTTGAAATTCATCGCACTGACTTCTGTTTTATATAGTATATTTTGTGGTGTATGTTTTCTTTTTTAATGCTATTCACTGTTAAAAGAAATATTGCTCGACAGAAAAAACTGTGCATCTCTGTTAAGAGCCATTTCGAGAGTGATCGCATCGCTCCAAAATAGGACACACGATTTATAAACGCGCGTGCGGATTCATCGGACGATGAAATCGCATCACATCATCGCGCTAGCGATGGCAATAGGACGGCGCCTAACAGTTGCTCATCGACGGCGTCTAAGTGACAATCGTCCGTTGCGGTTCGGCGCGAAACGCGGGCGAAGCGCTTCCGAACGGCCGTTAGTCACTCGGGAGCTCTCCGCTGGGGTTGTCCTGTCACGCAAATAAATTAAGCGACTAATGGCTGCTTCAGAGCTCTCCGCTAAAGTTGTCCTGTCACGTAAATGAATTAAAATGATTAACACAACATGTGCGGTAAAAAAAACTGTTGGTCCTATAACCTATTTTTATTATTTCTAAACCCTAATAGTTTGATTGAACGTGAAATAAAATAAAATAAGTTTTTAATTACTTGCCATTTATAGAATGGACAACCCTAGCAATTTATTGTTTATGTCGGCTTTTCCGACAACATCAAAAGCAATGACTGACTGTATATTCTTCTTAAGCTGTGCCTGAACACAGCAGTAAAAAGGTATTTGTATTTCATTCATTTTACAAAATTTTTACCACCCGCGAGACCCTTACGAATGTGTGCGTGCGTAGTAAAATAGTAGGCGTTTGATATTTATGAATGACAACCAGATAAAAACAATGCATTACAACGCATTCTGAACTTAATTGATAAAAAGAACAGAATGTTTGAGATTGTGTTTAAATTAAATTATAGTACCAGTCGCCTATATTACTTATTCTGAACCTTCTCTGCAAATTTGGGCGTAAATAAGTTAATAAAATAGCCCTGTATAAGCGAGGTATTACTTCGCGTGGCGGTGAATATGCGCCCCTTTCCTCACCGGCGTGTTCTGTGCTTGCCCAGCCGTCTAATAATCTTACTACATTTTTATATTTTACTAGCTTTCCATCCAGCTGTTTCGTCCGCCTACATTAAATCAAATTTTACTGATAGTATGTGTTGACCATCAGCTCATAAACAACAGCAACGCCAGGGAAATTAAAAGAATAAGCTTGTTTCTTAAAGGTCTCAAGGTCGTATCGGTCCGAGAAAATCTCCAGTGGCAGATGATTCCACAAAGAAGTCTGGCGAGAATAAAAACTTGTAAGCCGTACAGACACGGTTAGACCGCCAAGCATTCAGATTGTGTGATAGTACCGTTAGTTTCGTCCCGATGTGCATTGTTGCAATTTTTATAAATACGCCGCGTGGAAAATGCGATAGGAAATGCAATGGGATACAACATCTCTTCGCAGCGTTAGTGCATCCAGTCGATTAGAAAGAACTCGTTGACGATTCGAGCCACTCTTCGCTGGATGCGGTCAAGTGCATGGCACTGGCATTATCGTGCCCCGGTCCAAAAATGAGAACAGTATTCCATGTGAGGATAAACTTGCGCCTTGTAAAATAGCTAATGGTGTACCGGCATGAAAAACTGCCCTGCTGAGCACACCTATGCGTTTTGGAGGCCAATTTAACTTTTGCTTCTAAGTGACCGCGGAATTGTGGGCACGTCATTCGATGGCGAGGATTCCGATGCTGGCTGAGGCAGCATGGGGAGTTCCCTGAAATTGAGAAGATTAGACAAGTTGGTTCTTTGTAGTGGTAAACGCGCAAACCTGTTTTCTGAAGTTTAAACTGGACTAGGCTCCAATCCAAGATTTTGTTGATAAAGACTCGACTTCAGACACAAGCTTGATCTGATACTCGATGACTTATTCTCGAGAAATATTAGCATGGCTGGTGTAAAAAAGTGTAACCTGTGTTACAACCAGTAACAGCAACATATAATTTCTATAGTAGAAACAACATAGGTGATAGCACGCATCATTGTAATCTGAGTATGCACCGTCTACTACAACCTCAATGCTCAAATCTGCAAGAGAACTGATGATCCAATTCCAAAATTTCTCGGGAAGCCCACAAGAAGAAAGCTTCTAAAGAAGCGCTTTGTGTTTGGCCCATCCTAGGAATTCACTATGTCCAAAGTAACGACCAAGGCCTCTTGGACTTGTCACGAAATAGCTGGTGCACTAAAGCTATCTTCCATAAGTTCAGGATTACGCCTAGGGAGTAGGAGTACCAAAACAAAACCGCGTTAGAACCGGTGCTTACTCTGGAGCACCCGACTTCAGCACTATAGGAGTCCCACTCGACGTGTTGACTTCCAGGGAGAGGAGTGCTTTGCACACTGAGCGTTGTGTAAACCGCACATCTAGCTTGGAGAAATAACACCGCGGAATGGTCGGCAGTGTGTACCCTTCGCCATCGATAGTCGGGTTGGACTTAAAAAGAGTACCTTAAAGACCGACTTTCTGCTTTGCGGCATGGGCCAGTGAGTCGTTCTTTCTGTGCAGTAATGGAACACATATCTCACAGAAGTGCCTTGGTACAACACCTTAATAAAATTTGAGGTAGAGTAGAGAGCTTGAGAAGTTTAAAATCTTCGAATCACGTCCAGTAGTACGTCCAGTTAACAAAATAATAAATAATAATAATAATAATAAAATCCTTTATTTCGACCAACAATAGTCTTAGATTGTTAGTAAAACAAACCTTAACTTAATGTTAGTTATAAAATAAAATATAAATTAATATTAAATATTAAAATGTTAGTAAGAATGGTACTTATCCTATATTAGTAACTTAACCTACACCCAGCCTCACATAGCGAATCCCAGTTGAGGTTCTTCTGGTGCTGGTGTGTGCACCATTCCAAATTCTCTAGAGAGGGCTATCCAGCTTCACAGCCAATGTGCTGAGAAGGGTGTTGGAGCTCCTTAATAGCCTGCTCATCATGGACGCAGCACGCTTGCGCATGATCGCGTAGAAGTCGTCCACACGAGCATCCGCAAACATTGCCGACGCACTACAGTGTCGAGGCCTCCTCAACATTATCCTCAGCACATTGTTGTACTGAACACGCAGAGCACTGTAGGCTCGCTGCGTATAGTTAGTCCACAGACTGCACGTGTAAAAGGATTGGCAATACGCCTTGAACAAAGTTAACTTGACTTGTGTCGTACTACGTGCAAATCTGCGAGCCAACATATTGCCCCGAACCGACAGCGCTTGGCGCTCTCGTTCAATGTCGCTGTCGTCATCCAGGCGTTCAGTTACAATGTGTCCGAGGTACCTAAACTCAGCCACTTGTCTCAGCGCCGTGCCACATAGCTGGATACGTGGTTTGAAGTCAAGTGGTTTGTTTTTACCTCTGAAGACAATAAATTCACTCTTTTTTGAGTTGTAGATGAGTCCAGTCTCCTCGGCATATTCTTCACAAATTCTCAACAGTTTACGAAGCCCTCTGACTGAGGGGCTCAACAGAACCATGTCGTCTGCGTAACTAAAGTTATTCATCGAAACACCGTCTATTGAGCAACCGATACCTGCTCTGCTGAGCCTCTCAATATATACACTCCTCCTCACAAAATATAACAAAAGACGAAAGTTATCAAATAATTCAATGTCTTATTATTATTACATATTATTAAATTTTATTCTGTACATAAGCGGTGCTTGCAAAGGCAAGCTCAGCGCCCCTTCAAACCTTGCGTCTTAGGCTCGAGGCTAGTTAGCTTGTGGGTAAATCAGGCCATTGCAGATGTGGTACAGCGCTGCTGCAACTATATAATGGTTGTACCACAAAGGCCCGATCTGGAGAGGATCACGCTCACACTGAATACTAGCTTAATGATGCAATGTCACGTATGGTGAGTGTAGACAACTAGAACATTTTTACTAGAAATGAGGCATTAATTTTTTTTAATATAGAATAGGGTGACAAACGAACACACAGTCCACCTGATGGTAAGTGGTTGCTGTGGCCCGTAGACATCTAAATCTATCCTCGATTACGAATCAAAATGCAGATGCGTTGTCAACTGTGAGGACTTAGGTGGAATGCCTCTTTTCCAGTAAAAAGGGTCTCCGGTTCTCTACACTCACCATACGAAACACAGCAGCATTAAGCTACTATTTGACGCTGGTATTCTGTGAGAGCATGGTCCCTCCCCGGTGGAGCCGACCCATTCGTGGTTGATAATGCAGGTGCAACCACGAGCACTTATTCGAGAATTCGTTCTTGATCGAAGGTAGATGTAGATGACTATGGACCACAGTGTCCACTTACCATCATACTGACGGACTGTCCGTTTGTCACTCATATTCTATTAAAAAAAACAATGTATATTTGTGTGTATTGTGCAGCAGCCCCCGCCGTACCCGCCGACGCCGAGCGTGGCGCACTTCCCGGCGTACGGCGCGCAGGCGCCGGCCGCCGCGCCCGCCGCCCCCTCCACCGACCAGCCCGACGGCGTCAACAACCACCAAAAGTTTGTCGATGCGCGTAAGTACATACCCTTATATTTTAAACCGACTTCAAAAAAAGGAACGGGTTCTCAATTGGTCGGTTTTTATAATGTCCATGTAGCAGAACAAAGAAAGACCTTAATAAATTAGATGTCCGTGACAGGTACGCAATCACTTGGTACCTGTGATCGTGCTCCCCGTCACTGGCCTGGGAATTCTACATCTCGCATTTCTGTGAAAATATACTGATATTTATCAGAGGCGTGAAGTAAACAATAAAAACTAGTCATGCCATAGATCAACCGACTAGAAAACTCTGTGATCACTAATTTTTCAAATGTAATGTATGTAAATAAATGTAATGGGAGACTGAAGTGTTTGACGTCCTAATGTCATAGTTAACGTAGAAATCATTTTTGGTCCAATCTACGCAGAAGGAGCTTACAACATCTTGAATTTTTGCAGTAGTATGCTTAGGTTTGGATTTAATTTTATTACTTATGGGATCACAAGCAGATGGTAGCACCCAGCCATCTTCTCTATTGAAATTAGGATGTTTTTTAATTTCAATAGCCTCGTGAATCATACTTGGTAAGAATCGGTGTTCTTTTGCGAGGGTTTGTGGTCTATCAAATCTGATATAATGGTTGGGATGATCCTGAACATGTTGAAATCTAAGAAATCATTGAATATACCTCAATCTTTTCTGTGATATGCATTCAGTCTGAGAAATGGCGCCCAATATACGTGTTGTTTAGTTATATTCAAAAAAAATCGTAATTTATTTGTAATCATCTTACCAAAGTCTTCAGAACAAACGATGTTTAGAATACAACCAGATATATTGTATAATGAATTTACTTTGTTATTAATACGTGTAAATTTTGTATTTATTTTAGGCTGGATGATTCCTGAACGTGATCTTGAGATAAGAGAGAACATTGGCAAAGGCGAGTTCGGTGATGTAATGCTGGGAATATTAAACGGCAATCAGAAGGTGGCCGTTAAGATACTGAAAGACCGAGAGGCTGCTAGCAAGTTTCGCGCGGAAGCTAGTGTTATGTCGTAAGTCCTGCTAATATTGGTTAAAATGGTTAAAATTTTAAATTAAAATTTATGCCTAATATTTTAATGCTAATATATTATTTTAACCATGCCATTAATCCATGTTTAATCATGGCACGTTGCATGCCGCGTTCCTTGTTTACAGAGAAGCTGCGCGTAGTGTGACTATGGCCCATGCATTAATAAAAAATTAAACTGATAAGTGAACTTATCACAGTTGAGGTAAGAGTAGGGTGACTCCGGCAACTTCTGTTTTTTTTTCAGACTTTCAGTCTCCGTTAAAGTGGAAGCGCCGCCTGTCCGTCCATACAATTTTTAATCAAATTATACACTAAACACAAACAATC
Source organism: Parnassius smintheus behrii (assembly GCA_036936625.1). Taxonomy (NCBI): domain Eukaryota; kingdom Metazoa; phylum Arthropoda; class Insecta; order Lepidoptera; family Papilionidae; genus Parnassius; species Parnassius smintheus. Next base: position 24,969,734 of record JAUPFT010000009.1, on the reverse strand, counting down.
TTTGACTGATTTACACTGATTTGACACTTCTTTAGTAGTGTGCGTGACTTTTGAGAAAAGCAAAAGAAAGGCGACGTTTAAACATTGGCACGCTAAATGGCATGCAAGTGATCTTAAATAATTCTGATAAATCAATATCTTAAGTTCAATAATTGGTTAATTTCCTTTCCAACCTTTAAAAAGCAGTATAAAATAACATAAAACTAATGACCTTAGACACCTATGTTTCTTTGTAAACAATTTTATTACTTATTATTATTGTGTGGCAACATAAATAACAAAAGTCGTAGGTAGAGCGACGATGCCGTCCTGCCTGACCTTGAATTGAAGAAAAAAAAAGCGTTGCCAAACTTCGTTCACTTGTTTGACTTGTTACAAAATACATTCTGATTTCGGTTGTCACGCGCTATGATTTGCGCGCGGAATTTCTTGTGTATTATACATATTTAGTATGCATGTTTTCATTGATTCGAATTGCAATATTTCTCTAATATATATTTGACACTATATTGTAATTTATCGTGGGTGTATAGTAATTAATTATTCTAAAAACGCAATTATGTTTTCGGTGGTATTACAAACAGTAGGCTGGCCCGTGATTTTTCTGAAATATCGTCACAATACTGATTACCTACGTCATACTTGTAAGTGTTTCATATATGAATGTGTTTGAATGTGTTTTTGGTCAACAATAAATACAATTATTATAAATCGGTAAACTACCAAAGTAGTCACAAAATTAGACTTTCAAACATTTGCTAAATATGGTTTTGCCAGGTTACAATTGCCAACACCTTTTACGCATTTTGCAAACAGTTTCAGACAGACACACATTATTAGTTTGTTATATTTTGTAGAGCTCAAGTTCACGGTTATGGTGCGTTCAGAAACAAATATAATTCAGTTACATAAAATCCTTTTTCTGTTCCGTGCTTTATTGTTTATAAATAAATAGCTTATTCTAATGTGAGTTATATTTTTCTTATTCATCGGCCAATTCTACCAGGAATATAAAGATAAAATTGAAATAAAAAGATAAGTAAATTTTTGTACATTTTAGTGTTTTAGATCTTGTGTTCCGAACGCAACCCAATTCATATAGAATTGAAGGAAGACTTGTATATATATTGTATATTTATATTTTTGTTTTACTAAAAGCTTTTGTTGAGTGCCTCTAAATTAGGAAATATTATTTTCACCTTCCTGGTTATTATCACAAAATAAATCGTATTATAGATTTGTTGTTATCTCTTGTTTAAGAATGATAGTTTCTTCCGTGTTGATTATGAAATGTCTAATTATTGTAATAATTTGTACTGTTACAAATCATCAGTGTTATTAGTTTTGAGTGAATAGGCATGTATCAGCATAATTATGTTGCTTCAAATAGGTATTTCTGTTTTATTTATTTATTTATTTGTAACAGGAAAACTTACAGCTTTTAATTAATACTATATGGTATATAATGTAATTTACAAAGTAAGCCTATTAAAAGTTTTCACAGATGAGTAATCGGTTTGGGTAAATACATGCAACATACATAAGTAGATATAATTTATACATACACTATTGAATTTTTTGATAAAAAAATTCAATAATGTATTGTAAGAAAATAAAACCGCGTTATATTTTAATCAATGTTGACATAATTTATTTCCCAAAGTTATAAATCAATTAAATAGTTTACGCCCACAAATATAACTTTTATTTTTATAACAATCGTACATAGCGTTTTGTGGTTCTGCCTACTCAATCTACACATACAGAAAAATTAAAAACTTGTTTCTTTACATACACGCCATCTAGCGTTCAAGCTTCGTAAACGTAGGGATACGTCTGTGTGTGTGTAAACGACACTCTTTGACTAGAGAAGAAAGAAAGGACATGACATAAAGATCGTTAGTTGTAGGAATGTAACCAAATATCGGCGTCTCTTTTTAGCTTATGAGTATATTCGTATGTAAAAAAGGACAACAGTAGTTTTATCATTACCAAATATTTCAACAATTTTTTCGCTGCGGCCGGGCGCCATGTTTTGTCACAGTCAGTGACAACTATATCAGTTGTCAATGCGACTTTAGTGAGGTGAGTGTGTTATTTTCATATGTTTCTCTCGTGGAATTCGATTATTACGGAATTTCTTATTCTATTCCTCGGGACCTCTAAATCGGGATAAAAAGTATCCTATATGTTAATTCAGGTAATAAACTATTTGTGTGCCAAATTATTACGTTCAAACTGGTCTGATACTTTTGGCGTGATTGAGGAACAAACATTCAAACTTTTGCGATTATTATAGTTTGATTAGTGTAAGTATGATGACTGAGCCTAATTTATTGTATAACAAACAAACAAAATTCTTTAATTAGTATTTATTGATAAGTAATTCCCGGGAAATAATTGTAACATTAATTAAAGATTATTATAATGTAATTGATAGAGTTACATTATAAAAACAAAAACGACTGCTTAAAAGTAATGAACTGAAAACATAGGTATAACTTATAATATATTTCATTAATCTCCTTTTAATTTCGTTTATTTTGTTACCCCTATCGATAGGTTGTGTAAAAAAATTAAGAACTTACAATTTGGCGCCAAAAATCCGTCATATTGATTAAAAAAAAACCTATTTAAGACCACACGGGTGTTTGAGACGAATCACACGAAAGAATCTTTTTCTAAATAAACGCCACATTATCGATATTAAATATAGTACGCAGAACTACGTCAAGCCGCCATCTTTGTGCCAGATTCAGTTTAGGTATACACGTTATTTTCGTAGGTATGTCATGTCTTTTTTCTCTAGTCAAAGACGACACTATATTCAATGACAGATGTTATAATCAAGCTTTGTGTCGAATTGGGTGGATTTTGAGGCAATGATAAGACCCATTCCAATAAAATGTAATATCCGATAACCGCTAAGTCTACTCCTACGACTTAATAATTTTCCAATTCCACAAAAACCCAAATAAACTAATAATGTTGACATCAGCGCCATCTTGCGGGAGGATGTCTGGGAGCAGTCCGTAGGTTCACCTTAATATTGTACTCCCGCTTACTTTCGTCTTAACTCGAAAACTGGTAGATGGAGATGACAATACCACACTCATTTGATTACTTAAAAATGATCTAATTATTTGTTTGCAGTTCGTTGAAACACGAGAACTTGGTCCGGCTGCTGGGTTGCGTGGTGTTCAGCTCGAACGGCAGCACGTGCATAGTGACGGAACACTGCGCGCAGGGCTCGCTGCTGGATTACTTGCGGAGTCGCGGGCGACACTACGTCACGCAGCTCGACCAGATAAACTTCGCGTAGTGAGTGCACTTTTTAAGTAACAATTTTAAATAGCTAACGCATGCCTCAGTTCTAAAAGGTCGTCCCATTCTGAACGCATGCGGATTATAACTTTCAGTTTAATTAAACAAGTTGCAAAATTAAAAATTTTATGCAACCAACTTCAATATAAATAAAATGAGAACATCAATGTATTCGAAGTCAATTAAATACGCATTATTAAGGATTTCTCAAAAACTACTTGTCATATTATCTTGAAAAAATTATATAGGACCAGACGAGAAGTACAAGCTTTTAATTACCAGACACAAAAATAAGACCATTGGTCTAGTGGTTGTAGTAGTACGACTGCTGGTCATGAGGTCCTGGGTTTGAATCCCGGGTTGGGCCAAAAAGAGTTTTTCCGTCAAAAAATTCTCAGTAGCTGCCCGGAGTCAGGAAGTTGACGGTGTCACTCCCGTGCCTCGAAAAGCACGTAAAGCCTGTCGTGTCGGTTTACCGTCCCATCGGATTATGAGAGTGAGGGAATAGAGAGTTCACCTGTGCTTGCGCGTACACTTGGACACTATAATCCTGTCCTGCGCCGATGAGTTGAGGCTGGCCGTTGTGACCGAAATTCGGTCTGGAGGACATTATTATTATTAGTAAGACAAAAGCAATGATCCATATGTGGGTCACGGGCAAGTGAATATGTTAATATAGATTATAATTTTTTTTATGTATGTGTGCAGCGACGCGTGCTGCGGCATGGAGTACCTGGAGCGGCAGCGGGTGGTGCACCGCGACCTGGCGGCGCGCAACGTGCTCATCTCGGCTGAGGGCACGGCCAAGGTGGCGGACTTCGGGCTCGCGCGCCCTGAGACCGCGCCCGAGGACCCCGCCGACGCCGTGCGCCTGCAGGCCAAGCTGCCCATCAAGTGGACCGCGCCCGAGGCGCTGAAGTACAACGTGCGTATGCCACCACCTACTGCTACACTACTCACCTTAATGCGTCACTAGCATTTTAGCGCTGCTGTGTTTTAGAGAAACGAACATCCTTTTTACTGGAAACGAAGCATACGTGGTAGAGCCACGCTACCGTTATATTATAGTTATAGCACGAATGGGTCGTTTCCACCGGTGCTCATAAAATACCACAGACACAGTTATAACCTTGTTCTGTCAAAACTGGTTTTTCATGTAGGAATATTTTTTAAATAATTGATAAAATTTTATGGATCAAATCCATCCTTCTATTATTGCGTTTTTATAAATCTCTAAAATCAATTGATTCTGGATTTTATTTTGTTCCCAGTTTATCACAAATATGTTTTAATCGAGTTCAGGTTTAGCGAGCGTGTATTATATGTAACACCCCCAAAATTAAATAATACATATGTGTTCGTTATTTATGATTGCGCAAACTCTATTTGACTTACTTTTATTTTTTATTATTGCATGTTATTTTTACTAGACTTATTTTTTACTTTCCTTAATTGTAATCTTATATTATGTTCCTGTACGTAAACATGTGTTTGAAAATGAAATAAAAATTATTACTAATAATAATATTATGTAAGGTTTATATCCATTTGTTGTATTTTTTACAGAAATTTTCAAACAAGTCAGATATGTGGAGTTTCGGAATTCTACTTTGGGAGATTTATTCATTCGGAAGAGTGCCATATCCAAGAATTGTGAGTATTTTTTGTGATTATGATGTGTGTTACTAGGCTCTTCCTTGTGCGAATTATTCCTCACGGTATTTTTATGAGTCGATCAGAATATAGAATAATCATGGGGCACTCAAGATTTAAAAAAATATAAGCACTGATGCACTCTTATTTGTATACAGATGAGAAATTGAAAAACTTTAATTCAATCGCAACTTTTCAATGATGATTACACGGTATTATCATTTGCGTAGCAAACAAGTCCAACATAGTTTTAACTTGCGACATTCTGGGTTTAGCGTAAGATTGTTTGTTCTTATTCAATTAATTTTATATTCTGGATCGGTCTTTGTAAATTAAAAACTTGATTTTTCGATATGTAAAAACATACAAATAAGGAATTTATATCGTTTGAAATCGTAGAAATTATATGAAATGAATATTTGGTTTCGCCTGACACGTGGGTGTTGTGTTGTGGATGATGATGAGCGTGGGCGTTCCGCAGCCGCTGGCGGAGGTGGTGCGGCACGTGGAGCGCGGGTACCGCATGGAGGCGCCGGAGGGCTGCCCGGGCGGGCCGTACGACGTGATGCGCGCCGCCTGGCACGCCGACCCCGCGCAGCGCCCTACCTTCGCCGCCGCGCGCCTGCGCCTCGCCGCGCTGCGCGACGCTGCGCACCACGCGCACCCGCAGCACGCGCAGCACGCGCCGCAGGTACTACACTAATAACTCCATCTACTACCCGTGCGGTTAAACAATGGCATTGAAAATACCGTCGCCTCTATTCACCTCTCGTTCGCTCACTGTCGCTATCTATGCTCACACTCGCCGGTAAAGACTGCCAAAAAAATACGTTGATAATCGATTATTTACGCGAAATAATATGCGTATTCGCATCTCTAACTTTAGTTACCGTCCATCCTCCCACTCCTCTTGTTACCATTTTGTTCCTAAAAACAATATCTGCGCAACCACTCAGGACTAACTTCATTTTTCAGAAACAGTTTTATGGATTTTAATGAAATTCTAATGTTTTGATTGAAATAATGTTTTACTTTCAAAATGTATCTCAATAGGTGCCATATCTGAGAATTTTTAATTTCTAACTTAGAACTCTTGAAGTCCGATCGTCCAGGTACATGTAAATATTATGTATATATAAATATATACTAGCTGAACAGACAGACTTTGTGTTTGTTCTGCCCCTTCGTACGACACTGTGCTTTTAAAAATCATTAATTTTAATTTTTGTCGGGGTCGGTCAGCTGGTCTACCTGACTCATAAATGGGCGGAGTCAGTAGAGTCCAAGGATCGGGTTTGGCACAAAGCGCTTCTTTCCCAGCTCCCTTTCTATGGACTTCTCGAGAAATAGTGCAATTGGATCACCAGCTTTCTTACAGATTGGAGCATCAAGGTCGTTGTAGACGATGCATGTTCCGAATACAAGCCTATTAATGCTGGCGTTCCACAAGGCTGCGTTCCACAACGCTCTTCTTCTGCATATCAATGATATGTTACCAAACATTCATTGCTATGCGGATACAGCATTGGTGATGCTCTGTATACCGGCTGTGCCAAAATTTCTCGGGAAAACGTCTCCGAGTACCGGGACAAACTTGTATCTGAAGTCGAGTCTATGCTGAACAAAGTCTCGGATTAGGGACTAGTTTAGCTTAATCCTCAGAAGACACAAGTTTGCGCGTTCGCCACTAAAAAGAACCCCCTTGTCAGCCTGTATCGGAATTGGCGTAAATATATCGAGTGACGTGCAGTTTCGTGGTCACTTGGAAGAGAACGCTAAATTGACTTTTAAAAAGCTTGGCGTGCTCAGCAGAGCGGGACAGTATGTCGTGCCAGCACACCGCCTGCAACTTTTACAAGGCGCAGGTTCGGCCACACATGGAATACTGTTCCCTTCTCTGGGCTGGGGCTCCCCAGTACCAGCTCCTTCCACTTGACCGCATCCAGCGCAGAGCGGCTCGAATCGTCGACGACCGAGTGCTTTCCGATCGGCTCGATTCACTGGCGCTGCGAAGAGATGTTGCATCTCTTTGCATTTTCTTTCGCATCTACCCCGGGGAGTGATCTGAGGAATTGTTTGGATTAATCCCAGCCGCCAAATTTCATAAACGCGCATCGCGGCAAAACTCCCGATACTAATCACACCGTAGACAGAGAAAGCTATAGACTAATGATTGGTGTGGCCTCGAGTGAGAAAGGACGATAACATAGACAGCGGTAGACAGAGAAATTCTCTGTCTACGGTTTTAGGTTATACTAGAATCTTTATGACTTTTAATGATATTTAGATAAAATTTAAACGTATATTTATATAGTTCTGTAACGAAATTTAAATAAAATTGAATTTTATACGTAATACCAGATAAAATGTACTATTCTTACGAGTGAAATGATATACCGTTGAGTTTACATTCACTATCACTTATACATCTTAAGATACTACATCTAACCATTTTTAAAGTTTTTTATTGTTCTAGAACTGAACTGAACAAGCTTCACCTATCTTAAGCTTACAAAACACTTTTTCTCACTTAACCAACTTGTAAACTCCTTAGATCGCTATGAACTGTCAAAGTTGCTTAGCAAAGTGTAGTAGTTTGGTGAACAAAAAACCGGCACGGAGAAAGGGACAAACAATCACACCTCTCTGTCTCATTTCTATGCAAGACGTATGCATCTTTTTCGTGTACGAATACGAAAGAAGGCGTCAATTTGTCTATAGGTTTCTCTGTCTACGATTCACACCATCTGGATGCTTGGCGGTACACCACTGTACGTTTCACTAAGAGTTTTCTTCCGGGTTCAAGAGTTTACCACCGGTGATTTTCCCGGACTGATACGACTTAGGGACCTTCAAGAAAAAGAGTTTACTACTTTCTAATAGACAGGCAACGCACCTGCTATCTCCTTGGTGTTGCAGTTGTTCATGGCCGGCGGTAGTCACATAATACTCAGGTGAGCCGTATGCTCGTTTGCCCCCTATAAAAAAATCGTTATAAAAACTACCTTATCTCTCGAATTGGAGCAATACAATTTTCAATATTTAATTAAAATCGGTTGAGCGGTTTTGGAGATTAGCGTGAGCGAATATCGTGACACGAGATTTTTATATAATACTAGCTTGCCAGGCAGACGTTGTTCTGCCTGGCAAGCTAGTATTATATAAAAATTGTGGGCAAAAACAACTATCCTATCTCTCAAGTTGGACCAAACTGCACACGGTGTGCAAATTTGATTAAAATCGGTCAAGTAGTTTAAGAGTCCATCGTGGACAAACAACGTGACACCTAATTTATATATATTAAGATATAAGATATCAAATAACAGCCAATCGATAACCCAGTATATGATATTATTTAATGCAATAAATTCGTCTATTTTTAATGTCAATGTGGCGTTTTGTAGTGACAGTGTAAGAATATCCACTAGGCCACATCATCCTGTGGATGTCGTAAGTGGCGACCGAGAGAACCTGAATCACGAGACGGCCAGCAGCATCTTGCTGATAGCATCTTAATAAAAATAAGCCATCAGCCATAAGGCAACACGCTTGCCGAGCGTGCCAGCTACGCCAAATATCCTTCCTGTGAGGGATGCCTATTTTCAACAGTTTGATAAATTGTTCTAATAAACCTAGAAGTAACAAAATTCAATCAAGATTCCAAGAATTTTTTTAATGTCGGTAAATGAAATGATTTTCTTGTAACTATAATTTTTATTTTCAGTAAACATCAATGGGCCAAAGGGACGGAGAATAATTTAAATTGTACATTATGATGATGCGCTGTGAGATGCACGTGTATTTTATATGTGTATTAATTAAATTTTCATGTAAGTACTAAATTATTTTGATAATAAATATTTAAAGACACTTCCTCGCTTAAAAAGTAATTTAAAATAAATATAAAAAGATGGTGTGTTATATTAGATTATATTAGTTGATGTTTATTTGTTGCATGCTTTTGAAGGACTTTTAGTGATAATTATATTTTAAAGTTTCATTCTAACGGTTAGAATGCAATAACTGTAGTATTCGAGAATGATACGATACAGGTTAGGATCTAACCTAAAACTCGGCAATATGCCCAACAGCAAACTACATAATCGGTCGTCTAAAGCTATCGTAAGAAGAGTCAAAACGTACCTATTGTAAGAAATTCTCTCCTCTCTTAACACTAAAAGTTCTTCATTAGATCGCAGGCCTCTATAATATTGTTTTCTAATATCTTGTAAAAGTCCTACATAATTTGATGACCGTATGTCGGTACTATCGCACTGTCTAGTCAAGATAATGTTTGAACTAATGTTTGTATATTGTTCTATCATTTATTTAAAGCATTATTCCGACTGATAACTTGTTAATGATACCATAGCAACATTTATTATGCACATAGAAAAGTATACATTTATTATTAATAAAAAAAATAAGCTCTTGTCTATTTTTGGATAAGGTGCAAGTTTGAGCACGATATACCTACTATTCTTTACCAATTTTTTAAATTAAACATAGTTGAATATGGATGGAATAAGATTAAGCAATTCATTCCTTAATGATATTAGCACTGAAGTCTGATGTATTATAAAAACATTTCGTGCATATTTAGCTAATCTGCGTAAATGTGATAGATTGGTATATTATGCACTTTGTGTCTATAGAGTAGTAAGGTGTGATTAGTCATAACAATGAAAGAGTTGCGTCGGCCAACTTTAAGGTTGTGTGCTATTTTATAATAGATATATATGCATTCAGTAAATTGTTTATTGGCATTCTGAAAATCTATCGAATGTGAATGTACTGCGCTATTGGTACCACGAATTGTCCCTTAAGATATGTAATTGGATTAATGTTGAATCTCAAATAAAAAAATTGTCGTTTTTATTAAAATTCCATTATGATAAGGTAATCTCGTATGCTTGAAATGTTTAACATTATGTAAACCCGTTTAAATAAATTTTATGATAATATTTATAATGTAAATATAAATATACTAATGACACTAAATTTGTGTGAGTTTTCCTACATCAAGCATACGGGAGTACTTTACTTATCTTGCGAGTTTTAAAATTAGATAAAGTCCAATTAAATGGTTATTTGAAAGGAAAGTTTGTTCATGTAATGTATTTTTATGCAATACTAGTTGTAAGTGTTACGTTATTTTTATCTAATTATTTATATCGACATTGGTGATGAAATACTATTGGACTATGTATCGTTTGAAAGCAGATAGCGATAGTTTTTTTATATGCATTAATATGTTTGGAATATTAAATTGCAAACTATGATATGGTTACTGTAATAATAATAGCATTGGCAATTCCCCTTTTAAGTTTAAAAAAAGTTGCTCCTGCTCATTGCTGTGTTAAGATAAGCTTGGAGTCATAATTATAGTATTCAGAGTAACCAAACACTGATTATAATTACCATTACGTGAAGGATAAAAAAATCTTAATACTAGTACTATACTTTTGATATGATCCTTTTATGCATGGTTAAAGTAAAAAGCTATCTGTTTCGTCTTAATTATTTCACTGTAAAGCAGTCATATGTTTTCTGTAAAATAATTTTAGTATCGTAAGGTTTTAAAAAAACTGTTATGGTTTATTAAGAATGTCCAATATTTAAACAACAATGCAATTTTTTTATTTATTTAACAAAACAAATATAGTTAACCATATCGCTAACTTGCTTCTAGTACTATGAGGAATCCATTGATTTCAACCAAAGTATACATATAAAATAATGCAAAGAAATTCATACTACCCTCAGTATAAATAAACACGAGGTGTATGATGGGAACTTAAATAAAGGATATAATGCCATGTTTCTCAAAATGGGGTTATAAAATGGTTTTAATTATGATTTATAATAAACATTATCGCTCAACCATTAACAATAACAAATCAAAATTAATTTGACAAAAGCGGCGTAAACGAACTGGTTAGTGTAATCTAATACTATCACTTGGTAAACGCACATTAAATCATAAATTAATGAATTAAGGTCAAGATTCGGTTGATTTTATAAAAAGTACATTCAGCCCCATTGTCTTCTGCCACATAATATTGTTCCCTTAATTAGACTGAAGCTTTCACTACCCATCAAGGCTAACAAAAAACTGTCAAAAAGGAAACGGGAAATCTCTGTTTAATTTGTTTATTACTGTACCATTTTCTTTTAAATTGTAAATACATGTAACACTAAGGGGTAAAATGTATGATAAGAATCTATGATTATAAAATTTGTTTTATTTAAATCTCCTCGTCTGTAGTTATGCTGGAACCGCTACAACAGCAGCCACTCTCACATATGCCAGTTATTTTAATTGGGGAGCATTTATTCCTTACAGTTTTTTTTACTACTTTTTTATGCTTCTTAATATTGCAATCTATTTTGCTACCAACTGTAGATTTGTTTCTTTCTTGAGTTCTATTGAAGGATTCAAAAGAACCACTTGCCTGATCATTGTATGTGGAGATGATTTTGTCAGAAGTGCGAGCGTTGGACGAACAATCACAGTAGCTGTTACCTCGTGTCTGTGTTTTCATTTTGTTGGCGCCAACTTGCGAATGTGAATGTTCCGGTTGAAATCTGTCTTTAACTTCTTCAACTGACATACAGCATTCAACTTGATCGGAATTTTTTTCGTTCGCAAATTTCACTTTTTCATTCAACGAGCCGCAGTGGCACGGCTTACCGCAGACAACTTCGTAATGGCAGACTGTGTTTCTTACAGGTGTATCAATCTGAACACTTGCAGTAGACTTTTCTGGTTGATTCAAATATCGCAAGTTAGGATAAAAATAATGAAGATCTGTTGTCGATGTCCAATTGTCATAATGAAACTGAAAATTTATGGTTTTTAATAATTTAACGTTTACTTGATAGCTATTTGATTTGTCACAGTAATTTAAATTGATGTTGTTGTGTTCATTTTTCTCGACAAATGAATTACCAATAAAGTGATTCGAAAACGATCGAGTAAGGATAGTTTCCGTACACCCCAATACGAATAATTGTATGTATCGTTTAGTCTAGTCACGGCAAACGTACGTAACCCAAATGGTTATAGGTACCAAATTAATACCTTGAAATATTATGTTTTACTAACTGTAGTGGTGGTGCAAGAGTATACGCTACCCCATATCAACCCAAGGGTGTCGTAAGAGGCTAGAGGAAAACTGAAACATAGACAGCAACATGCTCCCGATAACATTTTTCAAAATTTCAAAACAAAACAATAAATAAATGCAGTTACTAGCCCGCCTTTGTGGCAACATTGCTAAAATCTCCCTGTGGTGATAGGCGAGGCCTATGCAAAGCTGTAAGTAGGCTTTTAAAGGCTAATGTATGCCTTGTAATGTATGACATTGCTGTAACAGAAACAGAAACTTTTTTATTCAATGTAGATTATAAACAATACTTATTGAAAGTAAATTTTTTTCATTTACCACTGGTTCGCAAAAAAAAACCTCTGTCCTGGGAGGAAACAGCAAGAAACCCAGCGGGACTATTTTTTAAAAAAATAATAGCTAACAATCATGTTTACAATAAACAACACAAGACAAATTAGAAATAGCTTGGTAGCGATCACCCTTCCCAGGGGTTATTATCATCCATAAATTCCTTAATATTATAATAACCCTTTTTATACAAACTTAGTTTAATAAAATTTTTGAACTTTGCGTATGACAAATGTTGTATATTTTCTGGGATTTTGTTGTAAAAGCGTATACATCGCCCCAAGAATTAATTACTGACTCGGTGGAGTTGAAAGCTTTTGTACAAAAACCTAAACATCAGACGGACTTAACCGCATTCCCATAAGGCTGTGTGCTATTCCTAACGTTGTTTCTTTTGCATATCAATGACATGTTGCAAACCGATAACATTAATTGCTGTGCACATGGCAGCACTGGTGAAGCTCTATACAGCTGCCATGCCAGTATTTCTCACAACAACAAACAAACTTGTGTCTAAAGTCGAGTCTTTGATGAACAGTCTCGGATTGCTGGCGACTAAATCAAGTCTAGTTCAATCCAAGTTCAATTCAAGACAAGTTTGCGCGTTTACAGCTAAAAAGAACCCCTTTGTCGTATCTCCTCAAATTCCAAGGCACTCCCCTTGTTGCCTCAGCCAGTATTGGAATCCTCGGCGTAGACATATCGAATGATGTTCAGTTTCGTGGTCACTTGGAAATGAAGGTCAAATTTGCTGTTAAAAAGCTTGAAGTGGTCAACAGGGCGGGACCATAGAATACTATAATACATACATAATAGAACGGGGGAGTGGGCGGAGCCCGTGTAGCCACTAAAATGTCACTAACATGTCAATTCACACGTATAAATGTCAGCACGAGATGTGTTTTGACGTAACAATCGTTTCCAAATTTCGCATGCAAATTATTTAGAAAATACCAAATTGCACACTATTTACAGTACCCGGTTGACCGAGCTTTGCTCGGTATTTATCGCTCGATTTTTTTTAATTCGTGTATTTTGGAAATTATATTTAGATACAAATTACATGCTGATGAAATATAAATAATATTTTTTGATCTTAGCGACATAACAGAAAAAACGGAACTGGTTATTTGAATAAAAAATCATGAGTGCAATTATTTTAATTTAAATTTTTGTGTTTTTAAAAAATATTAAAAAAGGGGCTCGAAAAAATAGATTTTCTCAAAAAAGAAAGGAACTTGAAAAAAAAATTTAAAAAAGTCGGTCGGTCGGTCTAGGCTCGAACCGGGGTTTTACGATTCTGTGACCGCCCATTATACCAATTAAGCTATTTATAATCATTAACAATATATGTATATATGTCAAAATTTACCTTCTTATTCTAACGATATTGTAGCAGTTTTACATTGCCTAAAAACACTGACAAAAAGACATTTTCTAAAAATAAATCCTAGCTAGATCGATTTATTGCCCCCGAAACTCCCTGGACACTAAATTTTATGAAAATCGTTGGAGCCGTTTCCGAGATCCCGATTATATATATACAAGAATTGCTCGTTTAATGCACACTATTTACATACATGTATTAAAATTGAAAAGATTTTTTAATTATGATTTTGAACATTAATCAAAAGTCTAAAATGTGTAAATTTACTCAGTCTGTCAAAACAGCGAATCGGTTCCCTTTGTATTCCCTATCGCATCTACTACGGAGATTGCTCTAAAGAATTGATCGGATTAATTCCAGCCGCCAAATTTCACGAACGTACATCGCGACCAAACTCACGATACCATCTACACCATCTGAATGCTTGGCGATCCACCATTGTAAGTCTTACTATGGAATTTTCTTTCTCGTACAACCCCTCTGTGGAATCGTATACCTCCGGCGATTTTTCCGAACCGATTCGACTTAGGGATCTTCAAGAAAAGAACTTACTCCTTTCTAACAGGCGGGCAACGCACTTGCAATTCCTTTGGTGTTAGTTATTCATGGGCGGCGGTAGTCACTTACCATCAGGTGAGCCAAATGCTCGTTTGCCGCCTATAGTATAGTATACGACAAACCTTATCGAACCTATGATAATACTAAAGGCTCGGCAGCGCTGTAGAGTTAAGCGTTTGGCTGTGAGCTCCATATATAGAGGAATATGAGCTACATATAATCACAATATGCAAGAAATTCTAAATAAGAAAAATATGTAAGAAAGAATTTGCCAACTTTTTAGACATAGTTCCTGTGTCGCCTGCTCACATCTGGCCACTGGCAAACGAATGATGATTAAATATCCATAAGAAAAAGCAATAGGCCAATAACCCATAAACTGGCTATGGGAATATGTTATGAGAACATGAGTATTGGCTCTGTAGTCACCAACACGCCCGCTCAGTTTGGTGAGCATAGTAAAAACTTTCCGAAAGATTAGCGAGATCTTGACAAATATATAATATAATTGTTATAGATATAAACACAGATAATAGAGCACTCAAACACTGAATTCGTTTAAAAAACCGGTTAAGAAATATTATCTTTCCCTCTGTTCTATAATTTTTATGATCACTGGACCATAGTATTATTTATAGTGCACCCTACCCATAAATTTGTTTCCCATTTTCTCTTTTGTAGGTTGTTTGGTGGAAATGGCGGTGAAGCGTTAGCAATAAGACTTTTTGTTTGTGTATTTATAAAGTAACGTTAGTTTTTCTTTTGAGTCCAATAGACAGTATTTAAAAAAAATACTTATTAGTCCAATTGATTGGTTTACGATCGATTGAAAAGCAAAACACTCATTTTAAACTTACCTTATTATGAAATCCTAAAGGCGGAAAGTTGGGGTTAAAATCAGAAGGAAAACAGCTTGTAATGAAAGGATCTCCATATGCCCTCTGAAATTCTTGACTCAAACAGTAAGGCATACTGAAAAAAAAAGATTAGCTTTATAAATCTTATACCTTTAAACGAGCAATTCTTGTATATATATATATATATATATATATATATATATATATATATATATATATATATATATATATATATATATATATAATCGGAATCTCGGAAACGGCTCCAACGATTTTCATAAAATTTAGTGTCCAGGGAGTTTCGGGGGCAATAAATCTAGCTAGGATTTATTTTTAGAAAATGTCCTTTTGTCCGTGTTTTCAGGCAATAAAAAAAACTGCTACAATATAAGAAGGTAAATTTTGACACATTACTAACGATAGTAATAGCTCAGGTGGGATGTCGGTCGGCGTGATATCGGAGTTCCGTGGTTCGCGTCCTGTCTTGGGTCCGTTTCTTTTCTTTTTTTTTTCAAATTCCCTTCTTATGTGAGAAAATCTATTATTTCGAGCGTTTTTTTTAGTAATTTTTAAAAATAAGAAAAATTTTAATTAAACTAATTGCACTCATGATTTTCATTCAAATAACCAGTTCAGTTTTTTCTATTATGTCAATAAGATCAAAAAATTCATGTAATTTGTATCTAAATGTAACTTAAAAAAAAACGAGCAAAGCTCGGTCATCCGGGTACTTATGACTTATACCGTATAATATATTGAACCATGTGTTTAATTGTAAATGAATTAACTACGTACTCTTTATAACTGTCATTTAATATACCTAATATTATAAAAAGTGGTATGTTTGTGTTTCGTGTTCACGTGATCTGTAAATTTGTTCTGGATCGAAAATCGCGTTTCGAATTCTAGTTTTTAAGTTTTAAGTGTCCTTTTTAAGCTTTAAATGGCTTCTGTTTAGTATTACTATGACCAAAAATGTTACATGAAGTAATTTGGCTTAAAAACTGAGGACTAGTTATTTGTTTTACGAAATAAAATGAAAATAATGTAGGTATGGCGCACATACAAAAAATAAGTGTAAGCCTGGAATCGCCAAATTGCGCGTTATATCCTTCCAGCGGTTTATAGTACTAATTATTTAATTAACATTTCAAGCTTAAATAACGACACTTAAATCTTAAAAACTCTATCTTCAAAACGCGATTTTCGATCATGTGTGGGTGGGCTGTGAGCCCGTGAGTTCTAATCACTCACGAAACAATAGGTATTTGTACGACCTAAAAATGAATATTCCGGGTCCGGGTATTTGTCAATGAGCAATTTATGTATATGCTGAGTGAAAATAATCTTAGGATGGATAACTTTCAAAACATTCTAAAGTTCCAGCACTTTCTTCATTTCTAATGTATGTATAAAATATTTCAGAAAACCTCGAGGCCTCCATAAGAAAATCTATACATGTAAATGATGTTGGAGTATGTCTGTATATCGAAATAACTGCTTTCTCTTGAGCTCAGCTAAAGCAACTATTTCAAAATATATCTGTACGTAAATACTTTCCAAACTCTCGTGCTTGCCTCCACGAGCCCGAAGTAACTCTGATACGTTAAGATCAAAGCGTTGGCTACAATTATTGAGACACTGAGCGGATAACAACGCCGTCATACTTGAAACCTACCAATTTGTTTTTGCACAAATGGGACTTGAACTCAGGATGTTGAAAAACACTCAGTTATCGATCGATTGTTACAAGACAAGAACTTATAAGATTAGTTACTTACGGATTCGGGATATTTCGTACAAACCACGCTTCATTCGTCGGATTTCGGTTTGAGTTTATTGAATTGAGATTGTAAACGTAGGCTGCCCAGGGATCACGTTTATGAGTTGGGATGAAAATATATTGAATGCTGCCATTAGGAAAAACTACCGATGTTACTTCGCCCTCGCCTATTATTTCTGGATACGATGGTCCAATATTTTGTGAAGCTGAAACAGAGTATCGTGACATTTGTATGATATTCAAGCTTAAAAAAGGGTGAGCTTTAAACACCTGTTAAATACTTTTGCGTTGCTTATCTATATAAATAAAATGATAGAGGTTTGCAGTTGTGCGCGCATCACGGAAACCTACTGGATAGATTTCAATTAGGTTTTTTAATTTTTATTTCTTAGACACCCTGCCTTTATCTAAAAATTTATTGCGATATCTTCATTTAATATAAAGTTATTAAAGTTTAAAAAAAAAACAGATTTTTATAAGCACTAAGTGTTCAGTGAACAGTCTATGCAATGATGAACATTGTTTCCAAAAGTCTTTACTTTGTGGCGGCTACAAGAATCCAGTACACCATTACACCATATCATGCCTTGGGGTCGTAAGAGGCGACATTGAAGTTGATACATGACATGGGCATTAGCACAATATAATAAAAACACAAAATAATAATTATCGACGGCGGTTGCCAATCCGTCTGCAAAGTGTGACGACTGACAAACATCATCCCTATCTGGCAAGCTTTTTTTTTCTATAGGATAGGGTGACAAACAAGCACACAGTCCACCTGATGGTAAGTGGTTGCTGTGGCCCATAGACATCTACATCTATCCCCGATTACGAATCAAAATGCAAATGTGTTGTCACCCGTGAGGACTAAGATGGAATGCCTCGTTTCCAGTGAAAAGGATCTCCGGTTCTCTACACTCACCATACGAAATACAGCAGCATTAAGCTACTATTTCACGCTGGTATTCTGTGAGAGCGTGGTCCTACCCCGGTCAAGCCGACCCATTCGTGCTGCAACTATACTTCTAATATAACTGCAGCATGGCTCTACCATGTATATCCTATGGGTAAGGCCTTGTTGAGTGAAGGTTTTGTTTAGCAATAGGCTTTTGATATTATGCGTCGTTTCTACGTTACATAAACAGCCTTGCTGATCCATGCCATCCACTTTCTATGTAAGCGCTAGCTGGCAAACGTCATCTGTGAGATTTGCCCACTCATACCGTCACTACGCACGCAGACAAGATGATGAGCGAAGAGCCGACACCCTTTCGTACTTCATAGGTGGATAATGCTACTTCCAATATAGTCCGAGCCAAAGAAGAATTGTACGACAATCAACAGAATACACCGCGCGCAAGTGAGATTGGCATTTGGGGCTCCGTACACTACTTTCGGTTTGTTATCATAACATGTAAATGTATCAACCGTAATATTTGAACTAGAAAAATACGGTTGATTTGTTTGCAAGTGTGCGATTCCTTTTGGGGAAGTCGGATGAAGTTAAATTCGCTATTCGGTTTGTCTTATACATAATAAAGGTTGACAAAAGAGCACACAGTCCACCTGGATAGTAAGGCGGCCCGTTGAAATCTAATTTCATCCTCGATTAACTTCAACAATTCACCCCAACCAGTTAAGTAGTCTCGTTACACTTTGATTGTTTATATATCGCTAATATAAACTAGTCTCGTAAGCAATGCCGTTGTACTTGCGTGTTCAATTTAAAACCTAATTTCTAACATCTAAGGGTTGACTTTATAAACATATAACTATCTCCTGGGAGTGTTGCTTGCTTGTCAAACAAATTTCGATTATCACTACGATGCTTATGAAATATTATGTACTCGATTATTTTATCGGTAATGTTCTCGATTATTATTTAAATTATTTTAAATGATTATAATATAAAGAAAGCATATACCACAATAAAAATACATACATGTGGAATGTATGTATTTTGTAATTGTAAATCTGTTTATAATTAGACTTCTTTTTGCACACGTTAACCGCAAAACTCGGCATTTTTTAAAGAGCACTTACAACGACAGAAACGATTCTTGTAATGACGAAATCGATTCCGTAAACAGTTTTTATAAACGCACAAGATTTTTAAATCCAATACTTGCGTATAGGGGAATAATTATGCGAGGCGAGTCCATTGGGTTGAATGGTCTAAGTCGAATCAAAATGCAGATGCATTGTCGTCCCTAACCACTAAGATGAATTGCCTCATTTCAAATAAAAAGGGTATCCGGTTCTGAACACTCACCACACGAAAAAAGCTGCTGTTTCACGTTGGTATTCTGTGAGATTGTGTCCCTTCCCCGGTCGAGCTGATCTATTCGTGCTTTATATCTGCAGCATGGCTCTACCACGTATAAGACTTAATAGAAGGTAATATTATTGCAAGGGCTTGCTTTAAATCTAGACTAAATTGAACTAATAAAACAGCAGTAGTGTATTAAGAAATTGGAGATTTTTAGTTCAAAACTAGTTGCAATTATAGTAAAATGAACTTCAAATAGGAAGATATATAATATTTAAAAATAGTAAAATCTTTTCAATCAACCTATTTTACTCAAATAACATGTTGTCGATAAACAACTGTACTTACGTAAGTGGTATGGTATAAACGGTGTCGGGTTCTGCAATTCAGTTCCATAAAATGGATTTCGTTGCATGCTTAGATAAGAATAATCTATTGTTCTATGATATGACTACAAGATATACATGATGGGGGCATGTTTGAAGTTATTTATTTTACTATTGTTACTATCGCGAAGGCGTCCATTTTTCTTACAAATGACAGTTGATTTGATTTATCGCAGAGATTAGCGATCATAACCTCGGATATATAATAATGTAGTGATTATATACTCTTTACTACGTACAACCATGAAGGCTTGATTAAAAGTTTGTGATAAAGTAATTTTTATGCATGGAAATATATGTACTTCGTACAAACTGGAACCCGCACTCTCGAATGACATAAAAAATACAAGAAAACGACCTTGAAATTTTTCATTACCCCTTAGTCTCTTTCTAATTAGGGTGAACACAAAATACAAGAATTTGGGATATTATGAAAAAAGTTTATGTTCATTATTTTTATTTAAAAACTTTATTGTTCAAACCAATAAAAAAGGTTACAAAGGGCGGACTTAATGCCAGTTAGCATTCTTTGCCATTCAACCCATGGCGTGGTGAGAAAATAGTGGCAGGTGACTTAAGTAACTAAAGACAATAAATTTATATAGATATAAATTTATTAAAAATTATATTCATTTATACAATTTTAATTTATAAATGGACATCATTTTTTAATAAGTTTTATATTCCTTCAGTAGCTTGCTCAGGATGAATTTATGGTTAAAGTTTTCGGGAGGCTGTCTTTACATCCCTTATAAAATCATCATCATCATCATCATTACAGCCTTTCATAAGTCCACTGCACTCAGACGCCTCCCCCAAGGAATGCCACAAAGCACGGTCCTGAGCCACCTGCATCCATCGACTTCCTGCATGTCTTACCAGGTCGTCACTCCATCTAATGGGGCGACGCCTTACACTTCGTCCGCCGGTAATATAATTTAATTAATTATATTTTATAAAACATCGTTAATTAATTCTATGGGGAAGAAAGGTTCTCGAGTGGCAGCCTCGTACCGGTAGGCGAAGTGAAGGGTGACCCCCACTAGATGGAGTGACGACCTTATAAAATAACATAAGGAAATAATAAAAATAAAATAACTATCGTTTTTATTTACATTTATTATTACAATAGCAATAGTGTCTACAAAATTGAAAGATACAATAATAGTAATTAGAAGCCAAGGTTTTTACAACACAATTTTTTATACATGATTGAATAAAATAGTTTTGTGAAGTTTTTGGCGCTTGGTACGAACTACACTCAACTTTTGGTCCATATAATTTTTTAGATGTGTTCTGAGACGCGTGGTCAAAAAAGAGTTTGAAATTAATTTTAAAATTCCGGATTCATGAAATTCAGAGCAATTTATACCGTCATCCATAGAGTGATAAAATATTTGTCGCAACTGTGGTGTGAAGTGTTGAATAATGATATTGATTAATATATTTTTAATATTAGGTTTACCCAGACTATTCATATTTGATGCCCTTTTAAATATTTTATCCGCAAAAAGGACAATTTTGTACACCTCTGCGGATGGAAAATGCAATTTACCTCGATTTACAAATATTGTATATTTATTTACATTTAAAACGTATAAATAATCAGTTTGTGAATGATCTACAACAATTAGCAAATTTTTACATTCATTACATTTCAGCCGTTTGACAATATTTTTTATTATATATCCGGCAATATAATAACGAATATTTTTTTGATAATCCGTATGGGTATTTTGTGATTCTAAAGCCTGCAGTATTTGTATCAGTATTTGAGATCGGTTCTACTAGGGATGATTGGTTATTGCCGAATTCAAATACATGCGTTGCGTCGTATGTATGATCAATGCAATTTCCATTAATTGAGGGTTGTACAGAGTTTTGATATAACAATTTTCTTAATCTATGTCGGAATTCAAAAGGGCTGGGGTTGTCATTTGTTCGACCCCGGGCTCTAATACAAGAAAAATATGTTTCTAAATTATCCTGCGAACATTTAAATGTTAAAAGATATTTAATGGGAGGAATGACGTTTAATAAATCGGGAAAAAGTAATGGAAAATTTTCAATGTTCATTAAAAAACCTAGAGCAAATTTTTTGCGCCCGTGGTGTAAAATACTTTTTCCATTGATACTCAATGATTTTAAATATTCTTTTATCTGTTGCAAAATCAGTTTCCAATATTTTTTGTTTTCAATTTTCATAGGACTTTTGAAACCACGTCCGAAAGGCGATTTGGAATTCATAAAATCAAATATCCTATCTATCATTTTTAAAAACTCAACCGTGGCTTCACTCCCCAAAAAAGCGGATTTCCACTAAGTCTTAAGAACTCGATGGACTCAGCCACCGATGAACTCAAACTTGGGCCGCAAGTTTGACATTCATTTTTTTATTTTCGTATTCTACGTGAGTAGATGATAATTTGTTACCAAATTTTAAGCCCTCTTCTCTTTGATTTTCTTTGTTTACTTGTGTCTGAAATTAACAATATAAATTTGGTAAACAAAAATACAAAAATCATAGGAATTAAACTACATTTAAATACATTAAAACCAAAAGTAGGTAACATTATATCTGAACAAATATTTCTAACGATAGCAATTATAGAGGTGTAACAAAATTATCGAAAAAGTAATTTCCTGAGACCATATATTTGAGTAAATATGTGTAAATTTTCATTTAAAAAATTTAATACAATTAAAAAATAGAAAAATATTGTACAAAAATAGCTTTTGAATATTTTTAAAAATTATAGCCAAGTGTTATAACATAAGCTGTTCCAATTTTCTAGGTACCTAACAGAATGCATTTTTATTTTTTTTTTCTCAAAAAAATTATCAACAGAAAAATTTTGTAATTTTAAATTACATTTCTTCCCTTGGAAACAAAACATCGCATGGAAATATGAAATAACAAGCACCTAACAAAAGTTCATACCTGTACCAGAGAACAATCTTCTATTTCATTTAAAAAGGGTGTGACTCCTTGTCTCAGTCGTTTCCCCGTAATCATGTAATCGGTTGATTTGAAATGGAGGTTACAAATCTTTGCTTTTTCAAAAAAGGGTCTTTTTAATTCCACATTATTTAACCATTTATTACGTTCTGTTAGCTTGGATGGAAACCTGCAAAAAATTAAGTTATAAAAAATATAAATTTATTTTAATTGTGATGTTTTAGTGTATCGTCATTCGTGTAAACAACGTTTTGAAATTTCATGCAAATCGAGCAGAGTACCATTCGAGAAAACCTTTTCCGTTTCTAACTAAAATGAAAATACATTCACAATGTATGGTCACCCTAGTCGTAGTTATAATACAAACATGAAACGTTAATAAGTAAGCAAATAATGAAGTGAAATTGGAAATACCGAACCATAATTAACATCTAAACCAAAATAACAATTTGTCTATCCAGAAATAAGAGCAATTAAAGTCGAAATATCACTAAACAATTTAACATGACGCGCAGTATTTGCATGGTGTTTTGTACTTACGAATGAAATATAATATTGCAACCTGGATGCCATTCACTTTTGCAACCGCGCACAATACATTTAATGACCATTTTACTAGTTTTGCCTCTGAATTATTCCAAAATTCAAAAACAAACTTGCGAAATGAATATAAACATCTGTCATTTGCAGTAAAAATTATTTGACAAATAGATTTTGGGTTGACATATAACGGGTTCTAAGAATAATTATAAAATAGGGGAAATATTGGGAGGTTAGGCAAATAGTTCATCGTAAATCGAAAAAATCGGTTTAGTCAAGTTTTTTTATCATTTTTGATTTATAATTCTTGACATACAAACAATTAAACTAATCGCTGTCAATGGGGTAATATCAGCCGTCACGTTGGCTATCCTGTAGGGAAAACAGGGGTTATTTGAGGTCATTTGGTTATTCCTAATGTTGATATTAGGAGTGTGGGTTCCAGTTTGTCTATACTTCCGTGTTTTTATGTATCTAATAAAGCATAGACTTATTATACAACTGTGTATATCAATGTAATAAAATAGGTTCGGCAGCTCCTTCGTATTGTCATCTACAATGGGACTACTATTATTTATCCCATGCAGGTTCGGGCCTCGGGGAGTTCCCCATTACCCGGGTAATCCTCACAGCCCATTTCTAGAGGCCGGTCTTGGGAGCCGTACGTTGTACGACATTGTAGGTTATCTTCTTTGGCGTATTGCGCGCTACCGGAGGGCCAGCCGTCTCGAAGCCCCGCGGAGTCCCGAGGAGAAGAAATCGACGCAGGGCCAATCTTGCCGACAGGAGTGCGCTCCTGATAGCAGCACTCCGGGCCTCCAGCGCTCCTTCCTGGCTCTAGGTAATGGCCTGGCATCCCTAGGCAGTTGGCGAATCTCGCGCCTCTGGGAAGGGATCTACCGAAGGGTCAGCAACCTCCAGGTCCTGCGGAGACGCATCTCGACGCGGAGCCGATGTCACCAACAGGCGCGCGCGCTCCCAGCAGCGCGCCGGGCCTTCGGAGTTCGCTTCCCAGTATGTAGATTAAGCGCAGTGTTGGGAATGTAACATCCCAGGCGGGGTCAGGGGCATCCTCGAGGCTCTACGCAAGCCGAGTTGGCCCCACAGCACGTGCACCCACTGCGAAGCGACGCGCTGTACTTCTCCCACCCGGGCGAGCCGACGACCGACGGACGCGACCGCCTGCCAGCGCGGTCCGGACGCGACTCTGGCAGCTCCTAGAAAGGCAGCTTCGAAAGAAGCGCTTTGTGCTAAGGCCAATCGAAGACCTTCGCTATTTCCAAAGTACCTAATGGTTAAAGCATCCCCCTTGGATTCTACTGCTCTGAGTGTATCTATGAGTCAGGTATCTAAGTTAGAATATCACCAGATGTACGGTAAATGACCACCAATACGGTGACCCCGACGGAAACCGTATTTATGGTCACTAATTAGCTGGCGGTCTCCAAGGTACCTCATGAGCTGGAAATATACACTAGTCACAAAAAATTAGGGATATAGAAAAAATTCTAAATTTTTGGGTGATTTTCAAGAAACTGTAACTCCGAGGAAAAAGATCGTACAGCAAAAAAAGTAAATAGTAGCTCCAAGTGTCTGGTTTTCAGATCCGTACACAATTTTTTTTATCATGTAACCAGAGAAAGAAAAAATTATTTCCAAATTTTTGCTCGTCTTAAAAAGGTTTAAAAATGTACGTACGAGCTTCAAATTTTTTTTTTCATTCTGTCACTAGAAAGCTCTTTTAGGACATTTAATGCGCTTTAATTTGACGTAATCAAAAAGCCTGTACAATCAATGATTTGCCGCGGAATTATCGTCAATCAAAGCTCTTTCAACAATCAAAGTTCTTTTTAACTTTGATAATTAATAACTCTGGAAACAATTATCGTAAAGGAAATTGAAGGACTTTTTTCAAAAATTAATACTTTTTATCGAAGAAATAAAGATTATTTAGTAAAAAAAAATTAAAAAAGATTAAAAGGCTGTCCAAGGGAAGCCATCTCTTTCAGATTCAGATTCCGTAAACCGATTTTCGATCGGACACTCCGTTACAAAGTTACGAGATGTTTACATACACACACACGCACGCGCACTAAACTAACTTCTACTACATTAAACGCGCGCGGCGCTCACACACACATGCACACGAACTTTAGAGCCAATGCCGCAAAGAAGAACGACTTGCTTTGCGGCATAGGTCGTCGTCCTCCCTGTGAAGCGGATGAAAGAGATGGCTTCCCTTGGACTGCCTTGGCAAGAAACCATAGGTATTTATCATTATAGGAAGAGAACTTGCGCAATTTAAATTCTTTGAACCACAGCCAGTCAGTCAACGAAAGATGAATGGTGCCAAATAACTGTTACTGTGAAAAGATAACCGTTATCGGTATCGCCCATTGAAAAATAGCTCTAACGCTTTACGTAATTCGATCTTGTTTTTCGATTCGAAAGAAACGTTTTATTCCAAATAATATCCTCAAAGCACGGTCCTGAGGCACCTATACCTATACCCATCGATTTCTTACATCTCTTGTCGCTACATCTAGTGAAGGGACTCGAGAATTTTTATACCCTTGCGGTAGCAGGTTCTTTGAATTATATGGTTGGCCCATTGCCACTTCAGCATGTGGTTCCGGAGTTTTTCAAGAGTAAATATGCTGTTATCTACCCATTGATCCCCCCACCCCACTTAAATGCCTCGTTGGTCCAGTGACCGTGAAAGTGGTTGCTGATTATGAGGTTCTGGGTTCGAATCTTAGGTCGGGCCTAAATCTGGTTCTTCTGTCAAGAAATTCTCAGTTGCAGTCAGGAGGCTGGCAGTGATTTACTTTCGTGCTTCGGAAAGCACGTAAAACCGTGGGCCCAGCGCCTGATCTCTCTCCCGTCGTGTCGGATTACCGTACCATTAGACTATGAGAGTGAAGGAATAGAGTGCGCTTGTGTTTGCGCATACACTCAGGCATTTTTATCCTGTCCTGCGCTGATGGCTAGTCTCCGTTAAGACTGGCTGTCGTAATCGAATCTAGGTCTGAAGGACAATAATATTATGTTAATCTAAATAATAAAATAAATACATTTATTAATAAAATGCTAAGCAGAATGAACTTGTATAATTTTAAATATCTTATTGTATTTTTTCTGTATAACTTCTTTTTCGTTTTAGTTTTTGTGTTATTTTAGAGTTTCTCTATAAAAACGGAATGAGCAGAAATAAACACCTTACGTTTTAAAATAGATCTTAAATTTGTTGCTTAGCGAGTAAGTAGTCTGATATTCACATCTATACCGTTGCAGCTTGTGATCACAAAAAAGCAAACAGCATTAAAATTATAAATGTTTATTACACCATCTATTTATACATATTCAACAGCTTTACATACAACAATGTTGTTACAATTTAGGTATATCACATATAATATTGTACAATATTTATAATAGTAGTAAGTAAAATTATCAACTGAAAACTGCATTCCTTATATGAAAGTTAACAATGTAGTCGGAATTTGTCCGTTGTACGCTGATTGCGAACGGATCTGTAGGGTGGAATGTGAAGGCGACAAGTCTGCGTGCACTCGCGGGCACGGACTGCCCCATCACACCGGCGTAAATCTTGAACTTCAGCAGCCCCGAGTCACGTGCGTAAAATCTGACGCAAAAAATATTAAAATAAATTTTGAAAAATAAAAATTATCCCCACCGTTTTATCGCTTTTATTACAATGCGATTCAAATAAGAATAGGAACATCAATTGACCTAAAATGTAGCGATCTTCAAACTATCACTTGAAAAGTACGGCTTTTATATTTATTTAACTGAGTCTTAAGCGCCTTATTCACTGTCCATCTTGCTGTACGTCGCGTCAAGGTCATGCACGACGCAAAACGACAAAATACTTGATGTACGTTAATAATTGAGTCGACCGTGAAAAAAGACGCTTTAGTATTATTTAATCTATTGAAGTCATACTAGGCTGCACTAAAAGTATCGGGAATAGAATATTTCCACCGTTCCGGTCATATTAAAATCTTTTTAATTGAAAACTACTTGGTTTTAAAAATCGAATACCATTTATTTATTTAAAAAAGATTCTCGGTCTTGTCACAAGGTTTTGTCAAACTTGTTTAGTCGTTGAGAAAATGGAATTGACTCGAGAAAATTCAAGAGTGATGATTTATTATGACTTTCGAAGTGGTTTAACACAAAAACAGTGGGTTGACCGGATGATTTCTGCATTTGGTGATGAAGCCCCATCCAAAACCACAATTTATCGCTGGTTTGCTGAATTTCAACGTGGACGTGTCAAGCTCAGTAATGATCCCGTCAAGGTCGTCCAAAAACTGCAGTCACCCAAGAAAACGTCGATGCTGTGCGTAAGCTGATTGAGGAAGATCGACATATGACATACCGCGAAATTCAAGCAACTTTAGACATTGGCATGAGTCAAATACAAATAATCTTGCATAAATAATTAGGTGTAAAAAAGTTGTTTTCCCGATGGATACCGCATTCGCTCTGTGAAGAGCAAAAAGCGGCTCGCATTACTTGGTGCACAAGAACTCTCGAAAGATTGCCCGCAGGATCCTCAAATGCTGTATACAATATCGTATGAGGTGACGAATCCTAGATATATGCGTACGAACCCGAAACAAAAAACCAGTCACGAGTTTGGGTCTTCGAAAATGAGTTAAAGCCAACAAAAATTGTCCGTTCACGGAGTGTTGTAAAAAAACGTTTGTCTCCAAAACCGACCATGTTACGACTATTCCTCTTAGAGGGACAAAGAACGGTTAATGCAGAATGGTATGCTAGCATTTGTTTGCCACAGGTCGTTTCTAAACTCCGTAAAGAGAACTGCAACCGCCGCATCATCTTCCATCACGACAATGCGAGTTCTCACACCGCACACAGAACAAAAGAGTTTTTAGAGCAAGAAAACATAGAATTATTAGACCATCCGCCGTACAGCCCCGACCTAAGCCCTAATGATTTCTATACTTTCCCTAAAATAAAGAATAAATTGCGTGGACAGAGATTTTCATCACCTGAAGAAGCTGTGGACGCCTACAAAACGGCCATTTTGGAGACCCCAACTTCCGAATGGAATGGTTGCTTCAATGATTGGTTCCATCGTATGAAAAATGTGTAAACTTTCGCGGAAAATACTTCAAAAAGCAATAAATACATTTTTAAATAGTAATGTTATGTCACTTCCTTGATTCCCGAAATTTTCACTGCCGCCCTCGTAAGTTTTAAAATAATTTAAAGCAAAACTGATTATTTATACGTTTCTGCGCGATGACGTGAGAAACTCTAAAAATGTAAATATCACGACCAAGTCGGAAAATAATGTACAGAGTAGTGCACGCACAGAGACCGCAAATAATGTCATAGTCAATGTATTGTCCGTAAGTATGGGGTAAGTACATAATTAAGAAAAACCGACATACTACGGGTATTAACTGATTGACCGGTCGTAGTAGTCTTACGAGAATTTACACGCAGTACCTACCCCTTCTATTGGGCAAACAGGGACTTTTTAATATTTTCCTTTATTATTTATGCAATTTGCATTACGGCATCTTGTAAAACTCACAAGAACAAACAGTTTATAATTCAGTTACGTGAAGTATTTTACGTACGATGCACCAATTCAGAAAAAAAGTCGATGTCAATTTAATAATTTTTCTTTACAGAATAACTTTACTTTACAGAACTTATAATCTATACTAATATTATAAAGAGGAAAGATTATTTTTTTGTATGTTTGTAACGAATAAAGTACAGAACTTATAATCTGTAGGAACTATTATTATAAATGAGAAAGATTTAATCAAGAAGTAAGCAATCCTCTCTCTGTTATTCATTACTCTGCATACCGAGCTAGCGCACTCGTGCGGCGAACGCACGTGATGTTCGAAAGAAAAAGCGCGCGGTTCGCCACGGAACGAGCAAGGTCATTCGCTTCGTATTCGTCCTTAAGCGGTAAAAACGAATATTGTAAGGAAAAACCACATAACGTTTGTGTGATGAGGGATGTTTTTAGTCTGTTATTTTACATACCTTATAGGATACTCTCCATATGCTTTTGGTCTCTCCATGACTGACACCCATTTGTCGTCGTAACTGAATAGGCCTAAATCTAAATAGGGTGATCCACTATATGACTGTGCACTTATTGGTAATTGCGCCAAAATTCGCTTAGTTGCCTCTGTTCGGCCGCCATAAATAGCTCTCACAATCGTTTGCTTGAATCTTTGCTGTGTCAGTCTTGCATACAAATTATTGGACGGTGAACAAGTAAATTGTGAATCAGCACATAACCTGGCATTTCTAAAGCAGTCACAATAGTTTTCGAACAATTGTAGCAGTGCTTCCGACGTATTTTCGTATACCTCTAAAATCTTACTTCCACTTATATTATAGATGACAAAAAATGAAGACTGGCTGTTGGGTTCAGCCACCCTCAATGTAACTACCTCTTCACTTGCGTATTTAATAAATAAATGGTCTTCATCTAGCAGCTGCATCTTCCACATTCTAAGACTTTTAAACATATCAAAGTACTTGTAAAACTTTCTTAGTTCAAATGGATCTCTTGTTTCGTCACTTATTGTCTTAGCTCTTTTAAAAAGAAATACAAGTAGTCTATGTTTCAAACTGTTTATTGTCTCTTCGTGAAATGGTCTTTCGTTTGTATGCGGTGCAAATACCGAGCTTACAATAAATGGATCATCGTCGTAGCAAAATCTGCCGATTTTTCTTATTTCTATTAACATACCCTCAACTATTTGAAATAGGTGGATTATTTGGTGCTGTACAGAGAGTACCGCTAAAACTTCTTTGTAAAGGTAAATTCCTTGATTGTGTGATAAGTAGATTTTATCAATTCTAAAGTGCTTTGTGTCGCATAGTTTTCCATGATGGAGATCTACTAAGTGCAGAGAATAGTCTTCTAGTGCTGATCTGAAAATAAAAATATAGAATACTTATAGAGATATGTCCATACGTTCACAGCGTGTCGTAACATGCGACTATAAGAAATAGCCGAAAGATTCATGACTTCCGAAAGATGGCGGTATAACCATCTCCTTTCACCGTCACCAGACATTTATGTCTGCCCACTCAGCATGCTACGGTGAACAGCTAAATGTCTATTGCTACGATCGCCCATCTGTCAAGCGTACAGCAGATATGAACGCTTTAATAAACCGTTTACTACAGGTACACAGTGTCGCGTAGTGGCGATGTGAGAATATCCACTAGCCTATATCATCCCGCGGGTGTCATAAACGACGGCAGAGGGAAGCAAATCAGGTGAAGGGCAGCAGTCTTCCTAATAACGACTAAAAAAATTGCGGTCGCCAAACCGCTTGCCAAGCGTGGCAACTACGGTAAATATCACACCTATGAGGCAATCTAAGACTTTGTTTTGCAGTGGGCTTAAATAGGCTGTAACAGTATACTGTGTACCTGGTTAGTGACAAAAATTTTATTATATTTCAGATAAATATTAGAGGTTTAGTTTTATATGTGTAATAAACAGTTGCGATTATGTGAAATAAATATAAAGTAATTTGGCGACTCCGTGGCGCAGTGGCTTAACAATGGGATGCGAAAAGGGTGGCCGCGGGTTCTAATCCCGCGCGAAACAAATATTTGTAGTGTACAAAATAATTTTACCAGATCTGGATATTTGCTTATATAAAATTTATCTATGTAAATTTCACGATACAGGAGTAAATTCTTGTGTAACGCATAACGTTTTTAAAAAAGAAAATTAAAATTTTATGGTATATTAATTGGGTTTTCGGAAAAACCATTAACAACCGAAAACATAACAACCTAATTTTCCTGTGTGTTTATATAATTAAAGAATGCACTGCTGATAATGTGGTCCCAGGTTAGTATCCTAAGTCTGGACAAAATTAGTTATTGGGTTTTCCTGTCAAGAAATCCAAGGATAGCAGATACTTCGTAGGCAGGTCGTGTCGGATTGACGTGCCATTCGATTATAAGAGTGAATGCACTATAATTCTCTCCCTTGCAGATGGATTAGTCTCTGTTGAGACTTGACTTAATTTAGTCTAGAGGACATTAATAATAAAATACAGTTTTTGTAGCTATGTATATTGCCTTCTAAATGTGAACAAAAGAGCCATGGTAGCTCAGATGGTTAGCGCTCGCTGTAAATTTCACAGTGCACGACCAAACCGGGTTTGATCCCCGCTGGCACCAATGAAATTATTAATTGCAATTTTAAGTGCTGATTTACCACATGCTCAGCGGAGAAGGAAAACATCGTGAGGAAACCGTGCATGTTTGAGAAATAAGAAAAAAAAATTCGAAATCATGTGGAGTTTGGGGCAGCGTGGTGGACATATCCTTGCCCTAAAACCCTCCCAGAAATGTGAGACCTGTGCCCGACAGTGGGACGTATATAGGCTGTATTTAAGTAACTAAAAGTACTTGTAGACATTGTTATTTTGATAAGAAATGTTGTGTCCTAAAGCTAAAAAAGATAATACAAACAACTTTATAAGACGAAGCAACCAATAGCAGGTATATAGAAAAGAAAGAAAGATAAATCGGTTACCTAATTGTTGGTGTAACAGCTTCATTGTTGCTGTGTATATGATAAAAGTGAGGCCGAAGATCATCAGGAATATGAGCTGCCGAGCCTACTATTACATATCGGCCGTCCTCAGTGAACAGGCTGCACTCACGATTTAATTGTTGCTCAATGAATGGAAGCTGCCCAGGGTTGCGATATGAAATCAGTCTTTGCTGGCAAACATTAACTGTAAATTTTGGCTGAAAATTCAGTACTGTTAAATTTGATTTAGATTGAATTCTGTATATTATGTACTATTTACATATTGGGCACTTAGCATACAAATGTGACATTTATCATGCAAGCCTCATTAGCCATACTTGACGACAAGTGATTTCTTCAAAAAAGATAGACAAAAAAAATTCATCCAAACGTCTATTTTTGATTTTCTTTTTTATTCTCCTCTATGCTCATCATATCATATGTACACATTCAGTATACAATTAAGAGACATATAATAACTTAATAAATACCAAAGAAGCATATTTTGAAGTGTTTTTGGAATTAGGCTAGTCTAATGCAAAGGCCACAGGTAAATACAAATAACTATCCTAGCATAAGACAACAGCTCCTATGTTTGTACCTCATAAGGGGTTTTTCAACAAGAACTTTGTTTTCTAAAACAAAATAAAACAAAGAGTTTAGATGAAGATGATTAAAATTTTTATTGTATTACGAAGAGAAAAGTTTGGCAATTATGAATGAAAAATGATATCTGGCAAATGTCCACCACGACCACGCTGACAGATGTCGATTCTTTCACAAAGTTTTTAATCACTTTTTGGCAAAATGGCGGGTCTATTTCGTTAATCACGTCACGGATTTTGAGTTTTAAGGCCGCGATCGATTCGATTGGCTCCGTATAGACTCTGTCCTTAATCAAAAAATCATCCAGTGGTGTATTGTCACAAAAAATAATCCAGTGGTGTTAAATCACTCGATCTGGCTGGCCCTTTAACAGCTGCACTTCGTGAAATTATGCGATCGGGAAATTTGGTTTGCAATAAATTGATCGTTTCGTTGGCTGCGTGACATGTGGCACCGTCCTGTTGAAACCACATGTTTGTGATATCGATGTCATCAATAATAGGCCAAAATTGAGATGTTAACATCTCGCATTACCAGCCTCATCTTCGAAAAAAAAAACGGCCCAATCACGCCTCCAGACCACATAGCTCACCATACAGTGACACGTTGAGCGTGCAAAGGCTTCTCAATAATCGCTTTAGGATTTTCAGAAGCCCAAATGCGGCAATTTTGCTTGTTGACGTCCCCTGACAAGTGAAAATGGGCTTCGTCTGAAAAAATCATTTTTTCAGAAAAACCAGCGGGGTGTTCTTGAATGAATTGAGCAAATCTACGGCGATGTGAATGGTCGGTCAGCTTCAATTCCTGCACCAATTGAACCTTGTAAGGCTTCAAAGCCAAATCCTTACGCAAAATTCGCCATGTGGTGGTTGGATAACCCCAATTGTTGAGAACGTCGAGGAATGGACAAATTTGGATCTTCTTCAACACTGTGGCTCACGGCTGCGATGTTTTCGGTTGAACGACCCGGTCGAACACGCGTTGGTGTTGGCACATTTTGTACCGAGCCTGTCGATTGAAATTTAGCGACCAAATTCTTAATAGCGGTCTCAGAAGGACGATTATGTTGTCCGAAAATATCACGAATTTTACGAAACGTAACTTTAACAGAACCACCATTTTCATAGTGGATTTTAATTATTTTAATGCGATTTTCGAGCAAAATTGAATTCATTGTAGCAATTGCCAAAGCATATACTACGAATAGGTCAAAAAACTAAATGTCAAAACTGTCATGTTGTTGGTGTTGCCCCAATTGAAAAACAAAGTTCTTGTTAAAAAAAACCCTTTAAATGTAATGATTGTCAACCATCTTACTATTCTGTACGCCATAAAATGACATCATTGTTCGCATGCATCATATATTGTAAATAATCTCTTTTATATCTAAAGCGACAAGGACTTTAAAGAAAGCACTGGCTGGGTTGGCAGTATCTCTCGAATTACCTTTTACATATGAAGCTCACCGGTTAGCTATTATCATTCTCTTAAAGAAACAAAAATGTGGATGTTAATACAAACCTTAAAAAACCTGTAGAATATGTGTGTACGTATTCCATGATGTGCATCTGCATCAGCATTTAACAAATCTGAAGGGTATCCTGCAACTAGATCCCCAGCTGCTGGGGCACCCCTGTACTCATAAATCTGAAAATAATCCTTTTATCTTTATATTTTAATTATTTCTTCAAAATGAAGTTACCTTACAATGCTTTTAAAGTTATTATACCACACACAGATGTTAAAAGACAGAGAGAGAGAAATTTGCTACGCCCCACCTAGTGACACCATTAGCAGTAACATTAATCAATTCAGAATTAAACCACATAGCTGAATGGTGTAATTGAAATAATCTGGTATTGGACTCCAAAAAAAAAATGTTTATTTTACTGGAAATGCATAACCAGATAAATGACATACTAGATCTAAAATCTAAATCCGCAAATAAACATCAAAGGTAATAATTTTTATAATGTATTTGTACTTTATAATGTGTATTGAAAGCTCAGAACTTGTATCTTGTAATGGACAGTAATTTGAGCTTTGAGGCCCATATACTAAAAACCACACAAAATTATTTCTGTAGGCATGCCCATGTATTCTAGTCTCTCGCCAAGGCTGTCCAGCAGAATTTCTGTCAGCCATCTCTTCCATCTCTGCACAGGGACTCACTGGCCCATACTGCAAAGGAGAAAGCCGATCTGCTAGGCTCTTTGTTTGCGTGCAACTCGACTCTCGATGACGGGGGAAGTACGCCGCCGACCATCCCGCGGTGTGAGTGCTCCATGCCGGAAGCGCAGTTCACACAGCGCTCGGTTCGCAAAGCACTCTTCTCCCTGGACATCCACAAGTCGAGTGGGCCAGACGGAATCCCTCCAACTATTAATGTTAAACTAATGTACTGAGGACGTGTGCTCCAGAGTTGGCACCAGTTTTAACGCGTCTTTTCCGGTACTCCTACTCCCTAGGCAGTCCCGAAATCATGGAAGACGGCTTTCGTCCACCCGATCATCAAACTACAGGCCTATCGCCATCACCTCCTTGTCCTCCAAAACAATGAAGTCCATTGTCAACTACCAGCTTATGAGGTACCTTAAGGATCACCAGCTAATTAGTGATCGCCAATACGGTTTTGGTCGTGGTCGATCAGCTGGTGATCTTCTGGTCTACCTAACTCATAGATGGGAGGAGTCCAAGGGGGAGGCATTGGCCATTAGTATGGACATTGCGAAGCTCCCTTCCTATGGGCTTCCCGAGAAATTGTGCAACTGGATCACCAGCTTTCTTGCACATCGGAGCATCAAGGTCGTTGTAGACGGTGCAAGCTCCGATTACAAGCCTATTAATGCTGGTGTTCCACAAGGCTTAGTGCTATCGCCAATTAGGGTTTGGGGATTCCCGACAATTTCAAAGTCCCTGGACACGAGATAGCAAACAATAAAAGTCCCGGGAATTCCCGGGACATCGAGACCTAAGAAAAAATTTTTTAAGAGAGCTAAGCCTCTTTTGAAGAATTTTAATGAGTTATTTCCTTACGAAACATATTAAAAAGTCATTGTTTATGTAAAAATCATTTATTAAACAGAAAATTAAATCTTAATAAGTTAAAGTTAATTTCAGTCCTGATAATTACTTTGTTTATTTCTTTTAATCACACACAAATTCAATCTCCACATACGTAAAGTTGTTCTTATTTACTAAGTGCTCGGTGCTAATCTAAACCATTGGGAGGAAACCTATAATTGAGTGGAGCAACTGGCAGTATAGAGAACTCTCTTTTTCCTTAAAACCGCCACTTTTGAACAGATAAATCTTATATTTATAAAATGAACTTAATTAAAAATCATGCCAATTTTAATAACGTCAAACAACAACAACTACACATTTATTGTGTTGTGTACTCAGTAGTTATGTAGAAGACTGAGTAATTACTCATTAAACCAACAGATGGTGCCAGGCTCCTTCAATTATTTAAAAATAAAAATGATTACATAACAATTTAGACAATCTTGTCTCGTCTTAAGTCTCAACCTAAAAGTCCCGAGACTCGAGACAACTAAAATTACGAAAAGTGACGTCTCGTGTCTCG
Source organism: Parnassius smintheus behrii (assembly GCA_036936625.1). Lineage (NCBI taxonomy): Eukaryota > Metazoa > Arthropoda > Insecta > Lepidoptera > Papilionidae > Parnassius > Parnassius smintheus. The sequence continues at coordinate 24,933,767 of JAUPFT010000009.1, read as the reverse complement.
AAGTCCCGGGACCCAAACCCTATCGCCAATGCCGTTGCCAATATTTCTCAGGAAAACGTCTACGAGTACCGGGACAAACCTGTGTCTGAAGTTGAGTCTTGCTGAACAGAGTCTCAGATTGGGGGCGACTAAATCTAGTCCAGTTAAACCCTCAGAAGACGCAAGTTTGCTCACTAACCGCTAAAAAGAACCCCTTTGTCATATCTCCTCAGTTTCAAGACACTCCCCTTATTGCCTCAGCCTGTATCGGAATCCTCGGCTTCGACTTATTGCATGACGTGCAGTTTCATGGTCACTTGGAAGAGAAGGCCAAACTGGCCTCTAAAAAGCTTGGCGTGCTCAGCAGAGCGGGACAGTATTTCATGCTGACACATGAGGCAACTTTACAAGGCGCAAGTTCAGCCGCACATGGAATATAGTTCCCATTTCTGGGCTGGAGCTCCCCAGTACCAGCTCCTTCCACTTGACCGCATCCAGCGCAAAGCTGCTCGAATCATTGACGACCAAGTGCTTTCGGATCGGCTTGATTCACTAGCACCGCGAAGAGATGTTGCATCTCTTTCCATTTTCTGTCGCATACCATGGAGAGTGCTCTGAGGAACTGTTCGGATTAATCCTAGCGGCCAAATTTCATGAATGCACTACGCGGCAAACATCCCGATACCATCCTCACCATCTGGGTGCTTGGCGGTCCACCACTGTACGTTTCATAAGGAGTTTTCTTCTTTTTATTTAAAAAAAAATTGTGGACATGTCCATTAGGTTCCTTAAAGCACTTATTCTTTAGAAGCTAACTAATGCAAATACAGTAATTGGTGAATTTTTGCTTGCTGGAACCAAAAAATTAATTAAATGAGTTCAAAACACCTGCACACACTTCTGCTTCACAGTCCCTAAGCAAACCCATATTGCTCCATTTTGAAACTAGAACTGAGCAACACAGCAGTGGGTACAACTGCTGTGGATGGTAAGAACACGGGACATACATCATAACATCAACATTAAAACCTGTGACAAGTCCACTGCTGATTTTAGTACTCCCCTAAAGCATCCCACAAAGTGTTGTGCTGAGCCACCTACATCCATCTACATCCTGCATCACTTACCAAGAAGTTTTCGTTCTGCAGTACCAAGTTGACTGTTTGTTTGTCAAAGTGCTGAAGTGTTGTACAGTAAGCCTACAATGGCTACCCAAGTAAAGAACCATAGAATAAAACCTATCCAACTGCAGAGAGGTGTAAGATAGGATGACATTATATTCCTGACACTTCACTGCTGCATTGGAAGACATTTATAAACAGAAGTCTTCAATTTTAATATTTAAAAATAATCACCTCAAGAGAAGTCTGATCTGCAGAAAATGCTATAAAATGTTTGCCATCCGGACTAAATTTTCTTAAAAAACATGGTGGTTTCTCAACATTTACTATTGTTAAATTAGGAAACACATTCTGATAGAACTCTCTGACAACGTGAAAATGAGATCCAGGTTTCCTCGAACCATAAATTTCTCTATCCATTAGTCTTATAACAATATTTTGAGGTTTAATTTTTCTTGGAACAATTTTTTCCGTGCATATAAATTCATCTTCATTGAGTGTCCCGGGTGGAATATCTTCATAGTATACTGTTCCTATATTGCTGCTTGCCATTTTCACAGAATCAAAACTATTATTCTAAATATACTTGCAAATTTATTTAGTAAATATTAATGTCGTTATATTTTATTCCCCACATGTTTCAGTTTAGTTCAATGACAATTATTTAACTGAGAGTAAAATGTAAACTTGCTATATATTTATTTATCTATGATGTAAACTCTAAAGAAAAACAGAAATTACCATGTACTTTATAATAACGTACAATTGTTTATACAATTATCTAGAGCAAACAACACATAACAACAACTATCACAGCGTCAGCTGTCAATGTCAAGTTGCCACTTGTCATTTTTTTTATTTAACTGGCTTACGGCTCTGGGTTCTAGCTTTTCTGAGCCTATCATTTCTTTCAGAATCTTCATTTCATATATTTTTTCTTCACAATATGCTGATGCGTCACATTGCGAAGTTTTTGGGAGATTTTGACGACAGCTCAACTCAGCGGACTGTTAATGACGACAACCACTCAAGTTTATAAGGTGCCCAAGCGATCAAATTAACTTGAGGTTTATATCAACATATAAGCACTTGTTTCATCGTTTTCTCTAATAGTTCACACGCGCAGACACTTAATTCATAAAATCACATCACTTTTATGAATTAAAATCCACTTAGAACCATTATTCAAGCGACAAAACAGGAGCGACAGTCCGTCGACGGCCAAGTTCGCGCCAAAACTCCCTTGCCACTTGTCAGGCCCTGCAATCGCTAAGCTCGCTCAATAAAAGTCATTTTCAGTCTATTTTTCCGGTCAGATGCTAAACCACTTGCACATTCACGCATGTAGCAGCCAGACTAATCAGCCCTAAACGGGAATAAATAATATATACTCTGCTGCTACCATAACGCGGAAGGCGAAGATAAAAACATTTATTTCCTAACTATCCCTGGCTACTGAGATACTGCGGACTGCATATAGATAATTTGACGTTCTTATAAAGAAACTAGAAGCAGCCGCAAATATCATTCAGCGCCACATCGACTTCACACGCCGCTATCGTCACGTATCCGTCGACCAATGGGGAGCCGTTTCTTCAACGCCGCAGCTCGCTTCTTCTTGCTGTTCCGGAGCTGTATTCCACGCCGCCGCCGTTCGCCGACTACGCGCGCGCACCGACCTGCATCTCTTTTATAGCCCGGTCCAGCGACGTAGCTTCGTGAACAACACACAAGTCTCACGCCGGGAAACGAAATGTACATAATAGTAATACATTTTGGCTAATTTTCATTGGTCATAATATAAGCAGTATAATTGGCTATGTACAATAAAAATTATTACCATTGGCAAATCAATTGTGAGCTAGCCATATAAATATAGGCAAGATGCAAATATAATTCATTCCAGTCCACAGTCCATTCTATATTCGTACTCCAGTCGGACTTACATAAACAGTCGTTTCATTTCTCCACCTTGAAACCACTCGGAGTCTGTTAATAGTGGACCGTTCATCTCCACTATTACAGTGGTGACCCCGTACGAACACCGAGAGGGAAGACCCCGTACGAACACCGAGAGGGAAGATCCCGTACGAGCACCAAGAAGGAACACCCGCGACGTACCACTATTACATACGCGTACGAACACCGCGAAGGAAACCCGTGGCGAACACCGAGAAGGAAGACTTCAATATTTACAAAATCAGTTAATCAAGCCGTCATTATGGAGCAAAAGGCGAACACATATACATCAATAGTCGAAGAAATTCGGAAGCTATCACACGAAATCGCTGCACTCAAAGCTTCCCAGCATCACACCAGTTACCAGCAACAGTACAACCAGCGCAATCAGCAACAACGAAGACCACTTTTTCGTCGCAACCGCTCTGCGAGTAGAAGTCGAATAAGCTCAACATCAAGATCCCCTTACTGCTACTATCATCAACGTTTCGGATTCGACGCAAGAAAATGCACAGAACCGTGTACGTTCAAAAATGAAAATACGAAGGCACTCGAACTAATACGCTCAATGCGATGGGATCCAGCGTAACAGCAAAGTCCTACCGTCTTTTCGTCACCGATAAAAAAAGCAAGCTTACTTTCCTTATCGACACCGGAGCAAATATTTCAGTGTTACCGCCGAAGCAAGGACAGAAGTTGAAGCCACTGGATTTTCAACTCTATGCAGCAAACAATACGGTGATTCCTACATATGGAGAAAAAACAATGGAACTCGATTTAAATCTACGCCGACCATTCAAATGGAGATTTATCGTCGCTAAAGTCAGCAAACCAATCATCGGTGCTGATTTTCTTCAACATCACCAGTTGATCGTCGACATCAAAAATAGAAGAATCATCGACGGGAAAACTAATCTTGCATCTCAGTCTTTTGTCCAAGCAACCAATCAGCCTACAATAAGAAGCATAGATATTCAACAACCGTATCACAAGATCCTCGAAGAATACCCTGGTATCACAAGACTAACTTCAATGAAATTAACACCGAAGAACGACGTTGAGCATTTCATCGAAACCAATGGACCACCACTTCATTGCCGTGCACGTCCAATCGCACCACACCTATACGAGAAAGTTCGAAAGGAATTCGAAAACATGATTGAGCAAGGAATATGCCGTCCAAGCAAAAGCCCTTGGTCATCACCACTTCACATTGTACCGAAGAAGAACGGAGAATTACGAGTTTGTGGAGATTACAGAAGACTGAATTCTATTACCACTCCTGACCGCTACCCAATACCGCGAGTCAGGGATTTCACTCATCAACTATCAGACAAGACTATATTCTCCACCATCGATCTCAACCGAGCTTACCAACAAATAAGAGTACGCGATGAAGACATAGAGAAGACAGCAATAATTACCCCAATGGGATTATTCGAATTCCCAAGAATGATCCCAGGATTAAAGAACGGAGGTCAAACTTTCCAAAGATTCATACACGAAGTACTTCATGGACTGGATTTCGTTTTCGCATTTATTGATGATCTCCTTGTTGCAAGCCCTGATAAAGAAACGCACGAAACTCATCTACGCACCGTGCTACAGCGATTAGAAGACAACGGAATCACAATCAACCCTTCGAAATGCATATTTGGACAGCAAGAAGTTCAATTTCTTGGTTTCACCGTCAGCAAGGAAGGAATCAAACCGCCTGCCGAAAAAGTCAGAGCAATCATCGATTATGCAAAACCTAAAACTATCGAAGAGCTAAGGCGTTTTCTTGGGATGATAAATTTTTATAGGGAACACATACCTAAAGCCGCTGAAATCCAAGCACCACTTCACGCATACCTTCACAACACGAAGAAAAAAGATAAAACGTCAATCGAATGGAACGATGAAGCCACGAAGGCATTTGAAGCTTGTAAAGTTGCGATCCAAAATGCAGCTTTACTCGCTCACCCATCACACGAAGCAACCCTTGCTATCTTCAGCGACGCCTCCGATCTCTCAGCAGGAGCCGTTCTTCAACAATACAGCAGTGGGAAATGGCAACCACTTGGCTATTTTTCGAAGAAGTTCTCCGATACTCAACGTAACTACAGTACATTCGACCGAGAGCTACTCGCTATTTACATGGCTATCAAGCACTTCAGAAAAACGTTCGAGGGTCGAAACCTGATCGTTTTTACCGACCACAAGCCATTAACATATGTACTTTCAAAGAAACCATCACTATCGGAAACACCACGAAGAGAAAGACAACTTATTTTCATAAGTGAATTCACTACCGACATACGTCACATCAGTGGAAAGGACAACATAGTCGCCGACGCACTCAGTCGCGTACCAATCGACAGTGTAACGTGCCCTACATCAATCGACTATCATAAGATCGCCGCAGCACAAGACAGAGAAAGTGACAACATAAAACATCTATCGAAGCAAGGTAACTTGTCCATCAAGCAAGTTACAATGCCAATGATGCATCTACATATAATGTGAAGCCTCAACGACAACTATGCGACCATACCTACCAGAAGAATGTCGTCGCGAAGTCTTCAATGCACTGCACAACATCAGTCATCCAGGTGTTAGAACAACAAGAAAACTCATCACTGAAAAATTCTTTTGGCCTTCAATGCAAGTGGATGTTGGCAACTGGGCGAAGCAATGCATTCAATGCCAGAAATGCAAAGTACAAAGGCATACATCAAGTAGCCTAGCTACATTTCCACCCACGGAGAGATTCGAACACCTGCACGTTGACATCGTCGGACCATTACCTACTTCACCGCAAGGATATCGTTACCTCGTAACAATGATCGACAGAACAACAAGATGGCCAGAAGCAATACCTACCGATGATACTTCAGCCGAATCCGTCGCGAAGATAATTTATGAAAATTGGATTACTCGTTTCGGATCACCTAAAACCATCACAACAGATCAAGGAAGAAATTTCGAAAGCAACCTATTCCTGAAACTTCTTCAAACTATGGGAATACAGAAGACACGTACAACAGCATACCATCCTCAGGCAAACGGAATAATCGAACGATGGCATCGTACATTAAAAACCGCACTCAAAACTCGTTTATCTCAACATACAAAGTGGATTGATGAGCTACCTACAGTGCTACTCGGACTACGAGCAACACCGCGTGCAGACACTAGTCTTAGCGCCGCTCAGCTAACCTACGGCTGCAGCATAAGACTGCCGTGTGACTTCTTCAGTTCAGTAGCGTCAAACAAACAAGAAATGGATTACGATTTCGTAACTCAACTTCGAGAATCAATCAACAAAGCCTTATCGTCGAAATGCACCGAAATGCAATCACACTTACTTACTTACTTACTTACTTATCGTCACGCACAATCCCTAACGGGGTAGCCAGAGAGAACAGATCGCCAAGTGTCACGATCCTTACATACCTCTTTCGCTTCTTTCAGGCTCATTAACTTCTTCATACATGCACGTCTAGGTATCCGAGTACTCTTGACCCTCCCCTCTTCGAGCAATTTGCTCACATGGTCTTCGAAAGTTAGTCTCGGTCTACCTCGACACCTTTTAATATTTACTTTCGCGCTATATATTTTCTTCACCATTCGGTCTTCACTCATTCGCTCAACGTGCCCAAACCATCGGAGTACGCCCCTATCAATTTCTGTGATAAGGTCATCTTTCAATCCTGCCATATTGCGAATCTCTTTGTTCCGCTTTCGGTCGGCTATGGTAACGCCGCACATTTTACGAAGAGATCGCATCTCCACTGCATTCAACTTGCTTTTATGCTTCTTCTGGCATACCCAGGTTTCGCTGCCATATAACAAAGTCGGTACCAACACTGCGTTATGGCGTGGTAAGGCGTGCACTCTTCACCACGCCTTGCCTTTGACTAACGCATTCAGGAAACCATTGAATTTGTTCCCGGCAGCGACACGCCTATCCACATCCAAATCACATGTTCGATCCCGGCTGAAAGCACTCCCCAAGTATACAATTTCATTTACCTGTTCTAGACATTCCTGATTTACCCATATTTCACATTTCGTTCTCTCTTCGCCCTTTTAAAATACCAGAACCTTAGTTTTATTAGCATTCAAACGGAGACCTTTAATTTCACATTCCTCTTTCAAACACGTGACTAATGCCTGCAGTTCTGCTTCTGATGGTGCAATAAGCACTGCATCATCAGCATACAGCAGACAATTAACTTTTATGTCACCCAATTTCACACCCAAACAGCTATCTTTCAGCTTCTGTAAACAGCTGTCGAGATACAGTATGAACAGACAGGAAGACATGACACAACCCTGTTTTACGCCCGTTTGGACGCTAAACATGGGTGACAGGTCATGCCCTACCCGCACACAGGCTTTACAGTCATAGTAAAGTGAATGCACAGCCCTTAACAATCGACCATCCACACCATATCCCGGCAACAGTTCCCACATTTTCTTCCTTATAACCTTATCAAATGCTTTCTCCAGATCCACAAAAGCACAGAAAATCCTCTGGTTAACACTCAGAAGCTTCTCCGTGATCATGCGGAGAGAAAACATTTGATCCGTGCATCCTCTTCCAGGTCTAAATCCGCATTGTGCCTCCCATAAGAATCTTTCCGATTTCTCTTGCATCCTGCGTGTCAAAACCTTCGAATAAACTTTACTTGCTAAACTGGTCAAGCTGATCGCCCGATAGCTCCCGCAGTCAAAATGTGAACCTTTACCTTTATATAAAGGCACAATGACCGCGGATCGCCAATCATCCGGGACATCTCCCGTCCGCCAGCACAAATTGCACAGCAGATGAAAGCTGTCCCAGACGCGAGGCCCACCGTACTTGACCATTTCAGCAGTAACTCTGTCTAGTCCCGCAGCCTTACCACATTTCAAACTTCGAATCGCACGTTCAATCTCTTTCATACTGATGACCTCAGTGTCATCGAGGTCCGTGTCTGGCGTGCCAGTCACGGCGTCCCCCCGGATCCTTCACTAAGATCATGATACGCATACAATTCTCTATAAAATTCACTCCATCGCTGCATGACGTCCGATTTTTCTGAGAGGACGTCATTGGTTCTCGAAAGCACTTTGTTCATTCTTAAAGCTGTCGCACCACTCCGGGACCTTCCAACCTCTTTCCAGAAGAGTTTGGAGTTTTCCCTAAAGTTGTGCGACAACCTCTCGTCCGCTTCTATTCTACACCTTTCACGTACTTCCTCAATCAATGTTTTCGCATGAACTTTCTGCAGCTTATATCTTTCTTTCATCTTCTCTCTCATATGCTCATCGTTACTAGAGGCTAAGTAGTCTAACCATGCTTTTTTCTTCTTTTTTACAGCTTCTTTCACTTCGTCATTCCACCATGCATCTCTTCTTTTACTACTACCTCTTTTTGTCGTACCACATACTTCTTCCGCTGCACTTACCATTCCATCCCTAAGGTTCTGCCATGTTCTCTCCACACATTCTTTCCTGCCATCGATGGTGTCAAGCTTTACGGCTACCCTCGTGTGATATTTGTCCCTAGTATCCGCTTCCTGAAGCTTCCAGCTTCGGATGCGACACAGAAATAATAAATCAGTATTCATTCACCAAGATTTGAAAACATGCAAGCAAGTTTTTGTAAGAAACGACACAATGAAAAAACAATTTCAACCTACCTACGATGGACCGTATAAAGTATTAGCGAGAAATAGCAAGACTTTCAAACTACAAATACCGGGAAGGAAATCTACTATTATTTCGATCGACCGACTAAAGCCTGCCTATATTATTAACGAGGATACTACAGAGGATTCATCATCATCATCATCAAAACCACCAGCGAGGAAGCTTGAAACTCCATCATCTACATCAACCCAGTTGAGACCTATTTTAAAAAATACTAAATACGGGCGAGTCGTCAAGCCTCCGGTACGCTTTCGCTAGGGGGAGAGTGATGTAGCAGCCAGACTAATCAGCCCTAAACGGGAATAAATAATATATACTCTGCTGCTACCATAACGCGGAAGGCGAAGATAAAAAACATTTATTTCCTAACTATCCCTGGCTACTGAGATACTGCGGACTGCATATAGATAATTTGACGTTCTTATAAAGAAACAAGAAGCAGCCGCAAATATCATTCAGCGCCACATCGACTTCACACGCCGCTATCGTCACGTATCCGTCGACCAATGGGGAGCCGTTTCTTCAACGCCGCAGCTCGCTTCTTCTTGCTGTTCCGGAGCTGTATTCCACGCCGCCGCCGTTCGCCGACTACGCGCGCGCATTTTTTTTTTTTTTTTTTTGCGCCCGAAGCAAATATGGGCAACCCTCCGGAAAGCGGGGGAGGGAGGCGGTGAATGCTCATAGCATACCACGCAGCCGGCTGCGTGGTTATGTGGAGACTTTTACCCACTAAACACCGCCTTTTAGGAAATGGCTTAACGATCTGACTAGAGATCTCTAAGCCGTATACGAACGCGACCCTCCTTGGCAGAAAGGAGGGCGCAGGACGCGCGCGCACCGACCTGCATCTCTTTTATAGCCCGGTCCAGCGACGTAGCTTCGTGAACAACACACAAGTCTCACGCCGGGAAACGAAATGTACATAATAGTAATACATTTTGGCTAATTTTCATTGGTCATAATATAAGCAGTATAATTGGCTATGTACAATAAAAATTATTACCATTGGCAAATCAATTGTGAGCTAGCCATATAAATATAGGCAAGATGCAAATATAATTCATTCCAGTCCACAGTCCATTCTATATTCGTACTCCAGTCGGACTTACATAAACAGTCGTTTCATTTCTCCACCTTGAAACCACTCGGAGTCTGTTAATAGTGGACCGTTCATCTCCACTATTACAACGCACAATAAAATATTTCTCCATTTTTTAATGTTTCTTTTTGCCAAAAATTAAAAAACCACGGAGCATGAAAACTTTCTCTAAACTTTCAATCAATTCAATGCCGCGAAGAAAATTTGTACATTATTCAACTAACTTCATCTATTTGTACTAATAAACAGCTAACTTCGCAGCCACTACTCACCGCCGGCTGCGACGCTATCAAATCTACAAATTTTCAAGGACAGGTGGACTATGCTTTAGTACGTAGCGATCGTTCTCCTGTTCTCTAACCTCCATGTATTTATGGGTGGGCATGGAGTATACGAACGGTTTTTGGACTGTTTATAGCTTCAACCTATTTAGTCAAACAAGTGCAATGAGGGCTAAAGATTATTAGCTCACCAATTGTCGCTAGTTGGGACTGAGGTAATTTTATTTATCACGAAAATGGTCACACATCATTGAAAAGTTGCATTTTAAATAAGAGTTCTTAGATTTTTTAAGTATTTACCTACATAAAACAGTGACTCAGTGTCATGTTCTTTAATTTTAATCATTTTTATTTTTTTAAATATTTTACTTTTAGAAATATACGTAGTTTTGTTTATCCGTTTCTAATATAATTTATATAAAATGTAACTAAAATTTTAGATAGGAACATTAATTTCTCCACTTTTCTAACTAATTAACCTCTCTCCGAAATTTGTAGTAGAAAAAGTCGTGAATGCCTTCCTTTGTCTTTCCTTGACGGTGCTAATGAATACGTACACTGCCAAAAGTATGCTCATTTTGCTAATGTCTTTACGTTTTCAGCCCTAAGTACTAAGACGAAAAGAAGGTTCTCTGGTTCTTTACACTTACCATAAGAAACACGAAGCTGCTATTTCATGATGGTGCTCTAAGAGTGCGTGGTCCTTCCTCGGTTGAGGCGACTCATTCATATATTATAGAATATAGAATAGACAACGTGGCTCTACCACGTATGAAAACTGAATAAAATAATATTCGTCTCATAATAGATTATTAAATTTTGCTTGTTTTCGTTAATTTTTAGTCCTGTTCGAAATGCGTTACGTATCAGTCAAGGTGATTTTTTTTAAATAGTGAACGTACTGTACTATATGTCTTGATGGATGAACTAAAACGACATAAACTAATATAAGCGTTGGTCTGTCCATGATATAAGACAGATTCAAAAATTAAACTGCTTCATAAAGTAGCTTGTAATAGACGATAAATAGTATTGTTTTGTTGACTATAAATACGTCCCAGCACTTCTATCAATGCTCAATGTCAAATTCAACTTCAAGAGCATGTAGTATTGAAGTAAGGCGGACAATAGGAGAGTAGTTGAAAATGTGCCTATCCGTAAACGGTAAATAACAGTTCAAAAACTCTCCACAACAGCGCTCGAGTAGCTACGGGGTATGATAAATCGCCGTCAAATACGTTGAGAGTGATTTTGAAAATAATTTTTTTATAAAATAAAAATAAGAATTTGAAAGCAATCAAATAAATATTGTAAAAAGAATTATGATGAAAGTCTGTGCAATAAAAAAATTATGAAAATTTCTTTAATATTTAGACTGTAGCTACAGTGGCGCCACCCTTATTTAGCGCTTTCTTACGGACACTTTTTTATACAGAGTCTGTACTCCTTACTTCTACACTCCTCAAGAGTTCAACTGTAGACAGAGAAACCTATAATGCTAATCATTAGTCTATAGGTTTCTCTGTCTACGAGTTCAACCGTAGACAGAGAAACCTATAGACAAATTGACGCCTTCTTTCGCATTCGCACACGAAAAAGATAGATTTATGCATACGTCTTGCATAGAAATGAGATAGAGCGGTGTGATTGTTTGTCCCTTTCTCCGTGCCGGTTTTTTGTTCACCAAACTACTACACTTTGCTAAGCAACTTTAACAGCGTAGCGATTTAAGGAGTTTACAAGTTGGTTTAAGTGAGAAAAAAGTGTTTTGTGAGCTTAAGATTGGTGAATCTTGTTCAGTTCAGTTCTTAGAACAATTAAAATTTTTATCGAAATGTGTTTAAAAGTCATAAAGATTGTTGTATAACCTAAAAGTTCGTTATCGTCCTTTCTCACTCGAGGCCACGCCGATCATTAGTCTATAGGTTTCTCTGTCTACGAGTTCAACACAATTCAAAGATATTATTTGTTTTTATTTACAAAGGAATCTACACATATACAGCCTAGTTTCAAGTATTTTGTTCACAAAATTCTCCATAATATTCTAATGCATTACATTGCAAAGTTTTTGGGAGGCTTCCCAAAGTTCTTTTTTGTAAAACCGTCCTTTACAGGATGCATAGATACAACAGCTATAGCAGCACTGGGCTGTGTAAGTAGAATTTTCGTTAATATAAAGCCAATGCACTGATATTTAAATATTAATAATTATATCATGTCATTCGTCCCACTGATGCAACCGTTTAAAGTTTTATAGGTACATGAATGCAATTTTGATGATTATATAACCAAGCCATTGTTTTGAAGACACGTTTACATCAAATGTATTTCCCAGAGTATGTGCCAGAAAAGTGTGCTTAGTTTTTAAGACATTCAAAACTTAGGATTTCTATAAGGGATCTAGAATCTATGTTAGATTATATGTAGAACGATTAATCAATCGCGTAGTGCTAGTTTTGCGGATTATCCACTGACCTCCATATAGTTTTCCTTTAAAAAAAAAACGGCTCGTTTGAAAGGCTTGCATAAAGAAGTGTGTCTTGTTATGTATGATAATAATGATGCCATCACCAAGTGTCGTTAAATATCAAAATCCGTTACGTCCGCTCTGTTTTTTATAATATGCTATATACTAATATACTATGTAATTTAAAAAAAAAACTAATAAATTAATGATAGGATAAGCTAAAAAAGCGGATTAAAGTTTGGACATACCACATTTTGATGTGTATGAGCTGATTATATCGGTGTTTGAAAAAAATCATACTGGGCTTACCTAAGTTTGATTGACATCATTGTAATAGGACGTATTCAGAGCAGCTCCCTTGTGGTATTTTAAGAAATACATCAGTATATTTAATTTTATAAATGAAACAATGATTTAAGTGAATCAAAATACTTTATTTACTTAAATTCATTCTAAAACCTTCTCCATTTCATAATCTTGCGAATTATTTATCATTTACTCTTCTCTCTCTTCAGTAAGGTCAACATTGTTTTGTAAAACATTTTTATAAAATTGAATTTCGGGTATCTGATCCCATTGAAGTCCAAAATGGCATTACTACAGATAAAAGTAAACATGTAAATCTTGTGTTAAATGTACAAGTGCATTTCAAGTGCAAGGTCAACACATGGCATTACTACAGATAAAAGTAAACATGTAAATCTTGTGTTAAATGTACAAGTGCATTTCAAGTGCAAGGTCAACACCAGATATAAAGCAGAAGAAAAATTAACATTTTCAATGAAATTTTATTTAGGTATAGGTATTTGTAAGTAAGAAAACCACAAGAAGCAGATTTCTGATTAATAATTAATTAGATGGGTTAAGCACTTATTATTCACAGCCTGTTTTTAAACCTTGAACTCATGTTTTTACTGCATAATCCTTTCCGCCGTTACGCTAAAATAAAGGTTATTTTATATTATTTATAAAATTTTAAATTATCATTACTCAATAAAACGATAGCATCAATTTTCAAGCTGAGTACGACCCTGTAGTACAAAGTTGGTTACAGTACAATTAAACTTATCTGGGTACTGTGTTGATGTTTCATTTACCTTTTTGCTTTTTCCGCGGCCCGTTTCTGTTTAGATATTGACACAGTCTTTGTCCTTGCCTTATCTGGTTCCATCACATTTAAACCAAAACTGTTTTCACTCATTTTGTTCAAAATAATTAAATAAAAACTACGAGGGCAAAGTGTTTTGCTTCCGATATATCTCATGAGAAAAGCAGCCATCTTTGCGTTATACTATACTATGATTGGCCGGTGCGGACATGCTTGATATTGATAAACACTTGTCAAAAACTTACCGGGATATGAAAAAAATTGTCGGTTTTGACCGTTATTTTCATAGAGTTTTAATTGCCTTACCTCATTTCGGTAAAAACGAACTTATTTAGATTTTAATTTTAAATCTGGCGCCATTAATAGTTTAATTTTGAGTAGTGGTGGGACTTACCGGATTTCGATATTTAAGGGGAAATATAATCTCAAATGGCTTAGCAAGATCCTCCGTAATTCCGAATGTATTGCAGCATTAATTTTGAAATAAATATATGGTAAAGTTGAGGATTAATGTTAAGGACTATGTTAGACGAAAACACGATTCCGTAAAATTTTCTCGATCGGAAAAAATCCAAAGTTACCTACCTCCAAACTGAACAATAAACCGCTGTTGTTCCTAAAATACTTTAAATAAGATCATGAAACTTTGCATACTAACCGAACTAACTATAACGCAGTGTTTATGTTATTTACTTTTTTTAAATACCATTATTTTCACTGTAAAAAGAAATTACCTAAACTATCGGCGCCTTGAAGCTTGATTCCTGTCGCCCCGTTAGTATCGCTTAGGCTTTTGAAGGGAGAAGTTGTGTCGCTTACGATCAGAATACATATTACGCAACAGGACGACGTAAAATTAAAATGGGAAATAACCGTGATAAAAATAAGAAGCGACTGGGTTGGCGTTAAGAAACAGGCATAAATATGATAAACCTAAAGAAATAAGTATCTAACGACCTATCTACTTACAGTATTAGTGATTACAAACATGTCGGTACATAGCATACGACGCGCGGGGAAGTGCGGGTGAAATTAGAATTTGAGCTGACTTACTATATCCCCTTAACTACACAATTCTTTAAGCCGAAAAAATATTAATAAAAAATCCTTGCAAATTATTTGAATTTCTCACTCTAATACTGTTTATCTATTAGGAAAAATTAAATGGTAAATAAAGAAGATATTTAGGGTGTATATAATAAATTTTGGCAATTTTGTACTATCGCAGTCACCTCGTTTTTTGGCTCTAGAAAATCGAAAAATCATCCGATTTCGATGATTTTTTTAAATCTTCATTATTACGACTTTTACGAAAAAATACGGAAAATATCTCACCTCAAGATTTCATATAGTTTTTTGACTTTAAATGTAATCATAAACGCACTTCTTCGAATATAATCAGTCATAACTTTTTGCAAAGCATTAAACGAAGTTATATATATTTTTTTGTTAATCTACACGAAAAAAACGAACATTAAAAAAAGAAACATTGAAAAATGTTCGTTTATTAATTTTTTATCTGACTTAAAATGTTTATATGGTTTTCTGATTTTAAATGTTATCATAAACTCTCTAGAAAATCTAAATAATTATAAAAGTTAATATTTTGGTGTTTTATTAATTGTAAGATCGAACGAAGCGAGACTGGGACTCACATCCCGACTCGGGTCTATTCGCTCTCTTCGCTCGCTCACTCGACCCTTGCCATCTCCTTCTAACCTAACCTGTCCGAGTTGGGAAGTCCCGAGCTCGCATCGCTCGATATTACACTTAATAAAAACCAAAATAAAAAATTAATAAACAAATATTTTTTATTTTTTTTCCCGAGTCGGGATGCCCTAGTCCTGAGCTCGCATCGCTCAATCTTACACTCAATAAAAACCAAAATAATAAACTAACATTTTTTAATTTTTTTCCGAGTCGGGATGCCCTAAGTCTCGGGCTCGCATCGCGCGATATCAATAAAAACCAATATAAAAAATTAATAAACAAACAATTTTTATTGTTTTAAATGTTCGTTTTTTTGTGTAGATTATGAAAAAAAATATAACAACTTCATTTGATTATTTTTATGGGTGCATTTTTATGAAGATTTAGCCCTGAAACCGTAGACAGAGTTCTCTATCTACGCTTGAAACCAATGTTTTTTTTTCGTAAATTCGCGGTAATAATGAAGATTTTAAAAAAAACATCCAAATTGGATAATTTTTTGATTTTCTAGAGCCGAAAAACGAGGTGACCGCGATAGTATAAAATTACCTAAATTTTAATCGACAGCTGATTGATTAAAAACGCTTAATCAAAATAAACAAACGTCAATTTCAACAAATGTCGTGCCTAAATTGCATTAATTACCTTTAGATGTTTATGACAAAGTCATACAAAATCCATACCGTATTATATTTTAATATATGTTACTGTGTTCTTTACAAATCTGTTTCACACTGTTCGAGATAAGCGCATTTTGGCTATAGAGTCATACATTACATACTTATTTATTTTTATAAATCCTGTCAATTCGTAATGAATTTTTATAGTGTAATATTAATTTGATTGAACTCTTACCTTATCGAAAACGGATTACCATTTCAAATGATGGTCAGTGGCTTCTTGTTAATTATTAAAAATTTTCCAAGTGAAGGTTCCCAACTCCGAAGAGAAAAATATTCAGTACCTGACAAATATATTCTATGTCTAAATACTGTCTACTATTACTATTTCTACTACTATAGCCAATCACAACTACTATGTAATGATATTAGGTATAATGATAAGTTATATTTTCGTAAACAACTAATGTTGCTTATATTTTCAGTCAGAATCACATCAATGTTTTGGCGTTGATACGTTATACTGCAGTAACTTACAGACGTCAACTGTGGCAAATAAACAAATAAATCGGGGTAAGCATGTAACTGCAAAATATTTTATATTTTATATTATATATATATATATATATATATATATATATATATATATATATATATATATATAAGTATATATATATATATATATATATATATATATATATATATATATATATATATATATATATATAATCGGACCAATAAAAAGAAAGACTACGAAAACTTTTATACAATCATAATCATAATTATACATGAATCTGCGGTGGTTGATTCACTTCGTTACTGCGTACTGCGTCATTCTTATTTGACATCGTATACTTACCCTGCAGAGATAGTGTAAGAGAATCTACTTAATAACGCATAAAATTATCCCATTGGTGTCCTGTGTGGCAACTGTGGCCAATATCCCCCTAAGTGACAGTGTATGGGGGTGGCCTATGTTCAGCGGTTGACTTTAGATAGGCTTTGATGAATGGATTCACTTTTTAATTTAAAGTGAATCTTTTTATAACATATATGGCTTAAATGGTTTTTCAACGTATACTCATATATTTATATGCTATATCATAACGAAACCAAACCTTCTACCAAATTTCGGCGGCCTTTTTTATATGGGAAATGCTTACGTATACCAGGCTTGCGGGGACAATGATAAGTTACGTCGGACTTGCACCGACTAAAATCCATGGTGTTCTACCTTCGCCGTACATTGATAGGACCATGGGAACGCTTTCGCGCACATCCGCGGCTCCATCAGTTCCAGCCATCCCATGGCAGAACCTTATCGGGGGAAAGGGGGGAGGGGACTTTTCCTCTTGTTTTTCCTTTTCAGGTAAAGCGCTCCAGGAACACAAGGCGTGCTTTCCTCCACAGCTTTGAGCTCCATCTGCGCATTGCTAATCGTGTAGTCTCGGGGTCGGCCGGAAATGATATTGTTCTGTTAAGTAATATTTATTACAGACTGAAGTAAAAAAGTTAGCGGTTTTTTACCCCCGTACATCGGAAAGCATGTAAAGCCGTTAGTCCTGCGCCTGATCCCTCTCCAGTCCTGTCGGGATAGAGTACACCTTTGCTTACACAAACCAGGGGCACTATAACCTTGTCATACGCCCCACGCAGATGTCTAGTCTCTGTTGAGACTGGAGGCCGTGATCGAAATTCGGTCTGGAAGACATTATTATTATTATATCTACTACCCAAGGATGCAAATACACAGGACCCTGCGAAATACCGTCCGATCATATGCCTCAGTACTTTTTGACATCTTGCCTCTCTAACAAGATCTACCAACATCTAGACCATCACTCTCTTCTTTATTATTATTTATCATCATCATAACATCACAGCCGCGGCGTAGCCCTTTGCGTTGCTATTTTGTGGATATATTTTACGTAACGTCGGCACAACACGATTGCAAATTTAGTGTCGTTCACTTCACATGAGCACTTGATTACAGTTGTATTGGTAAATCGCTGCGGACGATCTTAATCATCTTATATATCTGAACAAGAATAATCAAATAATAGACCCTAACTTAGACTTGTGCTTGACACGTGGTTCGCTCTCGTTTGTGCTTACCACATCTACGATGATCTAACTTTGGTGGGAATGAGTCCCATCGTCAAACAATTTGACGATGGGAATCATTCCTCAATTACATTGTTTTTTTTTTCATTACAACAATATTTGATACATGTAACGGAAATAATATTTATATAAAATAAAATTCGCTTATAATCAATACTTATGCATTTAAATTGTATACTACGAAACTAAACGTCTGAAAAAAGAAAAAATCGTCAAAGCGAAGCACATTTCCCAACTGTTACACAATTATACTATTCGCCATGTAAGTAAGTATGTTTGAAGCTCGTTGGTCTAGTGGTTGTAGTAGTGCCACTGCCGATCATGAGGTCCTGGATTCGAATCCCGGGTCGGACCAAAAAATTAATAATTGAGTTTTTCTGTCAAGAAATTCTCAGTAGTTGTCCGGAGTCAGGAAGTTGGCGGTGTCTCACCCCCGTGCCTCGGAAAGCATGTAAAGCCGTTGGTCCTGCGCCTGATCTCTCTCCGGTTGTGTCGGTTTACCGTCCCATCGGATTACGGGAGTGAGGGAATAGAGAGTGCACCTGTGCTTGCGCATACACTTGGGCACTATAATCCTGTCCTGCGCCGATGGCTAGCCTCCGTTGAGGCAGGCCGCCGTGGCCGAAATTCGGTCTGGAGGATTAAGTATGATTGAAGCTTGATCAAAATCGAGTGCTGAATTTTCAAAAATGATCACAGATTTTTATACCACAGAGATGTTGACATGTATATTAAAACAAATATTAAATGTAATTAAACTTATTTCTTTACACAAAAGGGAACTCATCTGAACAGCATATTAAAGAAGACATGAATAAAATGTCCATGTTAATGCAAAGTTATGATAGCAAACTGTATGGCGAAGATGATACATCCCAGCCCACGTCCCGCGCGGCGCCAATTATACCATTAGAAACGACAAAAAAGAAAAAGAAAAGAAAAAGGTTACATTAATTTATTAAAGTATAAGTAAAGTAAAATTCAGTAAATTTTTAGACAAATTTAGTACAGTGTAAAATATTATCGTGAATAAATAAGAGATGTTGAAATATTTGTTTCTCCTTTAATAGATCTCAAATAACAATTTGCCTTACAAACTGTCGTTACGAGTCAATCCGTAAAGTAGCCAGTGCGTTTGGCATGCGAGAAGTGTCAGAAGACGAGGCATGGAACTTCTATTGGACAGACATGAGCGTCTCTGTCGACAGAGCGAAGGAGATGAAGAGATTTCAGCGCATAAACCATTTTCCGGGAATGTTAGAGATTTGCAGGTATCATGGTGCACTTCAAACTGATTTCCACCATATTATTCTTTCCAAGTACACTATAGCCATCTACGTACGATGTTTTATTGTTGGCAGTATTGATGGTTAAAGAAAATCATCACCTCATGTCCTTCGTATTTGAGCGACAAGTGGTTAATGAAATCGGTGATGGTTATTAACATACATTTACCTTCACCATTTTCTACAGGTTACTTTCATATATCGACTTCTTACCCATCCATCAAGCGTGTTACTTAGAAGTTAGGAGCATATATTCGTGCTTAAAAGAAATCTGTACGACAATAAATAAAATAAAATAAAAAATAAAAAAATAAAAATAAAAATAAAAAAGCCTTTTAATTCCATGCATTACAATGATTTTTGAGCATTGAAATTATTATGCAACAATTCAGTTCAGATTACCTAAATTAAATGATAACATAAATTAACATACTAATTAATTATTGTTTATATGCGCTTGTAACCATATATTAAAATATATGACATTTAGGTTTACTATTAAAGACATTTGGATTTTTTTAATGTTGAATTTTTTAATTATTATTATTACACAAATATCAAAATCAAAATTAAAATCAAAATCAAAATTAAAATCAAAATTGAAATTATAAATTAAAAATAAAATTATAATCTCGTACTTATACAATTCAATCAATAGAGTAATCAATAAGGTAATATTTAATGCTAGAAAGATATAAATATTTTAAATATTATAAATAGCATGGACCCCTCTCAGGATTTCCATTTTTCTCTGTTTTTTGCTAATCTTAACCAGTTTGTTCCTGCGATCTTCTTTATGTCATCCTCCCATCTCATGTAGGGTCTCCCTGCTCGGCGTTTGCCTGGCGGGCCCTTCCATGTGGTTACAATTATAGTCCACCTGTTGTCATCGCATCGGGCTATATGACCAGCCCATCTGAATTTTAGTGCTTGAGCGTAAGCCAGCGCGTCTATTGCTTCAGTATAGTTTCGTATTTTCGTGTGTCGTATTTTTTGTATTTTCTTTATATTTAACATGCTGCGTTCCATTCCTTTCTGACATGAACTAATTTTGTTTTTAATTCTCTTCGTAATTTTCCACGTCTGGCAACCATACGTTAGAGAGGGCAGAATGCATGAGCCCATAGTTTTCTTTTTGAGCTTTATCGACATGTTGCTTTTAAATACTTCTTTTAGGCTCCAATATTTGTTCCACGCGATTTTTATTCTACGCTGTATCTCCATTTCATTACTGTTTGTTTTGAAACTTATTAGTTTTCCTAGATAGATAGATATATTCATCCACGTAGTCTAGCAGCCTGTTTTCTAACCTGATACACTTTTTGATGCTATTTGTCATGGCATTCGTCTTTGACAGGTTTATCTCTAATTCCACTTGTCTGCTGCTTATATTAAGGGACACTAACATATATTGCAAGCCACCGCTAGTTTCTGATGATAACACTATATCGTCTGCGAATCTTAGATGGCTTAAGTATTTGCAATTAATGTTTTGACCACATTTATTCCAGTTCAGTTTTCTTATGACGGTTTCCAGTACAGCTATAAAAAGATTTGGTGATAACGGATCGCCTTGCCTTACTCCTCTCTTAATAGGAAAGCTTTGGTCAATCTTTTCCAATTTTACTTTGCTAGTGCTTTTGTTATAAATGTTTCTTATCACTTCTATGTATTTATTTTCTACTTTTTGAGCTTTTAAGGCTTCCCAGATACTCGTGTGAGATATTGTATCAAATGCTTTTTGATAGTCCACAAAGGCGATGTAGAGTGGCTTCTGTTTTTCCTGGTACTTTTCAATAATTAGTTCTAGGAAGTGTATGTGATCTATTGTAGAGAATCCTTTGCGAAAGCCTGCCTGTTCTACAGGTTGCCATGTGTTTAATGTTTTGCTTATTCTCTTATTAATGATTGAAGAAAATAGTTTGTATAGAGTCGGTAAAAGGCTAATAAAAATAATAAAATAGGTCTGTAGTTTCCAATATCATGATGATGATATACGACAATATTAAACATTAAATTAATTTTCAATCCATCGCCATATCCAATCATATTCGTTAATCATGTTTTAGGAAAGATTTACTAGCGAGAAACTTGAACAGAATGCAAAAAATATATCCAAAGGAATATAATTTCTTTCCGAAGACGTGGTGCTTGCCTGCAGAGTGAGTCTAACAACTGCAAACTATTTATTGTATAGGGTTTAGCAAGATTCATTTTAATAATTTCATTATTTTAGTTTTGGTGAAGCTTTGAACTATAGCAAAACTCACAAAAACAAGACGTTTATAATAAAACCGGAGTGTGGAAGTCAGGGTCGCGGTATTTATTTGACAAAATCACTCAAAGAAGTTAAACCTACTGATAAACTGATTTGTCAGGTATTTATATTTAGTTTTATTAGAATCTTCTCCTTTATGAAAAACTGATTTCATAATTTCACCGACGATTGTCTCAATGTCAAGGTTGTGAGGTACTTAGGTACAAAAGAACGTAAACACTAAAATTAGTTGTACATCCTTAGAGCTGACCTCGGAAATTATAGGATATTGTGTAATCCGCAAACCAGTTTAGTAGCTTATAAGAGGAAATAACTTCTCTTATTATGGATACTACTGGTCACAATGATTTAATCATAATCAATAATTAAAATGGCAACTCAAAAAAAATCTGCAAAGTCGGTAAATACTTACATTTTTTACAAACCTGAACTGAACTTACAGTCCACCTGAAGGTACGTGGTTACCGCAATACATAGACACCTGCAGCCAACTTCAACAAAGTTATCCTTAGCACACAAAGGTAATTTAGGTATATCCTGTAACAGCTCCGAGAATCCGTTATGACGTAGCTGATTCTCCAGAAAAAAAAGGAATATGAGGAGATTTCTAGACTCAATATAACAGTCCTTACTAATATCCATGTATTTGCACCTAATATAATTCTTTATATTAGGCTTAAAAACAAGGGATTGAAAATAAGAAAAGAGGATACTTGTTAAACTGTGAAATAGGGTTGTCAATAGATTGAAAAGTCTTTGGGAGCTCAATAATCAGATGTAGGTATTATTTATACGAGAGAGATGATATAAAACGCGTAAAAAGGGTGAGAAGAACGTTTATTTTGTTGGGTAAGAATCTGGCATAAATAAATTTCTACATGATAACAAAGGGGGCTCCAAGCATTCTACATGGAGCGTGCTTATTAGGGATAGGTAACTTCATAGCTCCAGTAATTATGCGTAAGCACTTCGATTGAATTCTATCCAATTTGGTAAGAGCGATATTTATTAGAAGGTTCAAGTTGCTCCGAGCAATTACATTAATAATTATCATTTTTCTGTGTGAATGAATAGGAAAACTAACTAGCAAAACGAAGCATTCCACCTTAGTCCTCAGGGGTGACAAAGCATTTACCACAGCATCCACTTACCATCAGGTGAACTGTGTACTCGTTTGTCACTCTTATTCTATAAAAATATGAAGAAAAGGATTGAAAACCAATCCCTGTGTCAGTCCTCTCCAGACGAGGCGGAAAGGAAGTAGAGAGTCATTAAGACGGACAGAAATTGGGTGTGGTTTAAAGAGATTAGGTATATACAATGTAAGCTAATCTCACTGGAACGAACAAATTGTCCATTCTCTGCGTAAGTAGGTATAGGAAGCAGGACATTATCATAAGCAGAAGAAATATCTAGGAAGACCCCTTTAATAATGTTCTCATTATTATTTCTTATATTTACGCGAACACAGAATTAAACGGAATTAAAATCAAGTAAATCAAACGCGATAAAATCTATAAAAGTGGTTTAATTCAATACTTTCATTGTTCGAGAACGCAAGCCGTATCTCTGAAGTTAGGATGCTCTAAATATCCAACGTGTCCAAACCACATTTAAACTCAAATTGTTTTTTTTTTGAGTAAATCTTTATTTTACAAGATGGAATCTTAATAACCTATTTACCTATTACGACGAGGTACATTAATTTTTGACAAACTAATTACAATGCTTCTCCAACAACAAGTAAAAAATTACAGTGTTTTCAGGGTAAATCGACTGTCACACTACGATTTATTCGTATGGTGTAGCTCAATTCCTGGTCACCTTAACAATTTAATTAATTGTGCTATAGTTTAAAAATAATTAGTACAATTTGTCGTAAAGCGACAATTAAAAACTAAAGAACTTAACCTAACAACGAAACAACCAAAAAGAAAATAATTTATTTCAAATTTGTAAAGATATTTACAGAAAAATGTAAAGCGCAGTTAAAAAACTAAAGAACTTAACCTAACAACGAAACAACCAAAAAGAAAATAATTTATTTAAAATTTGTAAAGATATTTACAGTTTCTTTTATATAAAAAAAAGATATGAAGGTGATGATGGGCTGTAATGATGATAGTGAATTACAATTTTTAAATAAAAAAAGTTAATAAAGATAAATGAGTACGGAAACAATGTATGCACAGGCTATGCCTGTGGTAGATGCACAACGCCTAATCTAGGTACACGCAGTGCTTGAAGTAGGCACACACAGCGACCAGAATGAGCACACACAACACCTGGAGTAGACACACACAGCGCCTGGAGTAGTCACGCAGCGTATTGAGCAGGTACACGCAGCACTTAAAGTAGGCACACACACACCGCTCGGAGTAAGCACACACAACGCCCGGAGTAGACACGCAGCGTCTGGAGTAGGAACATGCAGCGTCTGGAGTAGGCACACGCAGCGCTTGAGACAAGCACGCACAGCGGCCGAAGATAGCGCGGGCACTAGAAAGTGGAGGCGTAGGCGTGGCTAGGCGACGACTTCAGGAGAAGTCAGAGGCTTGCAAGATCCCGAGGCAGTGCGGATAAAGCCTTTAAGAAATGCTTCTCGTATGAAAGCTGAAGTGAGAACCTCTATTGGCCGATTGTTCGGCTTTTATACTTTTTGACGGATCTGGGATAAGAACGAGAAATTATTTAAATCAAATTTGAAATTATTTAAATTAAAAGCAAATTTTTGTAAATGGCCAAGAAGAAAAGAGTATTTTTGAAGTAAAAACACCAGGCCGGTAACGATATTTGAATAAAAATCGCCATGACAACCCGATAAACAACGATGTCAAAACATGTCAAATTTTCAAAATCTTTACAAATTTTAAATAAATTATTTTCTTTTTGGTTGTTTCGTTGTTAGGTTAAGTTCTTTAGTTTTTTAACTGTCGCTTTACATTTTTCTGTAAATATCTTTACAAATTTGAAATAAATTATTTTCTTTTTGGTTGTTTCGTTGTTAGGTTAAGTTCTTTAGTTTTTTAACTGTCGCTTTACATTTTTCTGTAAATATCTTTACAAATTTGAAATAAATTATTTTCTTTTTGGTTGTTTCGTTGTTAGGTTAAGTTCTTTAGTTTTTAATTGTCGCTTTACGACATTTTGGCGCCCGACGTAAAAGCTCTTCTCTCTTAATTTTTCTTTTTTCTCTTTTCTTCACCTTAACAACGCCTTATCCATTTCCTTTTGATTTAATTGCTTTCTCTTTCATTCTTAACTCTTTATTTACTCATCCTTATCATATCTTCCAAATTCTAAAACAAAACTTCATCTAGTTTTTCAACTTATCTGGATTATATTTAGACCTACATATAACACTTCACTTACATTCATCACTTTAATATTTTTATTCTAGATAACTTAAAGAGGTATAATCTTCCAAATTCTAAAACAAAACTTCATCTAGTTTTTCAACTTATCTGGATTATATTTAGACCTACATATAACACTGCACTTACATTCATCACTTTAATATTTTTATTCTAGATAACTTAAAGAGGTACAATCTTCCAAATTCTAAAACAAAACTTAATCTAGTTTTTCAACTTATCTGGATTATATTTAGACCTGCATACACTTCACTTACATTCGTTCTAGATAACTTAAAGAGGTACAATTTTTAATTAAATTTTTATTTCTTAAACTTAACTTTGCACTTAATTATAACATTGAAAAGGGTTATTAAGTATGAATTCCTTAACAAGGCCGAACTCGAATACGAAGTGAAGATTAGATGTGAGGAACCAGCTAATACTGTTTTGCATGACACTACATTTGTATATATGTTTGTATATTTGTATATAAGTTTGTATATATGTATAAATATCAATTTCAGACACATCTCGTTAGTGATGTTGCTGATCTCTGGCTTTGAGCCCTACCGCTCTGGCCGTTCTTAATCTTTACTTAAGTCATAGCGACTAAAGCTTGCTTAAGATTAATTTCTTTAACTTTATCTTCACTCAGGAGCGGATGACAACTCCTTAAATAAGCCTGAACGTCCTTTCGAAATGTTTTTTTTCCACGCAGGAGCGGATGACAACTCCTTAAATAAGCCTGAATGTCCTTTCGAAAACACACTTTTAGAGTGGTAGTCATTGAATGTGAACTCCACCCTTACCTGAATGCAGATGATGAATGTAAGACATGGTATATCTGATTTTGCCTGGTGATGTCTGTTACTGCAAAGCTGTGTTTTTATGGTTTATTTTAGAATGTACATGTCAAAATTTTTGCTGAGTCAAAAATTTTTCCAGGGTCGGGGGGAAAATGTAGTGTTATCTTACTTACATACCATTTTAACTATTTTAAATTTATTTTTCCATTCTGTTTTCTATTTTCTGCATTCATCTCAAAACTAGATATTTTGCATCACCTTTATTTCCATAGGAACCTGTAACATTTTTAAACCATAAGAACACAATAACAAATCATTTTCACGTCGTATTTTCACGTTATCAGCACTTTTTAAATTGATGTCATTGGAGTCTACCTTTTTCGGTCTTTTATTTAGTTCTCCGTAACTCTGCAATTTCGGGCTTCGTGCGCGCTGTTGCGCTACCTTTTTTCCTATATCAATAATACCTCATTTTTCACTTAAATCTTGCCGTTTCTCTATTACGAGCCTAAAGCCAAAATTTGACATGTTTTGATTTTAGGCTCGTAATAGAGAAACGGCAAGATTTAAGTGAAAAATGAGGTATTATTGATATAGGAAAAAAGGTAGCGCAACAGCGCGCACGAAGCCCGAAATTGCAGAGTTACGGAGAACTAAATAAAAGACCGAAAAAGGTAGACTCCATTGACATCAATTTAAAAAGTGCTGATAACGTGAAAATACGACGTGAAAATGATTTGTTATTGTGTTCTTATGGTTTAAAAATGTTACAGGTTCCTATGGAAATAAAGGTGATGCAAAATATCTAGTTTTGAGATGAATGCAGAAAATAGAAAACAGAATGGAAAAATAAATTTAAAATAGTTAAAATGGTATGTAAGTAAGATAACACTACAAATTCTATTGCGTTCTACAGTAAAATATTTTTTTTGATAAACGTTGCAGGTGTATTTATCAAAACCGTATCTAATTGATGGTTACAAATTCGATATCAGAGTGTATACGTTAATAACATCGTGTGATCCTCTCAGGATCTTTGTTTATAATGAAGGCCTTGTAAGGTGAGCCAACTAATTTCTTATAAAAGAAATTTGCCATGTGGTGAGGACGTAAAATAATTAATTATCCCATTTATTACCGTTTGTGTCGCAAATCCGTAAGAGGCCACTATCGGATATGATGGAAAAACCTTATGACTCGACCACATACAAATCTCTTCTTTTCTATTTCATTGTGTTATCTACAATTACTTTTCTAATATAACTAAAACAAAGAACTCGACTGCAGAATCAAAAACGGTCATAGCAGGCAGTCTCAACTAAAACCATAGCCATATGCACAGGACAGGATTATAGTGCACGAGCGTGTTTACAAGCACAGTTGCACTCTCTATTCTCTCCCTCTCCCTCTCATAGTCCGATGGGCCAGCAGTCCGTCTAAACCGGAGAAAACTCCGGCGTGCAACGGTATAATTAGGTTCTTTCCGATGCCCGACAGCGAAAGCGAAACACCGCCAACTTCCTGACTCCGGGCTCCTATTGAGAATTTCTTCATACCCAATAACTGATTTTCACATAATCAACAGCCGTGTTTGCAACCTCAATCTAATAGTTTACTGCAGTCAAAGTTCTTTAGATACACAACTTTGCATCGCAAGCGTCGTATTGGTAGTTAGTCATCACTCTTGGGATAAAGATAAATGTAACAACATCACACACATCAAAATCCAGAGGTTTAGAATATAGGAAGTCACAAAGGAATAAATAACCTTACCTACATACTCGTACATGCATAGCTCTCCTACTGGAACCATTTGGTAAAAAAGGAATTTGTCTTAAAGGTTTGCGACAAGTCGATATGCAGATCCAAATGCAAATAATACGACGAACGTTTTTATGCACTTAACGAACTATGCACTAAACAAGCACAGCCGCACGTATGTATACGACTCCGAAGCTGGGAGTAAACGGTAAGTTTGTAAGATCACTGTAATAAACTACAGACAATATGAAGTACACAGCCAATCAACAAAGATCCGTAAAAGTGGCAGCAATAACCAGGTGAGCAGTGCTTTACCTGAGAGGAAGCCCGGGTAATTGGACCAGCTCCGTTAACTGCACTGTACCCCAAGAAATCGGAAGATGTAAAAGACTAGAAGACCGGATAGTTTTTATTATTATTTTTTTATGATTTTATTATCTGTCGCTAAAACAGCGTATACACTGTTGTTTTCTGTGTAAAATGTGAAAGGGGTCTAGCATAACATATAAATGTAAAATAACCATAGGATTTTTTTTTAAATTTATTATATATACACGAACACTACATATCGAATGAAACTAGGTTTTATAGGGTGTTAGTACATCAAGCGATTTCGATGACGACTTTTACATTTTTTTTTAAGTTTAATTATTGTTTTTTTAATAATGTATAATAATCTGCAATACTTGTCAAAAATATTTAAAATATATTTCTTTTTGTCAGCAAGATATCTACGTTGAACAAGATCCTGTTGTCGCAAGGTGTTGACCTGGGCCGGTTGTGGCATTCCACAGACCAGATCATAGTGAAGACTATCATATCCGCGTGGCCGATGCTGAAGCACAGCTATCACGCTTGCTTTCCATCGCATGATACGGTTCCCTTCTTTAATATTTTTACCATATTGTAATTTTCTCATGTGTGATTAAAATTTTGAGTAAAAATTAGAGATAATTTATGAGTTTACATTTCGCAGGTTCACGCATGTTTTGAAATTCTCGGCTTCGACATTCTTTTGGATCAAAAACTTCACCCCTATATTTTAGAAGTAAGTACGTTGCATTTAAAACTGGATTTAGCTCTTGAATGATAGTTAACTAAAACATATTAATTAATCATCATTGAGCCGTGGTAGCTCAGATGGCTAACGCTCGCTGTAAATCATCACTATGAAGGATTTTATAATGAATTATGGAGCTTTTGTATTGATCAAGAGTGGTCTTGCAATGATATTGATATGTTAGATATATCATCTAATATATACATTTGTTAGTGATGTCCATGGGTCGAAGAGGTGGCTCGATCACTGTCTGGTGACTAAAGCGGCGATAAAGTCTATACAAAATGTCTATGTTATTTATGATGTGTTTTGGTCAGACCACAACCCACTTGTAATAGAATGTAATTTAAATATCGTTTCGCCTGTAAAATTACCTAACTGTTTTAGTCAGAATCTAGTTTTTTGGGGGGAGAGGACGCCTGAAGAAATATCGGAATGAATGTCATAAAAAGTTACGGCTCAATGACTACCCAAATGAATTGCATAAATGTAATGATAACATGTGTTCTTATATTACTCATAGAATTGTTAATGATAATATGTATAAAATATTGTAATGGCTCTAAAGGCGTCCTCCGTAGTAGGACGTAACTGTAAAAAATCGAAAAAAAAAAGTTGTTGTGGGCTGGAACAGGCATGTTGCAGAACCACATCGAAGCGCCAGGTTAAAGTTCCACCTGTGGGAGTGGCATGATAAACCTACTTCCGGTACCATATATGAGGAAATGTATGAAGCTAGAAAAATATTTAAATCTCGCTTGAAGTGGTGTCAAGATCACGAAAATCAATTTAAGATTGATATTCTAGCTTTACATCATTCGAAAAATGATTTTCGCTCTTGTTGGAAACATACCAATAGGCTACAATGTATACCGGGCCTGCCCGTGAGCATTAGTGGTGTAAGTCAGCCCGAGAAAATTGCCAACTTATTCGTAGATCATTTTGCAGTTAAATCTCCTCTTGGGGCTTCACGCTCGTTGCTAAATACGGTGCATAACAAAGAAAAGAAAATAACTTTTACAATTAAAGAAATAGATCAGGTAGTTAAATCTATGTCTAGAGGTAAATCCCCTGGCCATGATGGGTTCAGTATCAAACATCTCAAATTAGCTGGCCCGCACCTACCTAGGGTACTATATTTATTATTTAATCTCTGCCTAGGACATGGATACATGCCCTCTGACATGATGTGTACGGTTGTAGTGCCTATAGTGAAGAATAAAACAGGTGATCTCGCGGATAAAAATAACTATAGACCTATATAGTTAGCAACTGTCATTTCAAAAGTATTTGATAGTGTGCTTAATTCGCAATTAAATAAATACATAAAACCACACGACAGTCAATTTGTGTTAGGACCGAAATTGTCTACAGAAAGCGCGGTGTTGTTTCTTAAGCACACACGCAAAATGCCAGTCTTCGCTTGTTTCTTAGACCTCTCAAAAGCTTTTGACCTTGTGTCCTACGACTTACTGTGGGATAAACTGGAGAAGATCCAACTACCTTTGGAACTCATAAGTATTTTCAAGTATTGGTACGGGAACCAGGTCAATACTGTGAGATGGGAAGGTGGCCTATCTAGATCATACAGTTTGGAGTGCAGGGTGAGACAGGGGCGTTTGAGTTCGCCCACGCTCTTCAACCTGTATGTGAATGAGCTGATAGGTAAACTCAACAGCAACAGAGTCGGCTGTCACATAGACAATGTCTACGTCAACAACATCAGTTACGCAGATGATATGGTGTTGTTGAGTGCATCTATAAGCGGCCTACGAAGACTGGTGAAGATTTGTAAAGCTTACGCCCTCACACATGGTTTGACTTATAATGTAAAAAAGAGCCACGTCATGGTCTTTGAGACCGGGAGTATGAGACATGACATAGTACCATCTATTTCAATTAATGGTAATATTTTACAACGAGCGTTTAGGTATAAATATCTTGGCCATGTTCTGACTTCTCGTCTCAGGGATGATGATGACATTGAGAGGGAACGGAGGGCGCGTCAGTAACATGATAGCTCGCAGGTTTGCACGCTGTTCAAGGGAAGTTAAAATAGCCCTATTTAGAGCTTACTACACGTCATTTTACACGTGCTGCCTGTGGGCTAGATATACTCAAAAGGCTTACAACGCCCTCCGACTACAATACAGCAACGCATTTAGGGTGCTGCTGGGACTGCCTCTCTTCTGTAGTGTATCAGGGATATTCGCGGAAGCGCGAGTGGACTGCTTTTACGCGACTATGCGCAAGAGGTGCGGTGAGGTGGCAGGGGAGCAACAATAGTATCCTGAAAGTGATTGCTAGCAGGCTGGACTGCCTATACATGTGCCATTGTAGTGTCATATCGGGTGGATTAGTAAGAAAATGGCACATATAAATATAAATGTATTTTTTTGTACTTCACATAATTATATATAATAATAATATTATGCTTACTAACATAGTTATAAATAATACTAACAAAATATCAGCCTTGGTTGCTTAAATAAATGAAATTCTTCTTCTTCTTAAATATAACAGAACGCGAGTAACCCGGGTTCGATCCCCGCCGGTACCAATAAAATTGTTAATTGCAATTTTGAGTGCTGATTTACCACGTGCTCAGCGGTGAAGGAAAACATCGTGAGGAAACCGCATGTCGGAGGAATAAGAAAAAAAATTATTTCGAAGACATGTGAAGTTCGCCAACACACATTGGGGCAGCGCGGCGGACACTTCCTTGCCCTAAAACCCTCTCAGAAATAAAGGGAGGCCTGTGCCCAGCAGTGGGACGCATATAGGCTGTAACTTTACTTTTACTAATCATCATTCAAGAGCTTAGTAAGCAAAATTTAGTTACTAATCAATGATCTGTAGTTAAATAATATGAAAGTTTAATACTAATTTAAAAAAGTGTCTTATATTTACACAAATACCCCTGAAGAAGACTACATTTACAGTTATTTTCGCGTTATTATTGATTTCACTTATTTAAACTCGCGATGATTCGATTCGAGTGCTTTGCAGCATCCATGACTACAGGGACACAAGTACTTTTCTTAGTGGGGGCGAGTCCTCAAAATTAACCTAGAGTACCTTCAGCTTTTAATTATTTAATTTTGGTCCGCGTTACACAGGATGGGCTTAGTGTACCTTGGAAGTCATCCAGTGCAGTGGTATGCTTGGGTTTGGATTTACCGTTAAAGTTACCGTTACAGCCTATTAAAGTCCACAGCTGAACATAAAACTCCCTTTTTTTTTTGCGCCCGAAGCAATTAAAGGGCTACCCTGTACGTAGGGAGGCGGAAAATGCATTACGCATACCACGATAGCCGGTCTATCGTGGTTATGAGGGACTCACTGTCCTACCGGGGACCCTAAGTGATACCCTCTAAAAATCGCCTTTGGGGACAGGCAGCCGGCTGATTAAGCTCTATTGTGCCTTATCATGAGCGACCCTCTTTTGGGAAAAGATGGCGCAGGCGGATAAGAGCCGCTGAGGGAGTGCCTACGAAGGCAAAATAATATTAGTTAATATAATAATAATTAATTTAATTAGAACTGGCCTGAGCCGCCAGGAGGCAGTTCAGGTCGTTTGACAGTTTATTAGGCGGGTCCGAGAGAGAGTTTCTCGGCCTGCGGACACGATAGCGAGAGGGGGGTGGGGCTGCATAAGAAGCCGCCTCACGAATTAGATTGTTTGGGTGCGACTCTGAGGCTTTGAAGAAGTTCTCAGAGAGTTTTTTAAAGAATTGTTGAATTGTTGGGAGCTCTAAGTCCCGATGAAGGTCGGCATTACGGACGTACCAAGGTGCGTTCGCAGCTCGACGACAGAAGAGGTTCTGAACTATTTGGAGTTCATTTAAAGTGTTAGGGTTTGCGTGGGCAAAGACGGGGCCCGCGTATGACATGACGGGTCGTATACAGACCTTGTAAAGGGTTCGCTTGTTTCGAAGGGACATTTTACTGTGTCTGCCCAACATACTGTTGAGCCTACTCAGGTAAAACCGTGCGTGACGGGTGACTCGTTTGACGTGGGGCCTAAAAGTGAGCCCTGTGTCTAGAGTGACACCTAAATATTTGACGGTCGTATGCCAGGGGACAGGGGTCCCTAGCATACGTATTGGAGGGGTGTTTTTAAGACGGCGTCGTTTATAATCGAAGTGAACGGCGGAGCTTTTCTCCGGGTTCACATCGATGTGCCATTTTTTGAACCAAGCACCTAGGTCATCAACTGACTTTTGGATCTTGTTCCGTATGAAGGGTAGTGAGACACCTTTGCAGTAGATGGCAGTGTCGTCTGCGAAGAGGGAGAGTTGAACACCTTTCGACGGGATGGGAATGTCGTTGGTGAACAGGATGTACAGCAGAGGAGCAAGTACTGAGCCCTGAGGGACACCAGCCTTGATAGTTCGCTGTGAAGATAGCGTGCCTTCGTGTCTAAAGCGAAAGGTACGATGTTTCAAATAGGAGGCCACGAGACGAACTAGACGATCGGGGAGACCTATTTTGTAGAGCTTGTAGATGAGGCCTGTGTGCCAGACTCTATCGAAAGCTTTGGCTATATCGAAGAAGACCGCGATGGTTTTATGACGTCGAGGATAGAAACCGCTGAGGATATATTCCACAATGCGGTGAACTTGTTGGGGACATGAGTGTTTGGCTCGGAAGCCGAATTGGTGGGGAATGATGAGAGGGTCACCGTCTGTGGGAAACAGATAGCGCCTCATCCGTGTTTGGATGACTCTTTCGAAGAGCTTGCCCATTGCCTTGAGGAGGCTAATGGGGCGATGGCTGGAGGGGAGGTTGAGAGGCTTGCCTGGCTTGGGAATCCCAATCACAGTTGCCTCTTTCCACGTAGTGGGAAAATAACTAAGGTTGAAGCAGGCGTTGAAGATCATAGATAAAAAGGTTAACACCTGCTCGGGCATAAAACTCCCTCGGAGATTGCCTCATATATATAGATATTTTCCATAGTTGCCATACGTGACAAGCAGGTTGCCAACTGTAGTTTATTTTTTATTTTTAGCCGTTATTAGGTAGATTTAATTTTATTAATGACAAGATCCCAAGCAGGTGGTAGTACCTACCACAGAATAAATCATGAAGGTTAGAGAACAGGAGAACGATCGCCGTAGAAAATAGTGTCCCAGAAATATGGACACCATAAGCGAGGCGCTGCGATCGCTAAGTTCGGTCAATAAAAGTCATTTTCAGTCTATTTTTCCGATCAGATGCTAAACCACTTGCACATCCACGCACAATAAAATATTTCTCCATTTTTTTATGTTTTCTTTTTGTCAAAAATTACAAAATTACGGAGCATGAAAATTTTCTACGAAAAATGAAATGAAAACTTGTACATTATTCAACTAACTTCACCTACTTGTACTAATAAACAGCTAACTACGCAGTCACTTCTCACCGACGTTAGCGCCGCTATGTATGCCACAATTTTCAAGGACAGACGGGCTATGCTTTAGTACATAGTGATCGTTCTCCTGTTCTCTAACCTTCATGGAATAAATAATAGATGATAATACACAGCCGCATTCTCTGTTGAAATTAGGATAATCATTAATTTCAATAGTCTCACGTTTTATCCTGCGCAGAAATCGATGTTCTGATTTAGTCCCGAGGGGTTTTTTTTCTTCTAAGAGTGTATGCTGTTGGCCCTGCAGACTTTACAGCTTCATCGAAATAGACTCGTGAGCGAGGACTGCTTTTGGAGTTAGGCTCCTCTAGCTAGGGGTGGGGTATATATATATACAACATGTAACAAAAACCCTGTGGTTCCCGTTAACTGCGTTATCAGAGTCGGTATCCAAGCATGTATAAACAATTTAAAAAAAAAAAGACATTTAAAAAACTTAATTTTAATTTAAAAAAATTATTGAAAATTGTATGTGGTTTTATTATCTCTACATTTGCCGAGGAGTTAGAGGATTGTCTAAGACCCCGCATTACCGATACTCGTGCGAGTTAGAGGAAATAAAACCACATACAATTTGAAAATTAATTTTTTTTTCGTTAAAATAAATTTTTAAACGTGTCTTTTTTGAAAAAAAAATAATTCCATACGCTTGCATACTGATTCTGATAACACACCTAACGGGAACCACAGGGTTTTTGTTACATGTTGTACATATATATATACATATATACATATATATATATATATATATATATATATATATATATATATATATATATATATATATATATATATATATATATAGTTATATAGTTCTTTTATGCGGGTTTTAAGAGATCACGTTTATATGTAAGGGAAATAATTAAATGTGGGCTAGTGCTTTAATATGTGCGTAAAAATTCTAGAAAACAAATAATTAAAAGGCGCTGCAAACGAGTATCTTTTATTGCATTCATTAGACCAAACATCGCAATCACTCTATCTAGTGAGTTCTGCGAGAGGTGAATAAGGTAAGACTAAAGATATTTTATAGAAAACATCTTTGGGTAAGACGTTGTGGCTTCACCGCTCTCAAAAAATTTCGTAAGATGAGTAAAAATATGTTATTTTATCGATGATAATCAGGATTAAATAGTGTAACTATATCTTTTATTTGTAGAATATAAGTTTATTTTTATGTCTATCGGTAGATTAATTGTTAGTAATGTATGACTTGTGAAGTACAAGTTCAACATTATTTCGTTCAAGAATTTTGAATACGGGCTATGACTATTGTCCCTAATATGGGCTGGCCCATATTAAGGACAATAGTATACTTGGATGGTTAGAAATCAGTCTCTAAAGGTAATTTATTATTTTTTTCCTAAATGACACCGACGCAATTAAAAGAACCAATTAAAAATTGGAATGAAGAACAAATGGTAATAAATGGTTCGCGAATGGAAGACTTCGTCATCCCATAAAACAGACTTTGTTTAAAAAAATAGAAGAATATCGAAAAAGAAAAGAAAACTAAAGATACGAAAGTCAAAGTAAAGAAAACGAAACCCTAGAAATAAGAAAAAAAAAAACAAGAAAACAACTAGTGACGATTAAGTAATTAACAGTGAAGGTGGAGATGTTTTCCAGTTTGGTTCAGACTCTGAACCAGATATTATCGGTAAAGAAGCTCCTGATTCTGCAGATCCATAATGTATGTTCTGCCAGCAACATTTTTCGGAAAATTAAGGAGACTGGATTAAATTCTTGATGTGTGGGTGCCAGAATTTGATAGTTAGATATGAGACATTTGGAAGTAAAATAGTTCATTTCTTACTCTTACCAAAGTTAATTATTGATCTTTTAGTAGATAAGCAGTTATGCTTATAATTTTCTTCAAAGATAATTAAGTTGTTATAGCCCATATTTGAGTACCTGTTCCATATTTAGTGCCAATTTTGCAATTTTGTTTAATGATCAATTTTGATAATAGTTTAGTCTTTGAGTATTAAACCAATTGAATACTCAAAGAGAACATAAGACTGTTATTTTGCTCTTTAAAAACATATGTCTGAATATTATAACATTAATATAAAGTTGATTTTTAAATGATTTTTTATTTTTGACCTCAAAACAAAATGGTAGCCCATATTTAGTTACTCTCCTCTAATGAACAAAAAGGTCTAATAAAACTCGCGTCGATATATGACTTCGGGAGTTAAAATAAGTTAAATTAACGCGAGAAAATTAGTAAAAGTAGTTTGATCTAATATTCCTTTATTAATTGTAAATTGCAGCGATATTCACTGTGATCTGAAGTGCATGTTTATTCTGCTTTATAGAACAGATAAATTATTTTATTCTCATAATATTACGTAAATGTGTACCTACCTAAAGCCAAAATATCTAAAGAAAAAAAGAGAATTTACAGTGGAATAAATTATGACACATTTTTTTTACAATTTACAAACAGGTATGTTAGAAATTTAAATGTAATTTCTAATAACAGGTGAACCATTCGCCGAGCTTCCACACAGATACTCAATTGGACCGAGAAGTTAAGGAAAACCTTCTCACCGATACTTTCACAATGCTAAACATCTGGCAGTGTGATAAAAAACGTGTCCTAGAAGAAGATCGGAAAAGAATACGAGAGAGACTTCTGCAGACTAACAAGTAAATATTTTACTTGTATGTTCTGCCGGGCGCTTCTTGATTAGGCTGCAATAATTATGATAACTAAAATTTGTTAGTCTGGCATATACCAAACATTTTGAAACAGACCCTAAGCACGCCGGGTTTCTTCACATTATAAAATTTTGCTAGAATCGAACTAGGGTTGCTCCTTATATAATTATAGGCGGCCGAGCGGGCTTTTAGCTACCACCTGGAACGCTTTAGCCTGTACACGGGGTCTGGGACACCCGAAGATTGAGGTCTTTTAGAAAGTCTAAATACTAATATATAAATGAAAACAGCTAAATATACATTTATTTAACAATTAATGTTGTTCATACACCATATTTACACAAAAAAACTTAACTTCAACTCAATATATTTTTTAATCTCTTCACCTATTATGTGGGAAGCCATGGAATGTAAATGGCTGTTTAATTTTGTTTTGTTTAGTTATAATTAATTTTTTTTACCTGAAAAACTCCGCAATTTTCGGTGTCTTGAGCAGCCTTGCAATAAAATACAGTACTAAATACAGATATACACTTTGACTCACTCCGAGTTCGGCCGCCGTCACTGTATTGTTTACAGCGCAGAGGCTCGTGATGAAAATATCGATAGCTGTAGAAATACAAAATATTCCAAAAACCAAATTTGATAGAACTTGACCAAGTTAAGATATTATTATTATTTTTATAATAACAGAATTTCATTATCGTATATTGTTTCGCTAAAAGTAAGTAGGATTTTTAACGAGTTAGGTAGACTATATAATTTTTACGATAATGCCTGAATATAAGTACCTAAAAATTAAAGTAATTTTAAAATTGATTTCTGATCGTTTGATCGATAATTCTGTTAAAGAAATTCTATTAACAATAATAAAAAAAATTTGAATCTCATAATAACATAAAAAATGAAATTATAAAAACAATATTTTCTATTGTTGATTAAGAATTTTTTTCTACATTTTTTTAACGATCATATTATGAGAATTAATCGTGCACTTTTGGATTTTCTAAACTTTTTTTATTTATGTATGACATAAAATTATCAGAAAATTAGAAGTACCTAATAGTAACAAGGATATTTGTGGAAACTTGTGTATATTTAAATACTTTAAAAAATTGACGTATAACATGAGCGCTTGAGGCATGCAAATTAGAATTTACCAAAAGTTTTATTTAAATTATGATCATAATTGCAGTTATTTATTGTAAGCTATTAAAATGATACATTGTTCAGTATTCGCTTCTATAAGGCGCTATTACTTAGTTTTTGGTTTTAACAAGCGCCTCCTATGTTAGTCTCGCCAATCGGCCGCGCTTCAGCTTCGCTGTTAATAAAGTATACCTGATTATTTGAAATGTAAATCATTCATTGTATGACTACCATACCTGAAAATAAAAATTAACAAAAGTGCATATTTTATCGCTGTATATTATAGGCCGACATAAACGATCACTAAATATACTCTTTGACTCTCGATCCAGGTTCTCCGAAAGTCTCAACGCAGAAGACAAAGAGCCTGAAAAAAGTCCATGGCAAACGCAAATACAGTGGGAGGAAACGCATTTGGGTAACTTTAGGTAATGAACTATTTTTCTAAAAGATAACTGTATATCAGTAAGCCCTAGATGGTAAAACGCACTGTCTTAGCGGTACAAAATCCTATTTACTCTTGCCTTGAAGACGCCTAGATTGTAATCAAACGGAAAGACACACGTCGCCAGATAATCCATTCCTTTGTTTTTTTTTATAGGATAGGGTGACAAACGAGCAAGTAGTTACGTTGTACCAGTTCTGGCGCACTTGTAGAAAGGTTGTACCAGTTCTGGCGCACTGAGTCACAAGTACGACGTTCGTCGACTCACGATCCTAAAAAAAAAAAAAAAAAAAAAAAAAAGGTTTTGGCATGCTCTGATCACGAATCTGCGGATCCATTTTTGCGTAGGATGCACGGTTCCGGAGATGTGCAGATCAATTAACTCTTATCTAATTGATATCCGCTTCGAGCCTCCACCGTCATTAGCGCTCCATTGTTCTTATCTACTTATCTATTGTTCATTCAATACTTCCTCAGCGTGGTGATATTGTTATATACTCCTTTGTTCCTATCTACACTAATCTGACTCATTAATAAAACACATTACCCAATTTTGTTAAAATTTTTATTTATAAAATACAAAATCTTATTACTTATTATCTATAAAATAGGAGCGAAACATCTCATCCACTAAAATATCGTTGTACAATGTGTTCCCTGTAAATATACTCGTAAAACTATGCATTGAACATCCCTGAAACTTATATAGCAAATACATTAAGCAATATTCGCCACAAACTGAAGTCCACTCATTCTGAATCCTATCAACATTCCAGTTCCATCTTTTACAATTTCTTTTAAAAAACTCTAGATGATATCGTACAGGTGCCCGTCCGAATGAATCAAAATATTGACCGACGTCATTCGTATCGATATATAAAGCTACCCAATGTGACCCTGGTTTATCATCTGTATCCAAATTGCATATTATATACGTTGGTACGTGGGTGTACATGGGTACGAGGGTGGATTGAAAAGTACTCGGCCTAACCAAGAAAATAAACGTATACTAAATCAGTTATATTTTTATTTTTCTACATAATCACCATCAAGTTCAATACACTTTTGCCACCTCCCCTTCCAAGCATTTAGACCGTTGAAAAAAAATGATTCTTCCTTAGAGTCAAAATATGCGTCTACAGCTACTTTGACCTCGTCGTTTGTCGAAAATCTTTGACCTCCCAAGTGCTTTTTTAAGTTAGGGAACAGAAAGAAGTCTGATGGTGCCAGATCAGGTGAATACGGCGGATGCGGTAACAGTTCAAAGCCACAGTTGTGAATTTCAGCCATTGACTGTACTGACGTGTGAACACGGGCGTTATCTTGATGAAACAGGACTTT
Source organism: Parnassius smintheus behrii (assembly GCA_036936625.1). NCBI lineage: Eukaryota > Metazoa > Arthropoda > Insecta > Lepidoptera > Papilionidae > Parnassius > Parnassius smintheus. The sequence continues at coordinate 24,894,052 of JAUPFT010000009.1, read as the reverse complement.
TCTTCTGAGCATTCCTCGACGTTTTTCTTTTATTTCCTCTCGTAAACGACGTAGTAAGGTGCAGTAGTAATCATAGTTTATAGTCTGACCCCTTTCAAGATAATCAATCATCATCATCATCATCATCATTACAGCCTTTCACAAGTCCACTGCTGAACATAGGCCTCCCCCAAGTAATGCCACAAAGCACGGTCCTGAGCCACCTGCATCCATCGACTTCCTGCATGTCTTACCAGGTCGTCACTCCATCTAGTGGGGGGTCGCCCTACACTACGCCTACCGGTACGAGGCTGCCACTCGAGAACCTTTCTTCCCCATCGGTTATCGGTTCTTCGAGCTATATGGCCGGCCCATTGCCACTTCAGCTTACTAATCCGTTGGGCTATGTCGGTCACTCTGGTTTTACTGCGGATATCCTCATTTCTGAGTCTATCACGCAGAGAAACTCCGAGCATAGCCCTCTCCATAGCTCGCTGAGCGACCTTAAGCGTCCTCATACGGCCAGCAGTGAAGGACCACGTCTCAGATCCATAAGTCATCACTGGCAACACGCACTGGTTGTACAATCTAGTTTTTAGAGATTGAGGTATACCTGACGAAAAGATATGTCGTAATTTCCCGAACGCTGCCCAGCCGAGTTGAATCCGTCGATTGACCTCTCGGTCGAAGTTGGACTTACCTAGTCGGACTATTTGTCCCAGGTAAACGTACTCGTCAACAACTTCGAGCATAGTGCTCCCAACAACTACCGGCATAGGTGTGACATGGACATTGAACATGATCTTTGTTTTGTCCATGTTCATCTTAAGACCTATCCGTTGGGAGGCACTATTGAGGTCATTGAGCATAGTGCTTAAGTCCTCCAGCGATTCTGCCATAAGGACTATATCGTCGGCAAATCGAAGGTGAGTGATGTACTCGCCATTGATGTCAATACCGTATCCTTTCCAGTCCAGTAGCTTGAAAACGTCTTCCAATGCAGCGGTGAAGAGTTTCGGGGATATAACGTCACCCTGTCTTACACCTCTCTGCAGTTGGATAGGTTTCGAGCTCTGGTTCTGTACTCGGATAGCCATCGTAGCCCTACTGTACAAACACTTCAGCACTTCGATATACCGACAGTCAACTTGGCACCGCTGAAGGGACTGTAGCACCGCCCAAATTTCGACGGAATCAAAGGCTTTCTCATAGTCCACATACGCCAGGCAAAGTGGCAGATTGTACTCTTCAGTCTTCTGTACAATCTGCCGCAGGGTATGTATGTGGTCTATGGTACTGAAGCCTTTTCGGAAACCGGCTTGTTCGGGAGGCTGGAAGTCGTCAAGTCTGCGTGCGAGACGATTCGTAATGACTCTCGAAAACAGCACGTAGACGCGGCTCAGAAGGGAAATCGGTCTGTAGTTCTTTAAGAGAGCGTTGTCGCCTTTCTTAAAGAACAAGACCACCGCACTTCTGCTCCACGCCTCTGGAGTAGTGCCACCATGGAGGACGGAATTGAAGAGCTTCTGAAGGACTACAAGTACCGGTGTTCCACCCGCTTTCAGAAGCTCCGCTGTAATTCCATCCTCGCCTGGGGCCCTGCCGTTTTTAAGGTGCTGGAGAGCCATTCTAATCTCGCTTAGACTGACGTCCGGGATATCATCGGAATAGTGTCGGATAAGACTTGCTCTTGGATCGTTACTCACACTTGCGTGTGGCTCCAACGATGATGTGTACAGCTGCCCATAGAACCTCTCAATCTCACTCAAAATCTCAGGTGTCCCGGAAACGATGTTGCCACACTCAGTCTTCAGCTTTGACAGTTGGCTCTTTCTGGCAGACAGATCTCTGGCAAAGACTTTGGAGCCCTGGTTCCGCTCGATCGCTTCTTTAATACGAGAAGTATTAAAGTTGCGTAAGTCTCGCCGCATGCATTTGGAGATCTGTCTGTTCAGTTGCCTGTATGCTGTCAAATCTGTTGACGATTGCAGCCTCATCTCCCGTCTAACAGCCATGAGATTAAGAGTGTGATCGGAGAGTTTTTGTGTTCTTCTGCGGCGGGTCTTGCAGAACTTAGCTCCGACCGCATGGACAGTTTCCACGAGCTTGTCGTTCATATCGTCCACTGCATTGCAATCTTCTAGGCACTGGAAGCGGTTACGTAACTCGAGCTGAAAGGTTTCGGGATTCTGGATTAGAACACGAGGGGGACGGAGCGTTGACTTCATTAGACGAGACCTCTCCAACTTAACGTTTAGGTTCAGTGTGCCTCTAACCATTCGGTGATCGCTGCCAGTTTTCACCCTTGCGATCACTGAGACATCACTGAACAGTTGGCGTCTGGTCGTCATAATGAAGTCAATCTCATTTTTTGTCGAACCGTCGGGGCTCGACCAGGTCCACTTCCTGTGGGGCCGCTTCTGGAAGAAAGAGTTCATCATAAAGAGTCCCTCTTTCTCCATAAAGTCGGCCAGCTGCTGGCCCCTTCGGTTCCGTTGCCCTACTCCAAATTTCCCTACCTTCAGCTCACCGCTTTCTCTTGTGCCTAGTTTTGCGTTGAAGTCTCCCATCAACACCGTGTAGTGAGTTTTGGAGGAATGTATGGCTCTGGAAATATCCTCATACATTTCCTCCACCTCCTCATCGGGGTGTGCCGAGGTTGGTGCGTAAACCTGAATGACCTTCAGCGAATACCGTTTGGTGATTCTGAGTATCAGGTACGCGACCCTCGTCGACACACTCCCAATCTTTACAACGTTGTTGACGAGAGACTTGTGGACGATAAATCCGACACCTCCTTGGGACAGATGGTCGCCCTCCCGGTGATAGAACAAGTTGCCGGACTCGAGGATTGCCGTGTCCTCCCCCTCTCTTCGGACCTCGGATAATCCAATAATATGCCAGCGCAACTTGTCTACCTCTTCTTCCAGCTCCAGTATCTTCTCGTCAGTCCTCAGGGTGCGTGCGTTATATGTTGCCAGGTCGAGTCGTCGTAGGTGGCAACCGAACCTCCACCGGAGATTCTTAGCACCCCCTGCCCCGCCGTTACCATGGTCGCCACCGTAGCCAGGAATAGCGGGGCCGCCGGGGACTGGGGGCCGTCTTTTTGTGTATTTCTTCATTGGGGGGTATTTGCCGTAGTTGCCACGCTTGGCGAGCGGGTTGGCAACCGCAGTTTTTTTATTACGTCACAGTTGTCATCAGGAAGATGCTGCTGCCCATCTCCTGCCTGTCTCCCTCTGTCGCCTCTTACGACACCCACGGGAAGATATGGGGTAGTGGATATTCTTAACCGCCACTACACGGAATATCATCAATCATAATCACACCTTTCGAGTCCCAGAATACTGAAGCCATCACCTTATTTGCCGACAAAATCGACTTAGCCTTTTTAGGGGGTGGTGAACCAGGTCTTCTCCACTGTTTTGATTGTTGTTTTGTTTCCGGTGTACAGTAATGAACCCATGTTTCGTCCATAGTAACAAAACGATTCAAAAAATCATCTGCATCGGCTTCAAATAACTCCAAACTGTCGCGTGAAATAGTCAATCGCGTCCTTTTTTGTTCAACTGAAAGCAGTCGCAGAACCCACCTCGCAGACACCTTGTGGAAACCCAACTCGTTGACAATGATGTTTTGAGTTCGTTCATAAGAGATGCCTATAATCTCGGCTATCTCTCTAATTTTTAATCTGCGGTCTCCCATTATTAAATCAAGTACTTTTTTAATATTTTCGTCAGTAGTTGACGTCGAAGGCCTTCCAGACCGGGGTTCATCTTTCACACTCTCTCTACCACGCTTAAATTCTGCTATCTATTTTTTGACGGATGAATATGACAGAGCACAATCGCCTAATGTACTGACCATGTCATCATGGATGGCTTTTGATGATAGCCCCTTCTTATGGAGGTACTTAATGACGGCACGCTGCTCGATTTGCTCCATTCGCGGAAATTATGTCCGATTACTTTGTTAATAAATTTATAAAATAAGAACTAATTATCGCACACGTTTCGAACTTCACACAATGAACTAGTCTGAACTGAACTAAATAATGTGGGTAGATTTGATTTTTAGAATTGAATGGATCTGTGTTAGGCCGAGTACTTTTCAATCCACCCTCGTAGTTTATTGGCAGCATAAACATTATTTTCTAGAGTGGGGTGAATCTTTTTCAGATGTTGTTGTACATCTAGTGTATCCATAATATTACTGCTATTAGTAGATTATTACAGTACCAATCTACTCAATGACTAATATAGGAATGATCAATTATAGTGATATCTAAATAGTAAATTACATTCTTTGTGTTATACAAATCGTATTTGAGTCACCAATACACTGAACAAGACACGACAGGAAGGACGTAGGAATGTAGAGATAAGCAACAGAATGTAAGGTAAGCTTGTTGACGCATAAAGCTACTATCAATTCTACTGCAGAAATTCTTTAGATTAGAATTATTACTCACTGGTACTATATAAGACCAAGCAACTGCAGTCATGGAGTTAGTGTATGGTCGTTTGACCGCAGTGGATCTATCAATACTACGTTTGTGTTACTTCAACGCATCAAAGGCCATGGATGTAAGTGTTTATTCTATTGACAAACTTACTTTTCTTTCTGTTATTTTCTTACGTGTGTATGATTTAGTGTTAACAAATTATATTTAAATATTATGTGTGTGTATATGGTTAAGCCGTGGTAGCTCAGATGGTTAGCGCAAAATGTAAAATTCACAGTACCCGGGTTCGATCCCCGCCGGCACCAATTAAATTGTTAATTACAATTTTAAGTGTTAATTTACCACGTGCTCAGCGGTGAAGGAAAACATCGTGAGGAATGCATGTCTGAGATAATTTCGAAGGCATGTGAAGTTTGCCAACACGCATTGAGGTATCGCAGCGAACATTTCCTAGCCCTAAAACCCTCTCAGAAATGAGAGGAGGCCTATGTTCAGCAGTGGACTTTAATAGGTTGTAACTTTAGCTTTTTTAACTTTTATGATTAAGTGTTACCAAATTGATATTAACATGATAACTGTGTTGTTGCAGAAATCATTGAGCTTCGATGAAAATACATATAAACAGTATTACTACTCGCCACTCTCCCCTCAAGAAGAGAGTGATGACATCGTCATTAATAATAACACATGCGATGGTGGAAAAAGAAAATCGCAATCGATTGATCATTTTTTTGTAGCTGAATCAAAAATAAAAAAGAGGAAGCTGTTATCATCAACCGTAGCACGAGCCGCTAGAGATGGTGTATCATACATTTCTACTAATTCTGACGATGGAGACCAAGCGACGCATCTCATCAAAATTGAAATGTACGATATGAAGAAGCTATCCAAGATTCCAACTACTGATCATTGGAAACATGCTTCCACGAGGATTAAATATTACGTAAAGACTAATAAGGATAGCACCTACGACAACACAAACGCCCTCGTATACAATATTACAAAGACAATAGCAGAAAGTGAAAAAGTTAAAAAATACTTTTTTAACAATGACAGTCATTAGCTGATCATTAGTGAATGTGATTCTGTTTACTTAAATTACAGGAAGACAAGAGCAGAAGAAAGAGATGAGTGTGGCATACGTGTACAGAACACATCATTGAAGAACAAAACTACAACACTGAGTGGAGATGAAAACGAGAAGAATATGCAGTACTCAAGAGCTGAATATCCATTCTTCAGTTCAAAATCTAGCCGGTTGCTCAGTTTCGAAAACTGGCCTCTCGTTTTGCGACAGAAACCTGAAGATCTTGCAGAAGCCGGTTTCTTTTATACTGGCCATGCAGACAGGACCAAGTGTTTCCATTGTGGTGGTGGCTTAAAAGATTGGGAAGATGATGATGATCCTTGGCAGCAGCATGTTCAGTGGTTTAGTCAGTGTGCTTATGTAAAATTTAAACTCGAACAGAGTTTTGTATTAGATTAAATAGAATATTTATAAAGAAATAAAAAATAATATATTGCATACAATTTGTTTTATTTAATTTTATAATGTTTCACATAGTTACATACACACAAAATGCATTACACATAACTCATAAAATCTAACACACAACACATATTATAACCTTAACTACTATAGTCTACAGTAACATTTCTGTTTTTATCTATCTCAATAATATTATCAAACTCAGCATAAACTATACAGTTAATTGTTTGTATTAGTGAGGATTCAAATCGTACTTCTAATCTTACACTACCATGCTTTATGAGATTCCAATGAGCTGATGAGTTGGCTGATAAATCAGGAGTTAAGTCAAATGCTAATAGACAGTAACCTCTGGCATACTGTTCACAAGAGATTCCATTTCCTTCATTAAGAAAGTGAATACCAGTTCCCGAGAATAGAGTATGATATGCTGATGTAAATATGCTATTATTAAAAGATGGTTGCAAAGCTTTTGAAGGTATTTGTTGACCATCAATATATAAGCTGAAAGAATTAATACCATAGTTTTCAAAGTTAAATGGATTTTTAGTAAGGGAACCATTAAATGCAGAATTGTTCACAAATCCAATTATACATCTTTTGGGTACCTGCCCTAAAAATATATTATCAAGAGTTTTTCCTTGAACACCCGATGGAATTGTTAAAACTTTTACTTCAGCTCGAGTAATAGGATATTTAGCAGTGGTAGAAGCTAAAACTTTTTGATGTGCGAGTAATACGCTTGGATTAATTCGTGCTCGTCGAACAATAAGAGTTGCGTCCGTAATGCAAACTTTAAACTTTACATCGTTTGACCCAGCAATTAAATTAAAGCTCTCTCTCGATCGAACCAATTTAACACTCATTTCAACACCATTAATTAAAAATTTATCTTGGTTGAAAATGTCACCGTGAAGATGACCAATCATTTCTATTTCCTTACTTTCACTAATCAATTCCTGTCTTTTAACAAATCCCATGTTTTTACCATCCGTAGAATCCATTTTTCCTGCTGTATCATCATACTAAAGACTACAAGTAAGATGAGATTGTTTAGCAGCAGGAGCATAGTTTAAAAGGGTTTCCATATATGCTCGATGTGCATAGGTATTATTAGGTGGTGATACAAGTTTTTGGTTTAAATAAACATCAAGTTGACTAAAAAGTGAATGCAGCCAATTATTTACAGGTGCTACTATTGTAGTAGATATCAAGTTAGTTGAATCTTGATTTAATACTTTTGCCTTTATGTGGAGTAATGTATGAGACAAATCTATGTAGTCATCGCCTGTCCCAGGAACTTGAAACTCGATAGGTCCATCATCACCAAGAGATGAAATTGGTTTATAATGAATCCACAATCCATTTTCAATGCTAGTTTGTGTAGACGGTAGTGCAAACAAATCCAATTCTGACTTAACGCACTCGCAAGAATGATTATGAAGGAAAGAAATATTTAATTTGAAAATATATCTTTGTTATTTTTTGGTTTTAGACCAAGTTTTTTCGCAGCTTTCACTTTAGCAGTTAATGGTGGAATGAACGAGGTCAATCGTTTTCTTTTAGTTTTATACCCAGATCCTGTCATGTTAAATTGATCAATTTTCTCATCAGCCTTTCGTTTTAAATTCGTACTAACTTGCTTTAGACGATCTTTTATTGAGGCTTCCATAGGACGCGCTTGAACCATATCCGATAAAAGTCCTACTCCAGCGTTTAATGCCTCCTTACCAATCACTCGAGCACCACTTGAAAGTAAAGGTAAAACTGATCTAAATAACCCCCCTAAGAAGCTCCCAATACCATGACCGCGTTGGTATGGTGCACCCTTATAAATTACTCCAACTCCTGACCCAGCTTGATGTGTATAATAATTTTCATATGGACATTTATGATGATCACGAAGAGAAATCATTATAATAATTTTCGGAAATGTAGTTTAATACACACGGTTCCAAACTGGAATGGTATTTTTTGTCCTGTGCTCGATCTTATAACTATTTCCAGCGTATCGAACTCTCTTCGCATAACAGGTAAGTAATGAGGTTGAGAGAAAACGTGCATTTTATTTGCACCATAAATGTATTTTGTAGGATCTAATGAAATGACTCTTAGTAAAGGAGTCATAACATCACCCACAATCTGAGGATCGATAATGTCACAATATAGAAAGAGTTGAGATGGTAACCCTAAGTGTAAATTAGCAGGACACTTTCCAAAATTTCTCTCTAGGAGATTTTTATTTGGTTCATAACCTAGTTGTAAACTTAATTTGGGTGATAATGTTACGGATGTTATATTTTTATCCAAAACAAATTCAAATTCAAATTCAAATTCATTTATTTATTTGTGAATACAGTAAGTTAGGTGTTATAAAAATTTACAGTAGGTACCGTGTATTCTACCACAGTGTGGTGTACAAATATATTTCTTCACGTAATAGCCAATAACAGCAAAATGGAATACATTTAAAATTGATTGCAAATTATAAAAATACAATAATCATATTTGTAGGTGGTGTTAAATATTCACAGAAATGTTATATATTATAAGTGAAAAGCGTCTTGCAATGATACCCATGACAAATAACACATTTCGTAATGGCGCCTTTACGTCTATATTGAAAAAAAAGAAAAAGGTGAAGTAAATAAAAATGTCATCTTTTCAAATTATTATTACTATTATTAAATATACGAGTCAACAATAGATACTGCATCTTAAGCTAATGTCACGTAAGTAAACTATATATATATAAAAAAAAAGAAATCAAAAATGTCGATGTCATCGGCTCAGACAAAATAAATATTTTGTCTGAGGTCATCGGGTTATCATAATATCATGTCAAATGTATAATATATGGTATGTCAAATCAAATATAAATATTATAATATTATGTATACCAAAACAATCATTTAATTTCTATGTCATTAAGGTATTCATTAATAGAATAGTAAGATTTAGTAATTAATAATGTTTTTAATGATTTTTTGAAGCTTTGTATATTATTTATTTTCTTTATGTCATTAGGTATTTTATTATATATAGGTATGGATAGGCAAAATATACTTTTTCGCATTTTTGCTGACTTTGATTGTCGAACTTTTAATCTCAGAGGATACCTTCTATTATTTAAATTTTCAAACAATGGCAGGTTTCTATGGACAAACACAGCCGTCTCATAGATAAAAAGACAGGGAAAAGTTAGAATTTGCAGCTCTTTAAAATGTGGTTTACAGCTGTCTGTCCAGTGTAGATTTTTGATTGCTCGAATACACCTTTTTTGAGCTTTGAATACCTTTTCCCGATCCACTGAGTTTCCCCAAAACATTACACCATACCTAAGTGTTGACTCAACGTATCCAAAATATGCTATACGAAGTGTTTGCGTATTTGCTCTTTTATTTAACTTATACAAGGCATATGAAAATTTATATAATTTACTGCAAACACTATCGACCTGTGCCTTCCAGTTCAGTTGGTTATCTATGATAATTCCTAAAAATTTAGTTTCTATCGTTTCATAGATTGGTGAACCTTTATAATTAATATTAAAACTTGATAAACTATCTTTTTGCCAATTAAATTTCATAATTTTAGTTTTCTCTAAATTTATATTTAAGTTATTTTTTACGAGCCAATCAATTATAAGACCAATGGAATTGTTAATCTCAATTTCATAGCTTTGGGTATTATTGCCTTCATAAACGACCGTACAATCATCCGCAAAAAGGACCATAGATTGTTGTATCACCGATGGAAGGTCATTAATGTACAAAAGAAACAGGAGTGGACCCAAAACGCTTCCTTGTGGAACGCCGTAGTTCACAGCTCGGGGTGTCGATCGATGAACCTTTTCTGTCAACTTTATAGGACATATTCTCCTTATTTCAGTAATCTGCGTCCTGTGTGTAAGATATGACTCAAAAAGATCTAAAACTGTCCCTCGCAATCCATATTGATGTAATTTTCTTATTAATATTTTGTGATCCACAAAGTCAAAAGCCTTAGTCATGTCCATATATAGCGCGGCCACAGGTATTTTTTTGTCTATACATGTTATAATTTTGTTGAGCAGGTCATAAATTGCCGCGTTTACAGATTTATTTTTACGAAATCCTTTTTGCTCATTTACGAGTATCTTATTATCTTCGAGATATTTATTTAAACGTTTATATAAAACTTTTTCAAAAACTTTCGCAAATACAGTAATCAAAGCAACAGGGCGATAACATCCAACATCACATCTGTCGGTTTTTTTAAATAATGGATTTACTATTGACAGCTTTAGAGACTTAGGGAATTTGCCTTGCTCAATACATAAGTTTATTAAATGACATAAAATACCCGCAATCAAAAATGCTGTCTCTTTGACTACTTTAGTAGTTATTCCGTCATACCCTGTGCTTTGGGTATTTTTAAGTGACTTTATAGTTTCATATATTTCAACAGGAGTGACAGGGGCCATAAACATTGACGAAGACTTATTAAATTGTATACAATAGTTACCTGCGTTCTCTTCATTAACCTGTTTCTTATGCTCCATTTGTATAAAGTGATCGTTAAAAGTTTGAGCTATTTCTTTCGGGTTTGTTATTATTCGATTATTATATATAATTTTGTCGATTTGTTTTATAGGAGCATTTGTTTGGTTATTCTTAATAACCTTCCACGTAGCTAAACATTTATTTTTTGCATTTGCTATGTAATAGTTATTCTGCGATCGTTTTGTGAGTTCAATAATTTTCTTTAATTTTTTAGTGTACCTTTTAAATTTATCTTTTGAGTCTTTATTAGGATTAAGGCGAAATTTCCATAACTGATTCCTTTTGTTTCGGCTACACAACTTAATTCCTTTTGTAATCCATTTCGGTTTTGTTTTTAAAGACATTCTTATCTTTATTTTCGGAAAGCATAAATCATAACATAATTTATAAATGTCAAAGAAATAATCAAAGGCGTCATTAGGATTATCTAAAGAAAATAGTTCAGTGAATGTGAAAGAGTTTAGGCAATCTACAAACTTTTTTAAATTTTTTTTGCAAAAATCGCTTTTAAAAACATACCAATATGTCATTGCATGATGCTTCATTACTGGAATTTTCAGCAGTTGGGCTGTGTGATCTGAGAGTGCAAAATCTCGTATTTCGGTATTTAGTTTTGTGAAATTATGGAATGCATTATCTATGCAGGTACCACTACATAACCTTGTTGGTTCATTAAATTCAATTTTTAAATTTTAACTACTCAAAATTTGTGTTATGCTATTTGTCAAGATATTTGGCTTTAATATGTCAACATTGAAATCACCAACAATGACAAGTTTTTTTGATTTAAAACAGTACTTGTGTAATATATTTACACAAGTACTGTTTACAACAAAAAACAGAAATAGACACAAATTTTGTTATTTCATCATAGCGAAATTTCAAGTTCTCTCCGATACCATTTAACACTCTTAAAATATGCTCAACGTTATCATAGTTGGTAGCTGGAATATGTTTTTTGTAGTACACTGTGGATGGTTTATTCTTCTTCATTAGGCATTAACATAGATTTTGTAATGTATATAACATTTTCATGATCTTGAACAGTAAACATGGTACATGGATATTGAAACTCGACAACTCCAACCGACCATTCACCTTCTAATTTAATAGCTTTCGGTAATTTCGTTGAAAAATTTGTGGTCTTGTTATCAGGAAAGTATTCCATTGAACTATTGCTGAGCAAAGTTAAATAAAAACTTTCTTTATTCATATTTCTTTTAAACTAGAAGCTAAAATCCAACTGTTAAATTTATCTGGATAACCTTTCCACTTCACTAATACTTCTTTTCTGTTACCTGAGTAACGAGTGTCAATTATTTTATCTATTTTATATTGTGAGGTGGGGTTGTAAGTGATTTTCTGTAATTCTCTTTCATAAAAAGTACCAACTATTGGTTCATTTTGTAAATCTGTTATTGTATAAACAACCCATGGAGATCTATCAATTATTGAAGATATAATAAATATTTCATCACTCCAATTTGATTCATATCCTTTTTGGAAAGCATGTTTATATTTAGTTATTCGAACATAATCACCCACATTGAAATTTGGTTTAGGATTTTCTAAAGAAAGTTTGTTTGACCGTCTATCATAAAGATTAGTCCAAACTGTCATAATATTGTTGGAATTTACATCACATGGGCACATCTTAATACTAGAGTGAAAGCTGTGATTGTAAGAGTATATTAAATCTTGTAAAACATCTATATATCTATAAGTATTATTATGAGTGAAATAACGCCACATTTTCATTTTTAGTGTTCTTTGAAATCGTTCAACAATACTGGCCTTAATGTCAGGATTGTTAGTGGTATAGTAATTAATCTTTTTGGATTTAAAGTATTTTTGTACATCTTTTGAAACAAATTCTGTACCTTTATCAGATTGTATGTGAGTAGGTGTTAAATTACTTTCAGTAAATATACTTTCAAAACATTCTTTAGTTGTTTCTGAGTTTTTCTTTTTCATTGTTCTTGCAAAAGCATATTTACTAAATACATCAATAACACAAAGTATATACTTGAAACCATCATTATATTGAGAATAAGTTCGCATATCACTTAAATCAGCTTGCCACAGTTCATTAATATTTGATAGAATGTACCTATTACGCGGGAATTTTTTTCGAATGGGTTTATGTAATGTGTATGTTTCTTGTGATTTTAACCATTCCTTTACTTGCTTTTTATTCATTTTACCCTTCATGGCTTTTGATAATTTATCAATACTACCAAAACCAGCGGGATTAGATGGATCATAATAAATCCTGTTAATTTCTTCTAGTATAGGGTCCATTTTTCCCACTCAAGCCTTTTACGTATTTTAGTTGTAGACTTTTTATCTCTACTGCTCGGTGTAGAAAACTCTTGAAATTCAATCTCAGAGGGTTTGTTCAGATCTTTTGCTTGAAGTTGGTTAATAAACTCACATCTCTTTGGATTTCCAATATAAGTAAGTGGTACTTTAATATCTTTTAATGCTTCAGCAAATCTATCCCACCCTACTGGATCACTTCTTTTTAAGGGTCTTAGTGAATCATTTATTAAATCAACAATATTACTTCCAGGAATTTTTTCATTATCAATTATGACTGTACCTTCATTATCCCAATGTATTTTACCTTTACTTGTTTCAACTAAGTTTAATAATAACTGTCCTTTTTTATTATAAGTTTTTGGTATTAAACTGAGTATTTGAGCTGGTGTGTAAAGTGGATTTTCAACATTTTCTTTACTTTTGATGGATCGATTCTCCTCCAACAAAGATTCAGCATCAACTGAAGTTTTTAGATCTCTATCTTTATTTTTAAAACCAATTTTAGACTAGTTTGAATCTTCATTAGATGTATCAGAATAAATTGGTAATCTGAGTGGTTGATGATCCTCTTCGGTAAAATGAAGGTATCTTTGCAGTGTTTGTAAATATAACATCCATTTCTTTCGGTCTTCCGTCTTACTATTCATAATATTTTGCATTTCAATATCTAATCGAGATAAACTACTACTCGTATTAACCTTATTTTCTTGTTTTAATTTTTCAATCAATCCAGGTTCGATAAGTATCATTTTCTTTGCATTTTCCATGTTAACTGGCTAGTCCACTCACTAATCCACTCAATATTGCACCTAATATTATTGGTAAGAAAGCCCCTCCTTTTTGTATAATTATATTTTTTCTTAGTTTATGTTTACACTTACGCACTATTTGACGGAGTATATTTTTGTGTTTATTCAATTTTTGTTTATCTTGATCTTTAAGAGGTACTTTTCCTTGTAAAACGTTATGAATACACTCACAAATACAGTTAATTTCTTCTTCATCACACGTTTTAAGTAATGCTCTTTGATATTTTGGTTTAAGCGTATGCAAAGCGTTTAGCAAATGTTTATGCGTTGTGAGTCGACGATGCATCATTTAGCAATGATTTGAAATGTTTGATTCTTGGTGTATTTAAACTCTTTTGTGGGAACGTAGACTGTGCAGAAACCATTAAATGGGAAGACATTTGTCTTGATACGACAAAAATCATTGGTATTCTGTTTTAAATCTACCATTAAATATCCATGCGCCTCTAGAGTTGCATCCCTGTAGGCATCTTCAATAAATTTTGGGTTATCTGGTGACACTTGTCGTGCTGAATATCTTATTTGAGTTTTATCTCGAGGGTTTTTAAAATATATTATATTAACATTTGGAATTCCTTGATGGTAGTTAACATTTGGTAAATTATATAAAGGTTGCATTTCATCAAAGCACCATGTGATCTGATTAAAATCACAATTACATATTTCTGTAACTGATTTTATGAAATTTGTTACAAAATTTGACTTCCCACATCCACTTGGCCCCGCCACAATAGCAGTAAACGGATGGATAAAGTGAAACATTACACACGTCTAAAGTACTAAGGGGTGAAATAAAAAATGAAAGTGTTGGTGTTAACAATTAATATATATTGCAAACATTATATAAAACAGAATGATCTGTATACTATTTCTAACACAATTAGTACATCATAATTTTACAATCAACTCAACCTCAAATAAATGCACACACACACACGCAAATATAAACAACAATTAACTTAAATTATTTACAATAAAACAACGATTAAATATGTAATAAACTCTACGTCATATTATACTATTATCATTATTTTACAATCAATACAAATTTTATTTACATGCAGACATAAAATTAAAAACTATCAACACTTAACGCAGTTTATAATGACCCCAAGCTAATGTTTCAATATTATTATCTAAAATATGCCTCTTTGTGTCATTATATGATAAACCAATCTTATTTAATTTTTGTGTAAAAATTGTGTGTTTAATTGATTTAAATCTAAGCATACTATAATATTGCACTTTTTTATTAAATAGAGAAGACTTATAATTATCCATGGTCATCTTTTTAGTGATACATTTATTTACCCCTTTTGCCTTGGCTATAGTCTTATTCTCTAAGTTAAAAGCGTACATTTTGGATCGTAAACCCACAAATTCTTTCATGATTTTACCTTTTTTTTTCATCTTTAAAAAAACTTAATTTCTTTTTATTTAATTTTGGATATTCAAAAATATTATTTGCATCATAAGCTGAGGTATCAAAGTATGATGAAAGGTCGGGTTTTATATCAGAGTAAAAATCATCTGTAAATATATGATATATTAAACTATCCGTATCTGTATACAATAATTTGATTTTACTAAACTTTTTAACCATATAGTTATAATGAAAATCATACATTAATGTTTTTGAAATATCTAAAATGCAAAACCCTAAATAAATTGGTTTGTTATATATTAACTTTGTTTTTCACAACTGAACCGCAACTAGGTTTTCCGAAAATACTGAAAGACTATGAAATTGTGGTTTAGCGATTAGATCTTGAACACCTAAAGCTTTGCCCTGGTTCTCCCAGTGTGTAACTAATTTTATGTTAACCCTTTTTTCAATATTCTCCATAGTCTTTCCGAAGACTGAATTATTCATTAATTTATAAAAATCTTTTTCGAAATCTGATTTTGCTAACGTTCTTAATTTTGTGTTTAGATCTATGTACATCTTCAACCAGCGAGACTGTTTAAATTTTAAAACTCTATGAATTTTAGTTAATTTAACCCCCATTTCTATGCACTGCTTTAAATTTCTGTAATGAATTACATATTTATCTTTATTATTTAAATTTGGGACTAGTTTATTTTCATTAATATTGCCTGCACAAATGTTTTCGGGGCATAAAGGAAAGTCCGAATGTAAATCATGAAGTTCATCTGGATATTCCAAATCAACTTCTAAAATAAAACCGAAGTTCGATGTCTCAGACACATTAAATTCTGTATTCGGATTTACCCATTCGAATCCACCAGTAGGAAGACATTGAGACATAGCCCAACCATATAAATTGTTGGCATCAAAATATGTGATATATGAATTTGGTTTCCCTGCATCATAATCCCCCCATATATTTGTTATTAGCTCTAGCATAACGATTACTACATTGAGATACACCACCCCTGATACCTGATCTAATAAATGCAATTTTCTCATAATCTGTTAAAAGTTCTAATTCTATTTCTGTATATTTTAACATTGCATCCCAACTTAAACCGGGTGCTGTGTAATAATGGGCAGGGTCTAAATCATAAGTATTAATACATAACTTTCTAAAGTTTTCAAATACATCGGTTAAAAGTAAAACGTCTGTTTTTAAATACAGGTTTGAATAATCTAGCATATTACAACACCCAAAGTGTTCCCAAACATCTTTAGCATGATTGTAATCATCATTTGAAATATGGGAATCTGTGAGCGAGCTATAAAAAAATTTTTGTTCGGGGAGCGATATTAGGCTTAAACTATCATAATTAGTCATAAGTTCATATGGATAAACGCCTTTCCGTTTTAAACGAAAGAAATCTTCATCATTAGGATAATTTCTACGTAATTCTTGAAATTGATCATTACTGAGATTTTTGGCCAATTCTTCTAATTTACATGATAAAACTTAAATGAATCTATGAATCTTAATATAATTTCGTGGTTATTCATTTTTAATTTTTTGGAAAAGGATATATATTTTTCTTTATTTTGAGGGATAACTTCGACTTCACCATAACAAAAGTTTAACGCGTGAACAATAAAATGAGCATCATAGCGACTAAGGTTGTGTAAAAATATTGGTATATAACGAGGTTTTCTGAACTTCGAGCTACATGATCCGTGAGCAATACCTATAAAACTACCGGTGTACCAATCAAAATCATAAAAATGTTCTGCTAACTCTGTTTCACAAATATGACAAATGGTTGCATTTGAAATTTGGTTTTTGTCTTCATTTGTTAGCGGAAGTGGAGGATATTTTTGAATTCTATTTATTTCTTTGAGATTGTTAGATAAACTTTCCATAAACACTTGTGCACAGTTGGGTCCGCAATACGTTACATATTTTGATAATTGATCATCATATGAACATTTTATATAATAACCAAAACTATGTACTTCATGTTTCTGAATATTGTGTGTGAAAGGTTTGGAAGGATCGTTAGAACATGATTCTATTGGTTTTAAAAATGCTTCAAAATCAGCATAAACTACGAATGGTATCTTCAACTTTTTTTCATAACTATCAAATTTAATTTTATCATTTGAAATAGGTTGACCAAACCAATTCTTTTTTTTAAAAGTTTCACTGTTTGGTAATTCTGTACAAATGTGGGCACAATCGTATTGTTCATGGTTATTTAAACTTTCCTTAGATGGAAAGTGAAGTAGACATGCTTCGCAAATGTACATGATGTGACCGTCTTTTGAAATTTGTTTACTAACTAACCGCGATAAATTTTTTATGTAACAATAATGATTTTTTGTATCCTTGGAAAAAAATAATAAATTGATATGTCTATCTTTACGACACTTTGTTAAAAATAATGGACCTACTATAGAATTACATCGTTTTTCTTTATTATATTCTAACCCAAAAACATTAATACTAATTATCATTTAATTTCTCTACTTTTGCTATGTCAGAAATTTTAACTGGAAAGGAAATACCATCAAATTTAAGTTTATTTGCATGTTTAACGTACGATGATACACGATCCGCGTCTTTGTTTACGGGATATAACGCCGAGAGTAACGCCCATTTAAAACAAAAATAATCCTTGCTTTTTACATTTATAACAGCCTTTTTTAATTTTATGTCACGAGGAAGATCTATGTATGAAGTACCGCGTAGGGGGTTAAATTTATTAACATTCATGTCTATAGATTTTATGTTTTTTAGACTCCATCCACTATCTTTTTTTTCAAATGCACTAATTTTAGTAGTAATTGTATCATTTAAAGATGAAAAAAAAAAAATATTTAAGTCATCTCCTTGACAAATAATATAGTTAATCGTTTGAAAATCGAACGTATCATGAATATCTTTAGTTTGTTGAACAAAATCAGCATGCAATATGAAGTTTACTTTAAAAATTATGTGTTGATGAATACACTCTTGTATTAAAAATAAAATATCATCTTTAATAGAATTTAAAAATAGTTCAGGAGTTTCAAAATTTACCAATGTCGAACTATCTACTCTACTCTTGATTTTATAAGTTAAAATCCTATTTCCAAAAGCAGATTCAATAACACTAACGTTTGATAAAGAATTATGTGAATTTAAAAGATTATTTTTGTGAACATTACTTTTAAAATGATTAGCTAAATACAGTTTCTTGATAAATATATGACACGTTAGACATTCCACTTGATCATCGTTACTGATACTGTTCCCTGCAGAGGTAGGCGCTTCTGCTTCCGTTGTTGGTTTTTTGATGATCTTGGGTTCTTTGCTGCTCGTTCGCTTCGTTCCTCTTCCAAGTTGTAGTGGTTGACTACTAAAATGTTTAAATTTATTAAAAACTGTACAAGACATTGTGTAAATTATGATCGAAATGAATGTTTATTTTACTTACTTAAACTGTGTTTCAACCATCGCACAGTGATTATACAAATCATCATCATACGATGAATCGAACAGTTGATCCTTCTCCATTTCATCACAAACTTTAGACAACTCCTGATTTAATTCGCTGTTGAATAGTTCCGTATTCTCTTCCATGGTTGTGGAAAAGAAAGCACTGGTGCACACTTCACTGAAGTTTGCCATCCTTATAGTAAAGAAGAAATTAGGTAGCCGATATTTAAGTCTAACAAAGGATTAGAAATAGAATATAATGAGTACACGGAAGTAATTTAAGTAAACAGAATCACATTCACTAATGATCAGCTAATGACTGTCATTGTTAAAAAAGTATTTTTTAACTTTTTCACTTTCTGCTATTGTCTTTGTAATATTGTATACGAGGGCGTTTGTGTTGTCGTAGATGCTATCCTTATTAGTCTTTACGTAATATTTAATCCTCGTGGAAGCATGTTTCCAATGATCAGTAGTTGGAATCTTGGATAGCTTCTTCATATCGTACATTTCAATTTTGATGAGATGCGTCGCTTGGTCTCCATCGTCAGAATTAGTAGAAATGTATGATACACCATCTCTAGCGGCTCGTGCTACGGTTGATGATAACAGCTTCCTCTTTTTTATTTTTGATTCAGCTTCAAAAAAATGATCAATCGATTGCGATTTTCTTTTTCCACCATCGCATGTGTTATTATTAATGACGATGTCATCACTCTCTTCTTGAGGGGAGAGTGGCGAGTAGTAATACTGTTTATATGTATTTTCATCGAAGCTCAATGATTTCTGCAACAACACAGTTATCATGTTAATATCAATTTGGTAACACTTAATCATAAAAGTTAAAAAAGCTAAAGTTACAACCTATTAAAGTCCACTGCTGAACATAGGCCTCCTCTCATTTCTGAGAGGGTTTTAGGGCTAGGAAATGTTCGCTGCGATACCTCAATGCGTGTTGGCAAACTTCACATGCCTTCGAAATTATCTCAGACATGCATTCCTCACGATGTTTTCCTTCACCGCTGAGCACGTGGTAAATTAACACTTAAAATTGTAATTAACAATTTAATTGGTGCCGGCGGGGATCGAACCCGGGTACTGTGAATTTTACATTTTGCGCTAACCATCTGAGCTACCACGGCTTAACCATATACACACACATAATATTTAAATATAATTTGTTAACACTAAATCATACACACGTAAGAAAATAACAGAAAGAAAAGTAAGTTTGTCAATAGAATAAACACTTACATCCATGGCCTTTGATGCGTTGAAGTAACACAAACGTAGTATTGATAGATCCACTGCGGTCAAACGACCATACACTAACTCCATGACTGCAGTTGCTTGGTCTTATATAGTACCAGTGAGTAATAATTCTAATCTAAAGAATTTCTGCAGTAGAATTGATAGTATCTTTATGCGTCAACAAGCTTACCTTACATTCTGTTGCTTATCTCTACATTCCTACGTCCTTCCTGTCGTGTCTTGTTCAGTGTATTGGTGACTCAAATACGATTTGTATAACACAAAGAATGTAATTTAATATTTAGATATCACTATAATTGATCATTCCTATATTAGTCATTGAGTAGATTGGTACTGTAATAATCTACTAATAGCAGTAATATTATGGATACACTAGATGTACAACAACATCTGAAAAAGATTCACCCCACTCTAGAAAATAATGTTTATGCTGCCAATAAACTACCCATGTACACCCACGTACCAACGTATATAATATGCAATTTGGATACAGATGATAAACCAGGGTCACATTGGGTAGCTTTATATATCGATACGAATGACGTCGGTCAATATTTTGATTCATTCGGACGGGCACCTGTACGATATCATCTAGAGTTTTTTAAAAGAAATTGTAAAAGATGGAACTGGAATGTTGATAGGATTCAGAATGAGTGGACTTCAGTTTGTGGCGAATATTGCTTAATGTATTTGCTATATAAGTTTCAGGGATGTTCAATGCATAGTTTTACGAGTATATTTACAGGGAACACATTGTACAACGATATTTTAGTGGATGAGATGTTTCGCTCCTATTTTATAGATAATAAGTAATAAGATTTTGTATTTTATAAATAAAAATTTTAACAAAATTGGGTAATGTGTTTTATTAATGAGTCAGATTAGTGTAGATAGGAACAAAGGAGTATATAACAATATCACCACGCTGAGGAAGAATAGATAATGACGGTATTGAATGAACAATAGATAAGTAGATAAGAACAATGGAGCGCTAATGACGGTGGAGGCTCGAAGCGGATATCAATTAGATAAGAGTTAATTGATCTGCACATCTCCGGAACCGTGCATCCTACGCAAAAATGGACCGCAGATTCGTGATCAGAGCATGCCAAAACCTTTTTTTTTTTTTTTTTTTTAGGATCGTGAGTCGACGAACGTCGTACTTGTGACTCAGTGCGCCAGAACTGGTACAACCTTTCTACAAGTGCGCCAGAACTGGTACAACGTAACTACTCGAGCACACAGTCCACCTGATGGTAAGTGGTTGCTGTGGCCCATAGACATCTACATCAGCCGTGAGGACTAAGATGGAATGCTTCGTTTCCAGTAAAAAGGGTCTCCGGTTCTCTACACTCACCATACGAAACATAGCAGCATTAAGCTACTATTTGACGCCGGTATTCTGTGAGAGCATGCTATTCTACTAATATAACTGCAGCATGGCTCTATCAAAAGTTATACGCATGATGAGAAATGAAGCAAACCGTTTAGTTCGAAAGCGTGGGAATGGTGAAAACGGTTATTTTTGACACTCATACAATCCAGACATCGTTCTGATGACAACTCAATACAAAACCTGCCAAGTGTGGCAACTATGGCAAATAACTCCCTTCTATCCAATGAGGCAACCGTAAAGGGAGGCCAATGTTCATCAGTTGAATTTAGATAAGCTTAATGAATAATTAATGCATTCAGGTAATATATATACGTTTATGGAGAAATTTACCTTTTACTTTTTGACACCACATCTTGGTATTGACCATTATTTTTTTGACATTGACTAATATTTTCTCTTTCTCAAAACTCTTTTTGATTTTAGAGAGAATTATATTTAATTTTGGATTCCACAGGCGTGTATACCCTGAGGGTGATCAATACGCGGCGCTGTTCCAGCAGCCGACAGGCTCACTGTACACTGGTACAGCGGCGTCACGCGCCCGCGACGACTGCGCTCGTATACAGCGTGAACAATTTGAGGTAAATCTAGACTTTAAAAAAATTTTTATTTGTTTATTTATTTATCTCTTCACAACTTCTTACTGGCTAGTTAGTAATAACAATGTAGTAAGGATCTAACGTTGTGAGAGACTGGTGCCTATGATAGGTTTTATAATAAAACCTGAGTTACAGGTCAACAGGCCCCCCTCGCGGATAGGTGAATTGTAAAATTCATATAATGGATACGAGTGTGTGAGTGTGTGTGTGCGTGTGTGTGTGTGTGTGTGTGTGTGTGTGTGTGTGTGTGTGTGTGTGTGTGTGTGCGCGCGTGTGTGTGTGTGTGTGTGTGTGTGTGCATGTTTGCGCGTGTGTGCGTGTGTGTGTGTGTGAAAATCACGAAGGACCGGGAACAGAATGACAGCTAGGGAAGGGGAAGTCTAAATCAGAGACCACAGTTGCTCTATTGTGGCTGTGGAAATCATTATTCCACGAACTAATGGTGTTAAAATTAGGAAAATGACACACAAATAAAATACTTTAAATTAGTATGGCAATTTTCTAAATTTAATGCATAGCTCAATTTGTATTTTAAATACTACTAACTCGTATTTAATAACCAAATATGATTCTTCGTCGTCGTATGATTTAGTAAAAACAAAATTACGTCCTTGGCTAATCGCAGACATATATCCGACTTACTCTTCGTAAGCAAATTATTGAATAATAAAATTAACTGCCCTCAATTGTTGAATAAGATAAAATTTCGCGTACCTCATAGATACCCCCGTAAGAGAGTAATTACTATTAGATCACCCCTTCGTAAAACAGTATTTGGCGCTAATTCCCCGATCTCTAGGTTAAGTAAACTGATCAATGAACTTCCCCACGCTTTTGATATTAATTCCGA
The DNA here is from genome assembly GCA_036936625.1 of Parnassius smintheus behrii. Taxonomy (NCBI): domain Eukaryota; kingdom Metazoa; phylum Arthropoda; class Insecta; order Lepidoptera; family Papilionidae; genus Parnassius; species Parnassius smintheus. The sequence goes on along the minus strand of JAUPFT010000009.1, from coordinate 24,871,480 downwards.
CTCACCTAACAAGCTCAGAAAAGAACTACTCAAACATTATGCAAATGTAATAGATTAAGTTTTTGCATTTTTTTTAACGTTTTGGTTTTCTGTAACTATGTAATATTCTTGAAGTTTATTCCAGTGCATGTTGTAATCACCTATAATAGTTTGTAGCATTTAAAGTAATACCCTATCTATGTATGTATGTAAATTATAATTTAACAATGTATACAAATGTTGGTGATGCTTTAATAAATAAAAAAAAAAACTTACCTGTTACTTGTAAACTTAATCAATACTAAATTAATAAAAAGCTTTTAAATATGCCTAGCTCTTAAATAATCAGACCAATGGTTTAAAGCGAAGCAAATGGTATGGCACGTTGACTATTGGTGTTGATTTCTAATCCTATCAAGAAAGGCCTATTTGTGTCCAACGGTGGGCTGTTTTTGTTGATGGTGATAAAGAAAATGAGGGAGATTTGTAAAGCAACAAAAAACTTGAAAAAAAAGATTTGTAAAACAAACCAAGTATGAGCAAATTCAGAAATTTTAGGTCTCAAATTATTTTAACCAATCCACAATCACAGTTCGCCTGTGCTTAAAAATATTGGATATCATCAACGACATGTTATTTCATTTACTTTCAGCACATTAGGTCAATTTTAAAACTTTAGAAATTTTTACTTCACACACAATAATCACAAATTAAATTTCTTAGCAAGTAAAAGCAAAGGCTGAAGCTCTGAAAAAGCCGTCCCAATTGAAACCCATTAAGGAAAGCGAGAAAAAAGAAGATGAGATTTCAGCTGCAGCCGCAGATATTATTACAGAGAAGCCTAAAGCAAAGACGCGTGCAGATAAAGAACAGAAACGGAAAGATAACGAAGAAAAGGACAAGATAAAGACGCCTTTACAATCACAACAACCTGTTAGTGTTTCCTTTACTTTGGCGAGCAATTAATTTTACGTGTATTAAATTAGTAATATGTAATGATATTTTAAAACACAATTTATTGTAGGTTAAAGTTATTTTAATTTTATTAAGAAAATTAACCCTACATGCTGTAAGCTGTAAGTAGGATTGCATTATACTTTTGATTAAGACGCTCAGCCTTTAAGCGAGTTATGGAGCTAAGTTAGAGCCATCCGCGTAATAAAATCCAATAAAGACTATTCGCAGTAAACCAGAGTATTTCACGTAGCCCAACGTATCTGAAGGCTGAAATGACAATGGGACGGTAATAATGCTCGAAGAGCTGACAGCTGACTGATTGTGTTTTTATAGCAGAGGAGCAACCGAGCGTGCGGCTCATCTGATGGTGAGTGTCGAGGGACGCCGCCCACGAACAAATGTGTTACTGGCCTTTTAAAAAGGAGTAAGCTCGTTTCCTGACGGTTTCCAAGTTGAATCAATCCAGAAAAAACACCAGTGATAGACGTTTCCACAAAGAAGTCGTGGGAGGAAGAAAACTAAATCGTACAGTGGTGGACCGCCAAGCATCCAGATGGCGTGGATGGTAACGTGAGTTTTGTCCCGATGGGCGATGGTGGAATTTCGCGGCTAGAATTAATCCATACAATTCGTCTGGGCACGGTCCGTATTAAATCCGATAGAAAAGACAAAGGGTTGCAACACTTTTTCGCAACGCCAATGAAACGGGCCTTCGCTGCTCATCGTTGGATGCGGTCAAGTGGAAAGAATTGGTACTATGGTACCCCGGCCCAGATGTGAGAACAGTATTCCATATGCGGCCAATATGCCTCTTATAAAGTTGCGTGAACGGCGAACGAGAATGGCTCCTTTCGTGATTATACAAAATGGATCAATTACCGTTACTTATTAAGTCAGCAGTGGACTTTGATAGACTGCAGGAGAGACGTATGTTTCTTGATAGGCTGTAAAGATAAATAATCTATATTCTTTAGAGGTATATTTGCCACAGATACCCTGCTAGACAGGAGGGTTGGCGACCATTTTTTAAAGTATTTAATAGGAAGACTTCTTGATTTAATTCTCTCTGTCGCCTATTGCGATACGACACCCACGACCATGATACAGCAACGATATGGGCACTGGTTAATCTAAAACCACCAACCACTACACCTTCAATTATATCATAGATTGTAGAAAATGGATCTTACTTTACATCGTATAAAACAGCAAATTAAGGCTTAGGCTTACGAAGTCTGGACCTTGAATAGCAAAGTTTAAAAATGCAACTATTTTTCAAAACTTTCTAAGGTTTCCTACCTTTAGAAGAACACTTTGGTTTTCTTTATTATATTATAAATAAATTTTACAAATATATTCTTTTAATATTGCCGCAATAATTCGCTGGGTCTAGGGCGCCATTTAATTTAAATCTGTTACTGGTCAAATGGTACAGTGTGGCTTGTTTTGTGTTAAGTAAATGGAATAATAAAATAGTTTACAGCTCGCTATTAAGCACAGGCCTTCTCTCATTTTTAAGGTCTTTGGAGCAAGGCAATCCTAACGCGCTTTCTGAAAGTGTTTTGGCGGATTTCACATGTTCTCGAAATATTGTGATTTCTCAGTAAAGCAAGCTCACGATGTTTTCCGAGCACTTGATAAATCAGCACTGAAAATTGCTATTAACCATTCATTAGTGCCGATGGGAATGAAATTCGATTTGCTTGTGTAGGTACTATGAAATTGTACTAAGCTATTACGGCGCTTTACTTGAATAATAGAATATAATAAAGCAGTTAGTGTTAATGGCACTTTGTTTAAAAATATAATATTTGTATCCAGGCTGTAGAAAAAGAAATAAAACCTACGCATGTATTATGCTCTTTTGAACCGGATCCCATAATCGAAAAGGAGGAGCGTGAGCGCGTTAATCTTTTGGCCCAACGAGATTTCCTCATCAGGAGTTACGGCATGCTGGAACAAGTAAGTATATATTTTTGTTTTGTACTTTTTTATTTTATGCGAAAATTACCAAAATTGAATATTCATGGAGCTACCATAACCATAGAGGCGATAAAACATTTTTAGGGAAAACACTGTTGTCTGCTTATAGCTAAAAGGATCGTTCAGAAAATTCTATAAAATATACATGAACATTGGAAAGCCGATGTAGATAGATCTAAAATTATCAGAATTGCGCGCTATCAATTGCTATGAACTTTTTGTAGTGGGGGAGGGAGATTCTGATGGGGCGGGTCAATAATTGTAGAAACACGAATGTTGATAGTGAGCAATAACTTTCGCCTTCATTATTAATATGAAAAAGCGACACTCTTGCAGATATATCTGGCGATGAAGAAAATGGGAACACTGAGACCAGAGGATGAACGCAAGTATGGTGTCTACGGACGTCTAACGGCAATCTCCAATTCATCTAAGGTAAATGAAGCGTTACAAATCCATCACTGTTGCCACAATCGGATTGTAAAAAAATAATTTTCACACAATGATATTACTTAAAATATCATTGTTTTCACATAACAACTTAGGAAGACGGAAGTCGGTGCTAAAACTTAAGACATGTCTTCAGAAGCTTTTATGTGGAAATTATTTACATAATTCTTTTTAGCTGATTTGAATTCGTCTTATAGACTCAATTTACACCGCTGTGGAACGGAATGGAAGCGAAGTTTTGTAACGAACTAACGCAAACTAGATATGAATCATATGAGCCAAAAAGGAGTCGCGCGTTTTCTGGGCAATTTTCGACAAAAAGCACGCAGCAGTGTAAATTGAGTCTGAGAAAAGAGTAATTAAATCGGTGCACAATAGGCGAATACATCGCATACAGACCTAACTATCTACACAAAAGATGAATCTACTTGTCTGGAAGAAAACGCCTTTAGCGATAAGACCTTTGGGGCGTCTATTATTTACGTCAGGTGATTTTGGCGATTTTTCGACCCCCACGTGAGATTGGGTGAGATTCGGCTCGACCCCTCTCCCCCCTGCCTTAAACGCCTCACGTGATTAATGGACGTCCTTTTTACATTTTGTTTAATTTTTTTATGTCCTATGTGTTTATTATATTATTATGTGTGGTTTGTTAAGTGCAATAAAGAACTACTATTTCTAAACAGATACTTATATCTATCATAATAATATTTACTTTATATATATATATATATATATATATATATATATATATATATATATATATATATATATATGTGTAAATATTATTATATGTAGTCCAATTGAAAACCTCCTTCTTTTTGAAGTCTGTTAAAAACATTGTTTAACCTAAACCATCAGTAAATCAGCTATAACTATAATAATGTAATTTGTCTTCGCAACAGTTACATTTATATAAAAAATATATTTCCTTTGCAGAAAGTGTAAAGCTGAAAAAAACAATGGTACTGTACAAATTTCAGTGTTAAGGAGACAAAATTAGAAAAAAAGACAAGAACTAGGCTTTAATGTAAACTAATAAAACCAACGTAAGTTTGATTTAACTTTAATTTTTGTCGAATAAATTTGTGTATCAACAGCTAAGTGAATTACGAAAAGTAGGTTGGTATTATCCTTTTTCATTTCCTATGTATCATTTTTTTCACTTTCATATTTACAACATAAACATTCAACAGTTTACCTTTCTTTATAAAATAAAAGTTACAAGCGAATTTACATTTCACCAGATGGAAAGTTGCCACTGCAGTCCTACATAGAGTGAGATTGAGTTTTGTAAGTCTAAAAGAGTTGTATGAGTTTGTATTATTTTTTTTAAAAATACGGCTCTTTTGTTTCTCGGATTATTCACTGTCAGTGTGTAGGTTTATTGATAAGTGTGGGCTTAAGCTACGTTTTAAGAAATATTGTTAATAATATTTTTTAGAAAAATTGTCTCTTAGCCCCGGCGCCACAGACTTTGCGATTATAACATTTGCTACCGGAATTTGATAGCAAATATCATAATCGCGAAGTCTACTCTTAGGTACTTTGCATTTTAGTTTACATATTTTCCGGAGGTCTTCCTTTTTAAAAATGGACTAAGTTTAAATCTGAAACTAATAATTATAAGCTACTTTTTGTAAGTGTATAATATCCTTAGAGCTGTTTAGTCGCTTAAAGTGAAAACAACACCTATTTGTGTGAAAATTACAATGATTTAATTATATTATCTAAAATGCCAGCACAAACAATTACAAAAATAGTAAATATATTTTACTTTTTTAAACTGAAGCGACAAACAATGGTAAGAAGTTACTGCAGTCGACGGGCACCTGTATCTACATCTAGCTTCTTTTAAAAATCAAAATGTAAATGCGTTGTCACCTTTGAGTATGTACCTACTAAGACCTAATACAGCCTCTAAGGGGCCATTCATTATTGCGTAAGTGTCCCGTGGGGGAGGGGGCATTGAAGAAATCTCTTCATGGGGGGAGGGGAATTTTTCGAGAAATCTTATGTACCCTAATACCCTTACATATTCCCCACAGACAGCCTTACGTTATTAATGGCCCCTAATTATACTAGCTCTCTTCACCGTGCAATCCGAAACAAGTGCCAGGCACCGCTACTTGGCGGCAGGAATATGTACCTAATGGTAAATGGTCATTGCAGCTGGACACCTGCAGTCATCAGTCCATAAAAAGACAAGTGCTTAACACGGGGATCTCTCATCGTAAGTAGGATTTGTCTTTAACATCACGCTTCGCAGGCTGATTCCAGTACCAGAGTACAGCGACCTGCGTTTCGCACTTTAGACGCTGCTTTCCATCACAGGGATGGATACAAATAAGTATAAGTGAGATGATTATACCGCCATCTATCGGAAGCCATGAGAGCATTATATCATAGTCATTTACAATTTCCAAGAAGGAAGTAATGGGTTGATAGATTCTCTTAAGCTGCCAACCCACTGCACTGCTGTTACTGCCCATCAGATCGTAACTTAAAATTTGGTGCCCTGTTTATTAGCGACAGAAATCCATCAGGAAAAATTGGAGGCAGTAAAAGTGCCTTTCCATACATAACATAACAAAATCTTTCAGAGTTTCACGTGGAATGTCGTGATGCGCTCATCTTTAAGCCTACGTTATAATTCCAAAATAAGAAAATAGGTACCTATTGGACGCGACTTTACGCATTGAATATACCGTGTGAACAGAATATTTGTAAGATATACCTATACTGTACATTATAAAATATACATAAGACAAATATGTCATGCCATCAGTAGGTTGTAGCAGATAAATTGTGCTTCTATCAAGGAAAAATTGAGGTTATCGACGCTCTTTGCAAGCGGACTGGCAAACCCAGTACCAGTACCAACCCATCCGACCACACGAAACTATCAACGGAAAGCCATATAATAGTGCTGTAAAAGTGCACACACTGTCAGTGTATTCCTCTGTGTTTGCGCTGTGATCACGAGGTAAGCCGGATCATCGTTCCGGTCTAGCAATGAATTGTTGTGGTAACAATATTTAAACCCGGCGTCGCGTTTTAGGGGCGAGTGTATTCCCGATGTTACAGTAGTAATATAAATAAACATAACAACTATTTTTTGTATTGTTTCAGAATGACATTGGCGCCAGTTCTATAAAAAAGCATTGTTTTCTCAAGCTAGTCATTAAACTCACCCATGGTATAATGTTTTCATTAAATATTAAATGACAATTGACATTCTTAATCAGATGTATTGTAAACTTTAGAACATGTTTGTGTTGTTTAATTCTAATAAATATACCGTAACCACCACATAAGTTTTTTGATTGTCGTTTCTAGTGTACAATTATATCACACAAAATTATTATTAAACTCCTCAAACGAGGTGCACCATCGTTGCGAGTTGGAGTATTCGCATAAGTATTACGTTGGGCGTTTGTAGTTTTTTTTTTTTTTTATAGAAGAGGGGGCAAACGAGCATGCGGCTCACCTGATGTTAAGTGACTACCGCCGCCCATGATCAACCGCAACACCAGGAGAATTGCGGGTGCGTTGCCGGCCCTTTAGAAAGGAGTAAGCTCTTTTCTTGAAGGTCCCCAGGTCGTATCGGTCCGGAAAAATCGCCGGTGGTAAACTATTCCACAGAGAGGTTGTACGTGGAAGAAAACTCCTTGTGAAACGTACAGTGGTGGACCGCCAAGCATCCAGATGGTGTGGATGGTATCGAGACGTTTGCCGTGTAGTGCGTTCACGAAATTTGGCGGCTGGAATTAATCCGAACAATTCCTCAGAGCACTCCCCGTGATAGATGCGATAAAATACGCAAAGAGATGCAACATTTCTTCGCAGCGCCAGTGAATCGAGCCGATCGGAAAGCACTCGGTCGTCGACGATTCGAGCCGCTCTGCGCTGGATGCGGTCAAATGGAAGGAGCTGGTACTGGGGAGCCCCAGCCCAGAGATGGGAACAGTATTCCATGTGTGGCCGAACCTGCGCCTTGTAAAGTTGCAGGCGGTGTGCCGGCATGAAATACTGTCCCGCTCTGCTGAGCACACCAAGCTTTTTAGAGGCCAATTTGGCCTTCCCTTCCAAGTGACCACGAAACTGCACGTCACTCGATATGTCGACGCCGAGGATTCCGATACTGGCTGAGGCAACAAGGGGAGTGCCTTGAAACTGAGGGGATACGACAAAGGGGTTCTTTTTAGCGGTTAACGCGCAAACTTGTGTCTTCTGGGGGTTAAACTGGACTAGATTTAGTCGTCCCCAATCCGAGACTCTGTTCAGCAAAGACTCGACTTCAGACACAAGTTTGTTCCGGCACTCGGAGACGTTTTCCCGAGAAATATTGGCTCGGCCGGTGTAAAGAGCATCACCAGTGCTGTCATCTGCATAGCAATGAATGTTACGGGTATCCAACATATCATTGATACACCAGCATTAATAGGCTTGCAATCGGAGCTTGCACCGTCTACAACGACCTTGATGCTCCGATCTGCAAGAAAGCTGGTGATCAAATCGCACAATTTCTCGGGAAGCCCATAGGAAGGGAGCTTCGAAAGAAGCGCTTTGTGCCAAACCCGATCGAAGGCCTTCGCAATGTCCAAACTAACGGCCAATGCCTCCCCCTTGAACTCTACTGCCTCCGCCCATCTGTGAGTGAGGTAGACCAGAAGATCACCAGCTGACCGACCACGGCGAAAACCGTATTGGCGGTCACTAATCAGCTGGTGATCCTGATATGTTTGTGAATGCAATGAAACGACCGCTGTCTTGAAACACTCGTTTATTACTGGTTGGATGACCGTACTGTACACGTATATGTCATTCCTCCCCACTTAATTTTGGAACCTGGTAACACGGTTTCTAAATTAAATACAGTAATTTTTTTTTTTTACATAAACTTAACAACTAATAATAACTATTAACAATAATTAGCAAACTTGATCTCTGCATAACTATAATTAACAATCGCTACTTAAAAATACTTTTTATAATCCACCCTTGGTCTTGTACGTTTCGGGCGTGTGGCTAAAAGTGGCAATGTTGGCGGTACATGGGAATCGCCAATTGTGGACGGCACAGCCTCCGTTTCTGCCATAGGCCTTTCTACGGAGGCAATGTTGTCCTTTTCATACTCCCTAGTCTCACAGTCACTTACTTCTTCTGCCTCACCGTGGTCAGATGAACCAAGATTCGGCGCTCCAGTATTCGAGGACGATTGCAGCTCACCCGTCTGCATATTCGTAGCCTGCTCCATACTTTGCTCCGTATTACTTATACCCGGAAACATAGGCTGTTGCGCGGGAGAGTGTGCATTTACAGTAGCCGGCGACGTGGAGGGGCAACGAGTCTCCTCAGCAGCGACAATATCGTCGCGACTACTGTCTGAACCCGTATATCTAATAATTTGATCCACATGTCTAATACACCAAACCTCCATGTCCCTAATATGAATTCTATACATTTTATTTCCTATTTTTTCCTTTATTCTACCTAACTGCCAAGATTCTTTTCGTGCACTGTACCATCGGGTCCAAACGATATCGCCGATTTCAAAAGATCTTTTCCCGGCTGCCGTAAGTGAATTAGAATTATGATTTTTTAAGGGTAAAATCAAATCGAGACGCGACCGCAAATTTCTGCCGAACATTAACTTTGCCGGCGTTTCACCCGTGGTACAATGCACGGTATTTCTATAGTTAAATAGGTACCCTAATAACATGTCGTGAACTTTGTGCAAAGGTAAATTGTCAATTAATATACATTTTAACATTTTTTTACATGTTCTTACTGAATTCTCAGCTTGACCGTTACTTGGCGGATGGTAAATGGGTGACGTCATGTATTTTATGCCATTCGATGAACAAAATGTCTGAAACTCGAGTGAATTAATTTTTACATCGTTGTCGGACACTAAAACATTTGGTATTCCAAAATTAGAGAAAACGCCTTTTAATTTTGTTATTAAAGCATTAGATGAGGTTCCGTTATGCATGTATAGACATTCTATCCATTTACTGTAGGAGTCGACGATTACCAGATATACCCTCTGCCCTACAGTCATGTAATCAATGTGCACTCGTTGCCATGGCGCGGTGGAGGGAGGCCAGGGCGCGGGGGGGTCGCGCGGCGGGGCGGCCCGCACGCTTGCGCACGTCGCACATGATCCGATCCAGCGTTCGATGTCCCGGTCAATACCGGGCCACCACATTCTACTTCTAGCGTTACATTTAGTTTTGGTTATTCCTAAATGAGAATCATGAAGCTCGCGTAACATTCTATCTCTCAACCCGAGTGGTATAACAATCCTATGTCCCCTAAAAAGACAACCATTCTCATATTGTAAATCGGACTTGCAGTGAAAATAAGGTAAAATAGATTTACATTTTAATTTACGCGGCCACCCGTGTTGCATGTACCTAAGCACGGTTTTAATCGTCCTATCTCGCTCCGTCGTCTGCGCAACGTCGCGGGCCGAAGTGGCCGGCGATGACGCATCGAGAAACCTAACTGCATAATGAGTGTCTATATCGTTTGTATCTATATCGTTCGACGACTCGTTGACGCATTTTACAGGAGCGCGTGAGAAGTAATCGGCCACAATATTATTTCCGCTCGAGACATATTGTACGACATAGTTATAAGCGGACAATATAACTGAGTATCGCTGCAGTCTTAGCGCAGTAGTAACAGGAATACCTGTTTTAGGATTAAAAATTGATACCAATGGTCTGTGGTCGGTTTTCAGGATAAAAGGATCTTCGCGACCGTACAAATATTGATGAAAGCGTCGGACCCCGAAGATAATGGCCGTCGCTTCCTTCTGTATCTGGCTATAGTTTCTTTCACTGCTCGTAAGTGAGCGAGATGCATACGCTAGCGGGCGTTCGATGCCGTCCTCCGCCCTTTGTGAGAGTACGGCGCCGAGACCGGTCGGGCCGGCGTCCACCGCCAGCACTAGCTGCGCCGCTGGCTCGAAATGAGCCAACACGCGTTCTGACGCCAGTTCGCGCCGTATCGCTGCGACGCTTTGTCGCTGCCGTTTTCCCCATTCCCATTTTGCATCTTTACGTAATAGCTCATGTAGAGGACTCAGTACAGAAGAGGCGTTTGGAATAAAATTTCTATAGTAGTTGACTACTCCTAGAAATCTTTTAACTTCGGTGACGTTATTTGGTTCCGGTGCACTAAGAATGGCTTGTACTTTATCCGGACAAGTCCTTAATCCCGTTTTACTAATCACGTAACCCAAATACCTGACGCTTTCTCTGAAAAATTGACATTTGTCTTTTTGTAAACGTAGGCCTGCCTTACATAGTCTATCTAGGACTTTACTTAGCCGCTGCATGTGGGAATTTCTATCGGGGCCCGTGACACAAATGTCATCAAGCCATATGCTTACCCCGTCTATTCCTGATAAAAGTGTCTCCATGCTCCGTTGAAAAATGGCTGGACCACTAGAAAGGCCGTACACTAACCTAGTGTATTTAAAAAGTCCTTTATGCGTATTAATTGCCGTGAGCTCCTGAGACGCGTCATCCAGGACGAACTGGTTGTAAGCGTTTTTTAAATCAATTTTACTATAGTGCTCACCCCCTCCAATTTTGGCAAAAACCTCTTCAATTCGAGGCAGGGGATATTTTTCTATTAAGAGATCCTTATTTAATGTAATAGAAAAATCACCTGCGATTTTAACTTGGCCATTATCTTTTAAAACTGGCACAATGGGGGTGGCGTATTGAGAATAATTAATAGGAACAAGGATACCCAAGTGCACTAATCGGTTTAGCTCTTGTTCGACTTTATCTCTGATGGCAAAGGGTACAGTACGCGGCTTAAAAAACTTAGGCACAGCATTCGCCTTCAACTGCAAACTGACTTTAAAGTTATTAAATGAGCCCAACTCGTCACGCCACAACGCCGAATATTTATTTAATAACTCATGCAATTCGGAATCATTTCTTATGTAATTTAATTTGGTAGTAATCACAAAATTAAAGGCGCTCATGAAATCCCTACCTAGTATAGGCGGTCCCCCATTTTTGACAACAAAATATTTAATCAATTTTGTACTGTTATTGTAACTAGTTTCTACAGTAATATAACCTAATGGATCAATCTTGTGTCCGTTATATAAGCACATTTTTACAGAACTACTACGTAATGAATATTTTAAGAATTTTTCCTTATATGTATTATAAGAAATCACACTTTTACTTGATCCTGAATCAAGCTCCATTGTCATACATTGATTACCTATTATTACATCAATTGAAATGGGCTTATCAGTCACATACCTCAAATTAAAATTGTGGCACTCCTCACAAGACGTGTCCTTGACCTGCTCTGGTTCGCTTACCGACTCGATATGGTACATCCGCGATCTATTGACACTATCGCACACTTTCTTTAAATGACCTTTTTCACCGCACTTTTGACATCTGTAACTTTTATAACGGCACTTATCACTTTGGTGGTTCTTCAAGCCACAGACCGAACAACGAGAAAAATCTCTCGGTTGGTCGCGACCTGCTGATGTCCTGCCAGCATTAGGACGCCGTATAACCGCGCCGCTGTCTCCTTGACCTTGAAATCTCGCTCGGTATACCGGTTCCTCCTTAATAGGAGCATGTTCGCTGGTGCACAACATAACCTTCGCCTGCCTGGCATACGCCGCCTGCTCGGCTAGCTCCATAGCTACTGACAGTGTCAATGTGGACGGATCTTGTTCGAACAACTTATCTTGTTCCGGGCCAGGGCCCAGGCCGAGGACGAAACGATCTCTTAAATTCGTTTCCAAGGCAGTGCCGAAGTCACAATTGCTTGCGAGACCTCTCAATCGCGCTGCCCAGTCTCCCAATGATTCGCCTGGATTTCTGGTTGCCCCAAAAAATTTTTCTTTATCCACAAATGAGCATTTTTTTGGCTTGAAATGACCGTCGAGTAATTCAACGAGATTCGAGTAACTTAGAGATTCTAAGTCTTGCGGGTACGCTAAGTTTCGTACCAAGCGATACGTTTCATCCGTAAGATGGGTGAGAAGAATTCCACTTTTGTTCACTTCTTCGACGCGATTTATCTTCGCAAACTGAGTTAGTCTGCTTTTGAAAATTGACCATTCACTTGACTTATGGTCAAAAATAGGCAGATTTCCCAGATAAGCCATTTTTATTTTTTTTTATTGTGGGTACTCCTTCTTCGTCGCCAATGATATGTTTGTGAATGCAATGAAACGACCGCTGTCTTGAAACACTCGTTTATTACTGGTTGGATGACCGTACTGTACACGTATATGTCAGATCCTCAAGGTACCTCATGAGCTGGCAGTTTACAATGGACTCCATTGTTTTGGAGAACAAGGAGGTGATGGCGATTGGCCGGTAGTTGGACGGGTCTGAGCGGTCGCCTTTTTTAGGGATCGGGTGGACAAAAGCCGTCTTCCATGATTTTGGGACTACGCCTAGGGAGTAGGAGTACCGGAAAAGACGCGTTAAAACCGGTGCCAACTCTGGAGCACACGTCCTCAGCACAATTGGGGGGATTCCGTCAGGCCCACTCGACTTGTGGATGTCCAGGGAGAGGAGTGCTTTGCGAACCGAGCGCTGTGTGAACTGCACTTCCGGCATGGAGCACTCACACCGCGGGATGGTCGGCGGCGTACTCCCCCCGTCATCGAGAGTCGAGTTAGACGCAAAGAAAGAGCCTAGAAGATCGGCTTTCTCCTTTGCAGTATGGGCCAGTGAGTCGTCCTCCCTGTGCAGAGAGAGTTTAGGACGATTGCGTGCCACAACATCAACGTGGCAATATCTCATGCATACTTGGTAGCATCCGATTATTCAGAACTTACAGCTGTGGTCAAAATCAAAAGTAAGAACGCATCAGGCACGCTGGGCCACATTAACCGACTTACTTATCATCATAATATGTATGTGTGCCTTCCCACTCCCCACCTCATTTGGTTAAGGTATTGAAGTTCTAGACGATTTGTTTTTTAATAATTCGTGTCTATTTTCTAGACGTTACCTTAGTCATCTCTAACTCTACAAAGGTTTCCAAACGGTTTAATTGAAATTGCGACCTTGCTAAAAACTAGAGATGGGCCGAATATTCGTTTTATATTCGGCATTCGGCATATTCGGTAAAATATTCGTATTCGGCCGAATATTCATCTAAATCACCGAACATTCGTTAAAGGGGTACTGAAAAGGTACGAACTTGAAACGTAAAAATTGAGTAATGCCTAGTCTTTCATAATTTTACTGTTGAAAGTATATTTATGGTTTTAATCTACTTGTATAGCATTATGTTTTTGAGGTACTGTAGATTTCTTTCCAATTATAGCAAATAGAAAGCTTGAAAAAAATTTTTGGAATCAAACAAACATTAAGTAGTACATTTAACCTTAGTACATTTCACTTTACTTTGGTTGTCACTTTCTCTAAAATTAGTCCAAATAGTAGATCTCCTGTCACTCATTTTTATCATATATATATATATATATATATATATATATATATATATATATATATATATATATATATATATATATATATATATATAAACATTATTATCAATTTTCGCTAAGAATAACTAACTAGTGATTTCTTATATTTACGCGAACACAACACATTGAAATAATACTAGTTTTAACGGAATTTATCGCGTATATTTAACTTTTTTACCCGACGTTTCGAGAGCTTTACAGCACCCATGGTCACGGGAAGGACTGAGATCAACTGAGATGTTTAACGTCCAGCTGTCATAGTTAACCGCGGTTACCATAGATTAAAATTTTAACTTTTGTTCTGATCTACACAGTATGAGCTTATGGTATCATGGAGTCTTGCAGTTGTGTGCTTGGGTTGGGATTTAATTTTATTTATTATAGGATCCCAAGCAGATGGTAGCACCCAGCCATCTTCTCTATTGAAATTAGGATGTTTTTTGATTTCAATAGCCTCGCGAATCATCCTTGGAAGGAATCGGTGTTCTTTAGCGAGGATTTGTGGTCTATCAAATCTGATGTAGTGACGGGGGCGATCTTGTACATGTTCACAGACTGCAGACTTCCCGGAGCGTCGATTCTTCACATCAGCTATATGTTCTTTGACGCGGGTTTTAATTGATCTTTTAGTTTGTCCTATGTAGGAGAGACCACATTCACAATCAAGCTTGTACACTCCTGCATCTTGCAGAGGGACGTTACACTTGACTGATGGTAAAAACTGACCAATCTTCTTCGGCGGCTTGAAGTATGTTTTGATGGAAGCGCGCTTCAAGATGTAGCCAATCTTGTCAGTGACTCCTCTAACATATGGCAGTACAGCAGGTACACGCTCGACTGTGGCCGGCTTCACTCGTTCTCTGTGACGTAGGCGTGGGACCCGAAGCTTGTTGTCATGCAAAACTTGCTTGACATGTTGGAGCTCGGCAGCCAGGTGTTTACTGTCACAGATCCCTCGTGCTCTCTGAAACAAAGATTTACCCACGGTAGCTAACTGTGAAGGATGGTGGTGAGAATCACCGTTTAAATATCTATCTGTATGGGTCTTTTTTCTATACACAGTATGGCTCAAGGTGTTATCAGGATTCCGAATTACTAACACATCTAGAAAAGCTAAGGAATTGTTTGCCTCTAACTCCATTGTAAACTGAATTTTAGAATTTATAGAGTTAAGATGGTCTAAAAATGCAGTTACTTTATCTAAAGGTAGAATTGTGAAAGTGTCGTCTACGTACCGCTTGTAGAATCTTGGATTTATGGGAGAAGTAAGTAGGGCTTTCTCCTCAAAGTCTTCCATGAATATGTCGGCGACAATGGGAGATACAGGTGAGCCCATCGCCACACCATCTACTTGCTTGTAGAACTCCTCCTTCCACAATAGGTAGCCAGATATAAGGCAGTGTCCGAGTAATACTGCATATTCTGCGGGCATGTTGTTTTCTTCCAGCCTTCTAGTTACAATTGAGATGCAGTCTTCAACAGGTAAGCATGTAAACAATGACTGCACATCAAAACTGACCATAGTTTCATTGTCTGCCAGACGTAGGTCTTTAATCTCGCTGACAAAATGGTAGGAATCCTTTATGTGTGCTCTTGTATGTTCCCTGAGCGGTGAGAGTATTTTCGCTAAGTGTTGAGCCAATCTGTAAGTTGGTGAATCGATTTGGCTCACTATGGGGCGTAATGGAGCATTGGGCTTGTGTATTTTTGCCAAAAAAACACAAGCCCAAACCTCGGTGTCTAACCAATTTATGTCGAAACTTGTTACCGCAAAGCGCGTGGGATTAGCGCCGGACTCTGTCCCTCGCTTCCCTGCCACACCTGACATTTTATTACATCATGCATATGCTTGTTTTGACTATTTTAGTGAGAAAAAACTAGTTAGTTATTCTTAGCGAAAATTGATAATAATGTTTATATATATAAATATATATATATATATATATATATATATATATATATATATATATATATATATATATATATATATATATATATATATATCCGTCCCATTTAGCTTGAAGCTTAGAAGATTTCTCTTTGCTGCGGACTGGATTGTGCAACTACACTAGTAAACCTTCGTCGAACCCTTTGTTGTTCATTTTGCGGTCATACCCTCACCGTTTACCCTCATAAAACATTATTATCAATTTTCATATATATATATATAATATAATATATATATGAAAATTGATAATAATGTTCTAAATAACATTTCTAGAACAACAGTCAAAAATAATGACACAACAGCCCCAAGTTTTCTAGAATTAAGACTATTTGTTAAACTATGAATTTAAAATTTTTTACATTTGTCGACTTTGAAAGGTCCTCCTTTAAAAAAAATATACTAAAGTGTGTTGGCAAGTGCCATTAAAAGTTTGCGCATTTAACCAGCATTGTAAAATGGTATAATACTTGTTAGTTTCATACTAAAAAAAACTAGTTAAAAAATAAAAACATCGAGTAACCCGATTTTTGGTAACTCATTTTACTTAGTTCAAATGTTTTTATTGATTTGAGAGATGGATAGTGGAGATGTTTGCCATGAGCGAGCAAGACAGATAGTGACGCCAATTTTACAAAAGTCAACAAAAGTAAGTAAAATTAACAAAATAATGAAAAATCTTGACCTAGTTTAGTTTAGGTTTATTGGAATAAAAGTCAGATAGGGAAATAACATTTTTTTATTACAATAAGTGTTCAAATGGTTTACCATCAGCCTCAATACACGCCCTACATCTTCTTAAAAAAGATCTAGTTATTAGTCGGGCATATCCTCGAGAGTTGATGTCCTCAGCAGCTTGAGAAATTCGTTCACGCAGCTCGGCTACCCTGTCAATGGGCTTTGAATAAACTTTTTCTTTGAGAACGCCCCAATAAAAAAATCCAGATATTCCTGGTCAAGAAAATCTCTTACTTGCACCGCGTAATGCGCTGGGCAGCCATCTTGTTGATACCACATGTGGCGACGATCTGCTAGTGGTACGTCCTCTAACAAAGTTGGTAAATTTTCTCGTAAAAAATGTAAGTAATTCGTGCCATTAAAGTTCTCAGGCAGCTCAAAAGGCCCAACAATTTTGCCGTTTAAAATTCCGGTCCACAGGTTTACTTTAAAGCGATACTGGGATCTGTCTTCTCGCATTAAATGTGGATTCGCCACATGCCACTCGTGAAAATTGTGTAAGTTTATGTAACCATCTTTTTTAAATGTAGATTCATCTGACCAGAGAATTTTTTGGATGAATTGGGGATTTTCGTTATGCCTCTGTAGCATTGTTCTACAAAATGAAATCCTTTCAGGAAAAAAAGGAAGAAGACTTTGAACGCGTTGTACGTGAAACGGATGCATGTCGGCTCTTTGTAAAATACGATGTGATGTGCTTTTGGGTATTCCCGTTCTTTCTTCAATTCCACGAACGGAAATACTTGGATCATCTGCGACCTCTTGCAACACTTCTTCCTCGTAAGGAAAGCGAGCTCTACCTCCAGCCCTTATTTTATTCGGGAAATGGCCGCCCTCCGTAAGTGAACGGTGCACATTAACAAACACGCGGTGATCCGGATAGCGCTCTAAAGTTGGATATCTTTCACGATAAAGTCTAGCGGCGGCACTTGCGTTGCATCTGCATTCCCCATAAATGAGGTGCATGTTGGCATATTCCTGTGAAGTGTAGCGCGTAGGCATGGTAGATAACAAGGATGCCAACACAAAAGTGCAATTCCAAAAGAGAGAAGCTAAAGTTGCCCGGTATGTAATCAACAAGTCCAATTCACAATAATCTAAGTCCAAAAAGAGAAGCCAAAAGTGCAATTCCAAAATAGAGAAGCCAAAGTTGCCCGGTATATAATCAACAAGTCCAGTTCACAATAATCTAAGTCCAAAAAGAGAAGCCAAAAGTGCAATTCCAAAATAGAGAAGCCAAAGTTGCCCGGTATGTAATCAACAAGTCCAATTCACAATAATCTAAGTCCAAAAAGAGAAGCCAAGTTGTCAGTACTAAATCAACACAAGCGAATACAGAAAGGTGCGCAGTAGACGAATGAGCGAATCGTACTAACTGGTGTCAGCCGCATCTCCGTCTCATTGCGTGGCGTCACTATCTGTCTCGGTCGCTCACGGCAATCATGTCTACTATCCATCTCTCTCATCATTTTTCCGTAAAATTAAGAACCTACCAAGAGCTTGTGTGAATAAAGAAACATTTGAACTGAGTAAAATGGGTTAGCAAAAATCGGGTTATTCGATGTTTTTATTTTTTAACTAGTTTTTTTTAGTATGAAACTAACAAGTATTATATTTTACAATGCTGGTTAAATGCGCAAACTTTTAATGGCACTTGCCAACACACTTTAGTATATTTTTTTAAAGGAGGACTTTTCAAAGTCGACAAATGTAAAAAATTTTAAATTCATAGTTTAACAAATAGTCTTAATTCTAGAAAACTTGGGGCAGTTGTGTCATTATTTTTGACTGTTGTTCTAGAAATGTTATTTAGGGTTACGGTTCCAAAGTTTAAATGAACAAAAATAATGAAAATTAACCACAAAAACCGAAAAATAGTTACAGTTTCACCAAAATTCTAGATTTTTCTTAAATGCCCATAATTTCCGAACTGCATGGGATAGATTTTTTTTCTGATTTTTCTCATGATCGTAACAATCATTCCTGTCACCCTGTTTCGGCTTGACGTTGAGTTCTGGGACACCCTGTATGGCTACATGAGCATACACTACACACACACTACAACATTATACTCCTCTCGCTCACTCACACTCTACCTATCCCTGTCTCGTAAACCTTAATAAACAAAAGATAGGCGTGGGCCACACTCAGGGAGTAAATACCTATATTAAACGGATCTGTACAACAAAAAAAAGGACTCTCACTCAAAAACGCCCTTTGAAAGATGATTTTTCAAAATTTCTGTCTTTGGATAAAATTATGTATTAATACCACTTTGTAAACTGTACTAACTGCGTATTTTTTGAAATAGTTGGCTCTCAAACTTTTGTTAAATTTATATATTTATAAAATGTCATGCTAAAAATTGAAGTATTTTTATTTTTTGCAAAAAAGTACAATAGATACTCATACTATTTACCATTGAGTTATACAACACTAGAGTAGCAAACTAAATTACCGCGCGTCGAAAAAAGTGTAACCACAATGCAAACGCGACGACGTAGCTTTGAAACTAATAACAATTTTAAATAAACATATATCTATCTCACTTACACAAGTTGCGAAAACAATATCGTCGCTAAGATTAGATAAAGATAGACACACAGACATGCAATGGCGTCTTGGTGTGGCTTACTATATGAAATTTTACCTAAAATACGCAATAAAATGAGTTTCTTTAAGCTGCAGTTAAATGTTTTTATATTAAAAAAGTATATTTTAATTTAAAATCTTTATTGCTTCCCCTTAGAAAAAAAGGATACAAAGCTTATCAGATGAATAGTAGTAAACATAATGATGAAATAAAACATATTTTATTACAAGTATTTTTATTGCACTAATAAATCAAACAATATGAAATAGGTAATAAAATATAATTAATATAAAATTTATATGAAATTATTAATTTAAAGCAGCTGCTCTTTCAACTGACGGACCGGTTCCGCCTGCTGGCGAGCCTGTTCCTCCTATCGGCGAGCCTGTTCCTCCTCCTGCTCTTTCAACCAACGGGCCTATTCCTGCAGCATCACCATCAGAGCACCTAAGTCAGGTGCTGCAGATGTAGGAGCTACTGACGGGCCTGCAGCCGGTGGCTGGCCCTCCGACGTCTGCGGCGTTGCACCACCAAATCTTCTTTGGTCCGTCTCCTGCTGGCGTTGACTTCGGGTACGGACACCCTCCGTTTCCCCCTTAGGTAAAATCGGCATGATTTTATCCCACTTCTGACACCAATTGTTACGAGCTTGAGGTTCGTGACAATAAAAATCGCCGATAGAATTACCTAAGTTAACACTTTAATTTTCTTTACACCAATTAAAACTTAAAACACCAATAATTAAGCACACTAATTCACTTTATTCCGCTCTGAAGCTTCGCTTGTCTCGCCGAATTCAATACTTCCCCGATCGCACCTTGCAGCGCCTATAAATACACATTAGTACCGACTCATCCAGAACATTCAAGTAAATACGCGCACCAATCGACAAAGCGCCGAAAGTTCGAGAGTCAGCTTCCAGAAGCTTAGTTCTTCGTTTCGACAACAGATGGTGCTGTCGGTTGAAAGATTAGTGATGTCATTTTCTGGAAAGCTCTCCCCTCGCTCCGTTACCCGACACTAGATGGCGCTAGTGCCAGATGTCAACTTAGCCGCGCAACAATAGGTAACAAAATATATTTAATAGATAACTCATGAATAAACTAAAATAAGAATAATTAATTATTTTGTATGAAAGTTAAAACGTAGTTTTTATTACTACCTATTTCCAAAATATTAACAAATCAGAGGTAACAAATTAACTTACTCCATTAATTATATAATCTCCCATTAATGTCGGATAATCACAAATGCGGAAAAGTGGCAACATTGAACCTAAATGGCAATATTCGATAATTTTATTTAATTATTTGAGTTTTTTACGTTTATATGAAAACAAGAACTAAAAATTATGTGTTGAAAGTGATTCCGCTTGATTTATTACGTTTTGTAACCGGGAATAGCATTCTTTCACTACGCATTTACCCATTTTTTGTCGCGGCTCAACTCTGTCGGCGTCACATTGAACACTGAACTGACGTTAGCTAGGCATATGGCTGTGGCCATATGTGCAGTGGCAACGCTTTAGCGCGGTTATTACTAAATCTAGTGTAATATATAAATCAATGCTATTTACTGGATTTCTAATAATACTCTGTGAGGAATGAGAGAACACCGAAAACGAATTTCATTAATTTGCTGCAGTGGTGTACATGAAAGTACAGTAAGGTCAATAAAAACATATTTTTTTAAAACCTTTATATTTTGGGCACCACTTGGAACATATTTTTTTGTATTTTTATTTGAGCGATTGACACCTGTACTATTAGGCACTCCAGGATTATCCATTCTCTCTAGGGCAACCTGTATAATAGGTAGTGACGTATAGGTACAATTTATGGCTATTCTTAAACTTGCTGTTTAAGAGCTATTAATGATAATGACAATATAACGTTTCGACGTACAAGGAGAGGAAAGCCGGGAATTAATTGGTAGTGGGTTTTGTTGTTGTAATATCCTGTACAATCACTGAGGGTGGTTTTATCTATTATGATCATGTAATTATTTTCGGGAGATAAATTAAAAAATACCCTCACAAATATAAAATTTAATAAGTGGACACACACACGCGCACTCACAAAAACAACAGTTAACACACGCACGCACGCACTCACACACACACGCGTGCGCTTGCAGACACATATGAACACAGACATACACCCACATGCATGCACACGCACGCGCTCACACTCTCTCTCTCTCACACACACACACACACACACACACACACACACACACACACACACACAAACACAAGCAGACAACCGCACAAACACACACACACTGCTGCACATACACGTACTCAAAAAACACAACAGTGCACACACGCACACATACACTCGCACACACGCGCACGCACATGCTTTTACACGAACACACACGAACGCACATACACCCACACGCACGCGCACACACACGCATAAAAACACACACACACGCAAACACACGCGCGCGCACTAAATGGCACTCACCACCCTTACTCACACACACATACTCGAGTGATAAATTAATTTTTAATAAAGTATTATCCATCATCTTCTAATTGATCCATGACAAATGAACAAAATAACACAAATTCACTCACACGATAACAAAAACTCGAACAAACGTCTTTCCACAATAAAACCTGCCAAAATTTGATCCACAAACTCAGCAGATAATGCATTTTCTTATCTTATTACTATAACGAAGTAGCCTACTGGGTTCTCTGTCACACACAGAACGCGACGTTGCCGCTTCGTGTTCGAGTACCTATTCGTCAATTATGGCCCCGGATCCACTTAGTCTAAGTAAATGACGCATATAAATTAAATATACTCTGGTTCTTAAAAATCATATATTCAATATGACTTCTTCGACCGTTGATAGAACAACAAATGTTGGTCAAATCGCTGATAAATATATATATATGTATATTTAGGAGTGTTTTTATAATGTGGCGACCAATGGGGCGACTGAAAAAGTGAAATAAAACTCTTTTGTTTATCAAATATATATTCATCTTATTTATACATTTCTTAGAATAAAATCTACGATTTTTTTCAGCTCAAATTGAAAAGACCTGCTTTGCGTACATCATTTTTGTCAAAAAATAAAGAAGGATATTTAACACACGAAGCTAACAAATGTATTATTTTTGCTTAACCAATACAATTGCACTTGTTTTATAACATTCTGAATTGATAATGATTGTCGTACATTAAAACTGCAGCTTTTTAGCAAGAGAACCGCCGTCA